>JAJGRW010001009.1:675351-1153186 GCA_025461045.1 Carex parvula | reverse complement strand
GGTAATTTGTGAAGCCTGAGTCTGGTTATACAACTTAACATGTCAGTATGCCAATATTTTTATTAGAGGAAATTAGCTACCACTTATCAGTTTGTTTAGTTCTGAAACAGAAAACTCGAAACAAAATTCAAAATAACCTACAAGCTTGATTTCTTAACGAGTCGCTTAACGAGTACGAGTCAACTCGAGCATTTAACGAGTTGAGCACGAGCACAGTTGTCAACTCAATATTGTCTTCTCAACTCGAGTTAACTCGCTTATTAACTTAATGAACCGAGCACAAGCATACTTCAACTCGCTCGAACTCGGATCATTGAGAGCCCTAGACACAATTAGCCAAAAAAAATACAGTAAACAACATAAGAAGGGAATTTCTTTTCATAGAATTTATATAATTATAAACAATTTCATTCAATTAATATTGCAAAACTCGAAACACTTTTTTTTTTTAATTTTGCAAGAAGAAATAATGTTACATTCAAAATAATTCCAATTTAATATAATTTTTCCATATTTTTGAGGTCAAAATATAAAAAGGTGCAATAAAATTATGGATATAAGCATGGAATGTATTCAATAGAGAGAGTTCAAATATCTTTATTTTTTGTGTCTCTATTATACTTTCAATTTTAAAACATCCCTAACTTAAAATTTTGAAGTTAAAAATCAAATTAAACAGTTAGGAATGAATTATGATCTATATAATTTTCACTATAAACATGTAAAATATTATCATTCTAGATATTAATTTTTTAACCAATTAATTCGTCTAAAAACAAAACTAAATGATAATTCTTTTGTGCACGTAGAAAATATAATATATATCACATTTAGCAGTTTTATTCTATTCAACAATTTTACATATAAGTTCTATAATTTTTGTTATTTGAGAAAAAGGAAGACACGATAGAAACATAAAAGTGGAGACATTTAAACTCTCCTCTGTTCAATATTAGACTCCTTTTGTTAGAGGTGTAATCCAAATCCAAATTCGGATAAACAGAGCGGATAATTTTAGAAATCTAATATTTGCGGAGCAGAAAAATTTGCGGATTTGAAAGCAGAGCGGATATTCGGATGATATCCGAAACCCAATATATAGCAGCAGATATCGCATATTTGAAAACAGACCCCCGATCTCTCTCCTCTGCAAATGGGCAAATATCCTCCCCGGTACCGTCAAAGATTTCCTTCACTTTACGGTTTGAGATTAACTCCCAGCCGCTTTGGGATTTGAGATTTGTGCCAAGTTAAAAGGAACGGTCCAGATCAAGTAATTGTAAAAGATTCCCTATTACGGTATCGGGGTGATGTGAATTCCTCTGTAAATACTCTCCCACACAAGTTACAAATAAATCCCAAAATCGGATCCGGGCTAGATATCTTCTCATTTTCTGTTCCTTTTCTTCTCTTTCTTCTCTATTTTCCAAGCCAATGGACCGAACAACAACTGCTCATTTTTATGATCCAAATTTGCTGAAATTCAAAATCATGAACAGTAATGCTGAAATTTCGAATCCAACCGTTGAACTATTTCGAGATACGTGCACAAAAAAACTAGTTGTTTCGAGATGCGTGCATGAAAAAAGTTGAACGGCTGGATTCGGAATTTCAAAAATTCCAGAGATACTATTCATGTATCTCGAATTTGAGCTGATTTGAATACCATTTTTATTCCCATTACGTTCCGGACTGGATATCCTTCCCTTTATTTATTTTTTATTTCTTTATCTCTTCTTCTTTTCTCCATTCCAAAGTTCATGACACCTCTATTTTATTTATTTTATTTTTTTCTTAATTTTTTAATTAGTATTTGTATCTTAACATGCACATGATTTAATTATCTGATAATTATTTGTTTTGTATCTGTATTCATGTATTATTTGTTATGTATCCGTATCCGTTTAAACTGAATTTGATTTTAAATTTCGATATGTGTTTATTATATGTATTTATATTCATATTCACTCATTAAACGACAAATATAAATTTAATATTAACATTATCTGCTTCAAATTCGCTCTGTTTGCACCCCTCCCTTTTGCGCATATAACGATTATATGGACATTTTGAGAAAAATGATCCCAATTCCATATTCGCAGGAGAAGATATGAATTGTTGAAAATTACAACTATACTTTACGTAAATATTCTCGTGATTATCATACTTAACAGGGTCATTACTGCAAATATTTCATGCATGTGAGGCTACGCTTGTAAATATTATTTTTGCAATCTCCATCACCCATGCACTACAAGTGGAGCCGCAGAAGATCGGCATAGTTAATTTTGCGACCGGGACCCGCATGTCTTCAAATTGCGATCGGCATAGTTAATTTTGCCGACTAAATTTTTCTTGTCGGCCTTCCAGTCCACATCACCCTTGTTACTTGGTAGAGCAACGATTGGGAGCGGCTAGAGGCCGCACACATACAAGTAGAGTGGTGCCATGCTGTGACTAACACGCTGTGATTTTGGTCTCGTGCTGTGCCGTACTGTGATCAAGTTAATTTTTCATGTGCCGTGATTAAAATATCAATGGGTGGTCACGGCACGCGAATGGTTACGCCACGTGAGTCACGCCGTGTCCAAACGTGATTCGCGCGACTTGCGTGACTATTTTATCATAATTTAAGTTAGTTTATTCAAGATTCACCATTTGATCAAGATCAAACGATCCTAATTACACGTGACTCGCGTGACCATGTGTCGTGCCGTGCCAAGTTTTCAAAAGATGATCACGGCACGCGAATAATCACGACACGAGACACGCAAGTCACGACACGTAACCGACACATGTACCGTGCCGTTCCGCGACAGAACCAGCTCCGCCGTGCTATTTTTCTCACTCTACATACAAGTCGGCAATTTTATACATCAAATCAGATTTGATGTTGGAAACTTAGGAACTCATATATAGGCTATATAGCACAAGTCGGCAATTTAGTTTTTTACATCCATCTTATGATAACGAGTAATAAGGTGGAAAAAAATTGGAAAGAGTAATAAGGTAAAAAAAAAAGCTTCATCTACTTATTGCAGCGAGTTTAAATTCGAATTTAGCTGAATCAAGTTCAAACTCGTTAATAATGAGTCGAATCAGAATCAAACAAGTTATTTATATGAATTCTCAAAAAAAAAAACAAGTTATTTATATGTATTTTTGCCTACCTTAATCCACTCCGCACAGTACAATCTTGATTCTCTATGACAAGCTCGTCGTATAATAATGTATTAGCTCATATTTTAATCCATTTTTGTCCATGCTCAACCCGTTAGGTAAACATATATTTCAGATTTTGTTCCAAAGAACTTAAACAGAAAATCAGCAAAAAAATCTTAGGGTATGTTTAGTTGGATTGAGAATAGGTTATTCCTAAGAATAACATATTTGGTGTTTGATTGGATTAGAATATTTAAATAGTGAACTAAATTTTTTGTCTTATTAGAATAGGTTATTTCTAAGAATTTTAAAATTTGACTATTCTAATAAGACAAACAATAGTTATTCTTAATTTAGCTATTCTAATTATTTGTGTTTTACAACCAAACATACCCTTAAGAAGTTCGAGAAAAAAAAAGAATGAGGTGAAAGTAGAGAATTTATAGCACGAGTAATTTGTTATTTCTTCTACTGGATAAAATAAGAATATGTATCATGTACAAAGGTTTAAATAGCGTTTATCGCGTCATAGCGGAACGGCTGAAAAAAAGGCGCTATGGCCATATAGCGCCGTTATAGCGCGAAATAACGCGCTATAGCGGTGCTATATGGCCATAGCGTCATAGCTTTTTTGGTCCAAAAACGCTATAGCACGCTATTTAGAACATTGATCATGTATGTTACCTTAAACTTCGAACTGTCTGATCAAAATTTCAATCAATTCGGTCTGACTAAAAAATTCACAAAGTCTCTTTTTAATATAACGTGCCGATGTGAATCGGACTGTCCAAATTATTTCTACCATAATTTAAATTTGAGTTATCGATACAAATTCATAAAATAGAACCTCGTCTGTTCTTACGGTGTAGACTATTTAAAATATATCACGAAACATATGATCCGTTAGATCAACCGGTTTAACATAGGAATGCAATTTTTTTAGGGACAACATTAACAGTAAAGACTTGGGCAAGTGCCCTGAGTTTAATTTTTGAAATATATACGGATAGTTCGGCAACACCTCTTGATCTGTATTAGAATTAAATCTGTGATATTCGGTTATCTTAATTCATAAATGATAATTAAGGAAGGTAAAGAAGGAGTAGAAGTGTCTTAAGACTCGGACATAAAATTAAGATCCAGATAAAAAGAAGCTAAATGAGGTGATCTTAATTCGTACTAAGAAACTGGTGTTCGGCGAGATTAAGCGGTTAATGAAGCTAAATGAGACTCCTTTAATCTCAAGAAGATTTAAAGAAGCCTTGTCGAACAACACCTACATAACTATTAATTTATTTTTAGTTAATTTAAATAAATCAAATTTAAACCACAAAAGTACCCAGACTTTGGCATACAAGTAATAGCCAAAAACTAAATAGTTCATTTTTCTTATAAATCCAATATTATTAGTCATTTGTGTCTTTGCTTGTGTTATCATCTAAATTGGTCACTAGTGTTTGTTAGTTCAAAGTAAGGGTGGCAACGAGTTGGCTCGGTCCGAGTTAGGCCCTACCTCAGCTTGTTAATTATGGACCGCGCTACAGTGAGCTGGACCTAGGACATCCGAGTTAAAACCTCAATTTGAAATTGTGACAAGCCAGTCCGAGCTAGCTCGCGAGCTGACGAACTGGCTCGCTGGGTCTGGATGGATCTTGTTTAAAGAAGAAAATAAATTCTACAAACTTTTTAGATCGAGCTGAACCGAGTTAGACAGTATAAATGAATTCAGATCCAATGCATTAACCCAATTTTTGAGTTTTGATCCAAACCGTCCAAGATGCTCTAACACGAATCTTAAAGAGCCTGGACCCCACAAATAATACTGGCCCCCTGCGCTACCACCGAATAGGCACCGTACACGTCTAAACTAAAAAATTGGGTTACTTTAGGGGATCCGGACTCGTATAAAATGCACACAAATTCATACAAATTCACAAATTGATGCCTAGCCGAGCTAGCTTGCGAGCTGGCGAGCAAGCTAGGCTCCAGCTTGAACTCGTTAATTCTGAACCAAGCTAATGGCGAGCTTGCTCGTTAACAGCTCGATCTAGTAACGAGCGAGCTGTTAGCATGCGAGTCAGGTGCGAGTCACGATCGAACCACGACATACGAGCTTTTTTACCACCCTAGTTCAAAGGGTGATTATTCTCCAGAAATCAATTTGCACGGTGATTAGTTTGTTTGAATATTCTCCAACAAATTAAGTGCTAAAAAACGATCTAGTCCAATCATGCATGGCACGAGCCAGAATGCGGGATCAAATTTTCACATGTAGATCTATCTCTGCATTTTAATAAGAAAAAGACACCCTAATATATATTTCATGTTTAAAGAATACAAACCATTATACAGTCCGAAAAATATTTGCACACAAAATCGAAAAAAAAAAAGATAAAGAGGAGAGGGAACAACGGCCAAAAACAACTCAAGTGTAACACCTTGTTTGGATGGAGAGTAAAGGAAGAAAGGGGAGGTGAAGAATAAAAGGGAATGGAATGGAATAGAAAAGAAGATTAACATATTTAACTTTTTTGTGTTTTGATGATTAATGAGGGAAAATAAATTTAACTTTCCTTTCCATCTTATTTCTTGTTTGGTTGATTAAAATTTAGAAGGTTAATGAGAAATTCGGTGATTATTGTAGGTTTGTGACAAAAAACTTGTATGAGAATTATATAGGTAAGATATAGAGTTGGACATTTGTATTTTTTATTCTAAAAATATTTGCAACAAAATTTATTTCCATCCGTTACACCCTAAATCGGGAGGGTAACCGATTCTATTGATTATAATGATACAAAGTTAAACCTTTCACCTTCTGTACCCTTCACCTCCAACATAATTTTGTCAACCAAACACGATTCGACGGAAAGTTTTCTTTTCTTTCCATTCCCTCCCTTCCTCTACTCTTCATCCAAACAAGGTGTAAAGAGCTAGGGCCTAGGGGGGTTAGGGGAATTAATTACATAGATTAATGAACTAGTAGAGTGCTTATGAGTTGCAACAGGGACATATTATAAGAGAACAAAAAAATATTTTCGTACAACATGACATATTTTCATAAAAAATAAACCAATAAACAAAATAATTATCCAACAATAAAAAAATAGACTAACATATTCTCATACAAATGTAAAACTCATTCTTAAATAACATACATATGAGTTTTTCTTTTACTAACACATAATTTTTTTGTTATATTGCCTAATGGATAAACCAGAAAAAAAATCATCAAAATAAGTTATTTTATTTGTTGTTGTCTTATTATGACATCTTATATTGTCATATTATGAGTCTTGTTATTATTATAAGGGTTGTCTTCCTCTTCTTAGGATTTATATGTATTTGTGTACCTAAAATAGAGAGTAAAATCATGTTTACTTAAAATGAGATCAATAAATGACAAATACCATTTCTTATATGATATAAAAAATGAAAAATAATAAAAATATGACTTTACTTGTCAGGATTTTCATTATAATTCTTAATAATTTGAGAAAATTGATCCTGAGCCATACTGATTCTTGAAACGATTTTCAGTTCTAACAATTGTGACTATAAAAAAATACATTATTCTTCTAACATTGACAGATTTTTCTTCAATTTTTTGTTTGTTGCACATAACTTCATAATTTCATAGGTTTGTCAAAAAACAAATGAGATGACATACTTAACTGCTAAATGCTGCTTTTAGCGTTAACATCATCATTATTAATTAAGACAGCATGAATGGTAAATACCAATTATGACAATAATAGTATTGGGTAAAATACATTCCTTACAATGAGAGTATCAATTATCAATCAATCCAAAAATTCTTTAAATGACATTTAAAAAATAAAAATAAATCATGACCAAGAGAAGAAAGACTAAATAAACTTGTGGCGAGTATGCGTGGCGAGTACGAATCTAAATAAATTTAGACTTTTATACGTAAACAAACATAAAAAAGATGCATAGAATCAAAAGAAGACATACTATTTGATAGAAGGGCTGATATTCAATTCGTAATTTCATCTTTTAATCACAACCGTCGACGGATTAGAACATCTAAGTGCTTAATACATATAAGAAGAAATAAGAGAACTAATTAATTTTGATATCAAAGCGGAGATATTAAGAGATGACTTATATGGTTCAGACTACATTAGCACATATATGACTAAGAGCCATTTATAGAATTGGATTTTAAATAAATAATTAAAACATGGCTTAAATTTAAAGAAAATTTTGATTAAATTGATTTATTGTCAGACAAATTACGCAAAATGTCCGGGACGTTGCCCAATATTCAGAGCATTTGCCGAAATTTTTATTTATATCATAATAAAAAAATAAACCAAAACACTCTTATTGTGGGAGAATTTCACATCTACCCGGACCGCCAAGCCAATCTGCGGCCCCTCAAAAGCCAAAAATGCACTGTAATATTAAATATATTTATGTATTCCAATCTGCAGCCTCCAAGAATGGAGCCGCAGATTGGTTTGGTGGCCCGGGTAGATATGGAATTCCTCATATTTTGGAGTGTTTTGGTTTTTTTTTTTTTTTGATAAAAGAACTTTTTCATGAACATATCTCAATAATTTTAAATAGTTGAGATTGAAAAAGCAGGACCCTGCTCTTCTCTCGGAAGAGCAGCAGAGTCCGTTCCGAATTTTATCCGCATCAAAATCGTCTATCAAATATGTTTCTGGGGCCATGCTCTTAAAATGAGGAAATAGTTTCCTAGCCTATCAAAACAGCGGGCTTCTTTTATGGGCTTTAATAGGAGAGATAAAGTTCCTCTTTCTTAACAGATATATATTTTACTGAGGATGATTCAATTTGAAACCCAAATGGGTAATGTTTGGTCCCATTGCTCTGTGGATGGAGATATGATACTAAACTACCTGATGCAAAACCGAGTGGTGACAGTCCGATGTCCGGTTGGATGGAGTTGTCTGATCTGTATTAAGATTTGTGCAAACTTGATCAGTGCGAATTATAGAGTTATTAGCACGAATGTTAATGCGAATCGGATGGCTTCAAAATTCTTACAGGAACTAATAACCTATATTGCATTCCTGATACATTCAAGCCAAAACAAACAGTAAACACATCAAATCTAATTTAATGTTTCAGGAAACATTGGATACGAATACCCAGTATAATTCCATCCTTCAATCCTCCCTCTTTTTGCTAGAATTTCGGCCACCTCATTGTGACGGCTGTCGATATGCTGACACTTGAACTCCTTATTTTCTTTCAACCTTTTCCATATTTGGTATATCTCTCTAGAAGCTGTCAATCCGCATCCATCGGGGGTTGTAGTCTTGTGCACACCTCCACCAAGTATTGGCAATCAGTATAGAAATTACAAGAACCAATACCCTTCTGCAAGACCCATTCCATCGCTTCACTGAGTGCCATAGCCTCCACCTGTACCGGGCTACAAGCCGTGACCTTTGCTGTTTTATATATTATCAATTTATCCCCCTCTTTAATGATATAACTGGCCACTACCCCTATGCCATTGTTCCTTCCAAGACTCATCTGTATAGCATGAATGGGAATACTCATGTGCTTGTTCTTCCTGCTGCAGTTGCGCCCCCCAATTTTTTTATTAATCAAAAATTAAAAAAAAAATATCGCAGATGGAGAATGGTTTGACAGAAATTTGATATATAGGTAGGACGGGACAATTTATTCCGTCCCACAAATAATAAGGATTTTGGATTTTCACGCACTCGAAGTCAGGTTGTTATTTCGGTGTTGTAGTATATGAGTTTGTGAGACAGAATAAATTGTACCGTTCTACCTATATATCGAAATTTCATCAAACAGTTTCTTATCTGCGATATTTTTTTATTTTAATTTTCAATTAATAAAAAAATCGGTTGCCCCCCAACCCCCCCCCCCCCCCCCCCCCCCCCCCCCCCCCCCACCCCCCCCAGTACTTGTCAGAAGCAGCCTTGTTTGATGCCAGTAAGGACTCATTGTTTACATCTCTTAAAAATTTCTGGAATTGTGGAAACAATAGCTTGATTCCTTCATATGCTTCCTCATTTCTACAGCGCCAAGTAGCCCACATTGAGTTAGCAATTCATGTCCATTCCTCCTTGGTTGAATCCTTATGCAACTGTATTACTGCTTCCCGGAAATTTGGGATAATACCGTCAGACATGATTGACATAGGACCTGCAAACCAGCATGCTCTTGCAAAAAAATGTGATCTCTGTGTTAATTCTTTGGAATCGCTACTTTCGCTACAATAATTTTGTATTTAAAGCACAACGATCACCTCTCCTCTCCATCACCCTTTAATTAACTACTAATGTCTAATATGTTCTTCTCTGTTATCCTAATGCAACTGTTCTTTCTCTTGCAAAACTCTAAAGCACAAACACAATTCAGTCTTAGCAAAGGATCTTCTCTGAATGGAGAACGCCATGATCAACCCTTCCTTATCTCAGAAGACCAAACTTTATATCGCAGGTTCTACCAGGTCAGTAAAAATGCCTTTACCTTCTTCTTTTTTTTAAGGTAACTGAGCAATGGCTCACTTTCATTTTGTACTAATTAACGAAAAACTATTTACAAAGCCTTCACAATTACTATTTTGTTCACCAATTCGATTAGTAAAATTGTAGTTTGGACTTTAATTGGACTGCAAACCTGACTCGCCAGTTAATGGCTATGGGTCAAAGTATCATTTCAACGTGACAGTAATTAATTTGGTTATAAGGGATGTCAATGACTCTGTGGATGCATCAACCATCTTGCTCCTACACCGACAATCTAATAATAAATAATACAAAAGGCAACACTTCATGGCAGAGCTTTTACTCGCCACAGATTCACTGTTACCGTACCCGTCTCTTACAAAAGCATAAAATTTTTAGGATGCATATTTTAGTCTATGATTACAAATTAAATATGCAACCAGAAATTGTCATAATTTATTATGCTGAAATATTGTCTAAAAGTTAATATCTACGATTTATCTACTAAGTTACACATTATATATAACTTGCAGTCTGACCAGTATAAATTTATTATCATGAAGGTCCGTGCATAACTACTTTGAAAGTGAAATAATTATCGAGCACAACAACTATGCTTTGATGCCAATTTGAATAATGTGGGAAATTGTATTATTTTCTTACATGGAGGATTGAAACATAGTACATATTGATACTCTAATTATTTTTTCCTATTTGCTCTCTTACGACCTAATCTTCCTCTTAAAAGTCTCTTTTCTCTTTGCATCCCCATTTATGCTTTAAAACTTCTTCGATGCTTGCTCTTACATTATGTATAAGAGCATCGATATCTCCTATTGTAAAAAGAAAAAGGGTCATATATACTATTTCTATTTAGTATTTATTATCATCTAGCTTTGGATATTCCATCAATATCGATTTCCATTCCAAAAAAAAAGAAGAAATTAAGTAATAATCGAAAAAAGTAACTATTATTTTCCATCATATCACAACAGAACACTTTCCTAACTAAAAATTCAGTAATACTAAAAAAAAATGGGGGATATATAACCTTCACAATAATTCAGTTCATAAAAATTGTAACAAATATTAAGCAATGCATAATTTACACATATAAAATTATAAATTTGCATTTGTAGCGCAAGGAATTGAAAACAAAAGAGTTTATTAAACTACATAAAACCAAATTTGCATTAGTAACCCGCTAACCCGCCAACTATCCCTCACGCTTGATGTGCTGTTTCATCTATGGGGAGCATGAAGCGACAGATGGGGCACGTGTTGTTGCTGCTGAGCCAATGCACGATGCAATGTCTATGGAAAAGGTGGTTGCAAGGCAGCTTTGTAATGTCTGTATCATCGTGCGAGCACATCTTGTCAAAACATATGACACAATCTGCACCGTCATCATCCAACGAAACTATAACAGATGGCAAGGATTTGAGCACGTGTTCGGCTGCCGGGGTGCCACCACCTTGAATCACGTCGTCGATCTCTAGCACCTGAGGTGGTGGGTCATAAATCACAAGCTCAGGTTCATCTGACCGCTGTGGTTGCACCCTATCTGCATAAGAAAGAGCAGTTGGACCCCCTTGCATAACTGACACGTAATTCCGGCGTTGCCTGGGTGGTATGTTGGCACGGCGTTGCCTTGACGGTATGTAGCCGCGGTTTTGCCTTGGAGGTATGTTGGCACTTCGCTGCCACCCAGGTATACTTGACTGACGAGGACCAATTGGAACTGTGACGGGATAATGTTGTGGTGAGGGTAAACTATAATGCGTGGATGGAACATAAGCTAGATATTGTCGGCGTGTATGTGACAAGGGCAGAGGTGTAGTAACTGCCCCATATGATGGGTGTGGTACAGTTCCCATGTACGGTGATGGTATGACATATGCTCCATATGATGGGTTCCATAGATGAACCAAATGGTGGTATGGTCGTTGCATGTCGTGTGAAGTCATCTCCGGGACAAGAAATGTATAGTTGGTTGTCTGCATATTCTCTCTTTTTTCTATTCGAATACCTAATTACTTTTGTTGTGTACAGAGAAGAATGTTATATGAATATATTTCACCAATATATAACTAAAAGATAGTCTAATTATATTTATGGAAAGTAAAGTTATAATCTAAATTTGTTTGTTTCCTAATATACTATACTCTATTTTTTGAATGCATCTAAAACTGATATATAGATAATAGATGGCATAATTATTTGGATATGTGCGGAAGTAATGACGCGCCTATGTTGTTTTAATAGAATTTTCATTTATGGAAAGTTTGACGTGTACAAACTTATCATGTTCTTTGATATATATAGTGCTCCTTATATTGTGCATGTATTAAACCTATTTTTAAGAATCTAATAACTGGTTCTGCTATAAATTGAGATCAGCGACTGAGAGCGCTTTACTGGTTAAGGCGAGTACCAACAGCCACAAGCTGCTCCTTCACTTTGCAATTTTATTTGGTTTTTAGCTAAAGTGGATTCTTTCTTTCAATTTCTTTTATTTCCATTACTCGGTAAACTCTCCACTCCATGTAAAATTGACACAACTTGTGTCTCTATACATGAAATTTTTGGAGTTGACCCCCACTATACTCTAAAAAAAAAAAACAATATATGATGGAGGTGATAATTTAGTAAATTGATATTACTACTTATAGTGATCTAATAAATATTTAGACAACTATTTGGATATATTGAGGCTCTAATCACCTGAAATGAATTTAGAATCAGTAACAAAACATCTAAGATGCATATATACCACATGCTCTAAATGCATTCCTACATTTTATGATGCGTAAAAAAATATTTCTAGTTCGATATTGAACCGATAAATATTTCTGGGAGTATTACATAAGTGCATCTATGGCAATTAAGTAACAGGAAATAATTCAAGAGTAAATAATAAAAAAATTGTTGCATGCAACATGCCGAAAATGCGTTTCACAGGTTGTCGACGCATAAAAATATATGTACACTTTCAAGAAGTTGGCAATATATATTTGATGTATATCTAACATGTTTTGGCGAATTTAATCACTAGAAATGAAGCAGTATCAATCAAAACCGTTTTGAATGATGCACATGTTGATGAAGATGATGATTTACTACGTACTTGTTGTGTGGCGCAAATCATCTATACTTCTGAAGTTGTTCTAATAAATATTTCTGCAAATAGTATATCATATTTGAATTAAAATGTCAATTTTGGCGATTTAATAACTTCAAATGAGCCTATAATATTTACAAAAATATCTAAGATACAAGCAACATGCTGAAAATGTATTTCTGCATTTTATGATAGGTACGTACGGTAAGAATATATTTCACACAACGCATACTTAGACTCATAGTTCATCTCTTCGCTTGAGCATGACATCATGAGTTAGCATTCTATTCTTTAGCACAAAATAAGTGAAAATTTTAACCTTACATAGCTGTGGCAAAACTTCTCCAAACCTCCATACATCCCCATTTGATATTACCAGCACTGATCATTATTGAATACACCGAAGAAGCAGTGTAGTTACCGTGATTGAACCAGCACCAAGATAGTGCATCATCCTGATCAGTAAGGAATGGTACCGGACCAGTTGTGTGAGAGAGCAGTGCCAGTCTGTTGGTAATCACCTCGTGCAAAGATATGCATGCACTGAAAAGGGGGTCTAGCTAGGCTGCCTGTCATTGACTGCCCAGATGGGTTTAGAACCCCATGCATTGTACCAATATGAGATAGACTTGCCATTGCCTATACTTCAAATGACGCACTAGTGAGATATTGGGTTGAGTTTGATTATATGGTTCCAAAAGAAGGATCCGTTAGCAAGCCACACATTTGGATCTTGTTGCGATGTATGCATTCTTAATTTGGTAAATGTTACAAACCACAAACCATCATACTTATCATGGGCTTTCCACCACCACCTTAACAAAAGCGAAGTGTTTCTTAGCTTCAAATTCGGGACCACCATTCCCACATAGTTTTCAGGTGAGCAAACCGTCTCCCAACTAATCAAAGGTACTCCTCTAACCTCACCTTGGATCCGCCTCTGCTCCTTTTCTTAGAGAAAAGGAGGGTCCTTATTTTCCGATTCCAACCATTTAAATTCGTTGAGATTTGTGTATGAAAAAGTTTTTTTATCAAGATACGTGAATGAAAATTTTTGAATAGTTGGAATCGGAAAAGGAGGACCCTCCTTTTCTCTAAGAAAAGGAGCAGAGGCGGATCCCCTCACCTTGGGACTTACCCCATAAGAAATTCCTAAAGTGCTGATCTACCTGGACTTTTGTTGAACCATTTCAGCGTAACAAAGCATGTCATATAGTAAATAGGCACACTAGTTAAGACCAAATTAATGAGTTGCAACCTCCCCCAGAGAGCAATTTACCTTGCCATACCTCAATTTTTGCCCCTATTTTTTCAAGCAATGGTATGAAGTCATGACGGCTAGGTTTCTTGATAGAAAGAGGCATGCCAAGGTAGGAGATATGCATCTGCGTTTGCGAACACCCCAAGACCATAGACACCATCCAAACTTCAGCCAAGTATAGATTTACAGGGCAGAACAAGCTCTTCTCAAAGTTAATTTGCAAGCCCAAAATCTTACAGCATGCTGTATGCGTCTTAGATAATTATTTTTGGGGGAATTTCATGTATATCCCTCAAAAGTTTCAATATTACATATTTATCCCTCCAAAATTAATAATTACATATTTATCCTTGAAAATTATACAAACTCACATATTTGTCCAATCTAACTCTATAACATATAAAATATCTCTAAAAATAATTAAATAATATTTTTTATAACTTTGAAATTTATTTTACAATATTAATTAAGAATATGTTGACCATTATGCCCTTCGTTTATGTCACTTTAGTCTGTCTGAATTATCTTCTATTTAAGGCGCCGAACCTCCCGCTTCTCTTTCCAAACGTGCCAAATTACAGATTTCTCTCCGCATATGGTATAATCGTCTAAGTGAATATATATTGAAATATTGTCAGGCGTCACATCTAATTTTTTTTAACGTACTAACCTAATGGCTCCGATTTATATATATAATATGTGACTCCTATGGAAAACTGATGATCATGGTATAGTTATCTATGTTGGTTATAGCTTGAACGGGCTATGTCAACGAGAGATCGTTGCCTTGACAAATTAGTTTATATATCGATTGAGGAGACTATATATATCTCTTTATGTCATTAATTTTAAAAGTTAATATCTATGATTTATCTACTAAGTTACACATTATATATAACTTGCAGTCTGACCAGTATAAATTTATTATCATGAAGGTCCGTGCATAACTACTTTGAAAGTGAAATAATTATCGAGCACAACAACTATGCTTTGATGCCAATTTGAATAATGTGGGACATTGTATTATTTTTTTACATGGAGGATTGAAACATAGTACATATTGATACTCTAATTATTTTTCCCTATTTGCTCTCTTAAAAGTGTCTCTTTTCTCTTTGCATCCCCATTTATGCTTTAAAACTTCTTCGATGCTTGCTCTTACGTGATGTATAAGAGCATCGATATCTCCTATTGTGAAAAGAAAAAGGGTCATATATACTATTTCTATTTAGTATTTATTATCATATAGCTTTGGATATTCCATCAATATCAATCTCCATTCCAAAAAAAAAAAAAATTAAGTAATAATCGAAAAAAGTAACTATTATTTTCCATCATATCACAACAGAACACTTTCCTAACTAAAAATTCTGTAATACTAAAGAAAAATGGGGGATATATAACCTTCACAAGAATTCAGTTCATAGAAATTGTAACAAATATTAAACAATGCATAATTTACACATATAAAATTATGAATTTGCATTTGTAGCGCAAGGAAATGAAAACAAAAGAGTTTATTAAACTACATAAAACCAAATTTGCATTAGTAACCCGCTAACCCGCCAACTATCCCTCACGCTTGATGTGTTGTTTCATCTATGGGGAGCATGAAGCGGCAAATTGGGCATGTGTTGTTGCTGCTGAGCCAATGCACGATGCAATGTCTATGGAAAATGTGGTCGCAAGGCAGCTTTGTAATGTCTTTATCATCGTGTGAGCACATCTTGTCAAAACATATGACACAATCTGCACCATCATCATCCAACGAAACTATAACAGATGGCAAGGATTTGAGCACGTGTTCGGCTGCCGGGGTGCCACCACCTTGAATCACGCCGTTGATCTCTAGCACCTGAGGTGGTGGGTCATAAATCACAAGCTCAGGTTCATCTGACGGCTGTGGTTGCACCCTATCTGCATAAGACAGAGCAGTTGGACCACCTTGCATAACTGACACGTAATTCCGGCGTTGCCTGGGTGGTATGTTGGCACGGCGTTGCCTTGACGGTATGTAGCCGCGGTTTTGCCTTGGAGGTATGTTGGCACTTCGCTGCCACCCAGGTATACTTGACTGACGAGGACCAATTGGAACTGTGACGGGATAATGTTGTGGTGAGGGTAAACTATAATGCGTGGATGGAACATAAGCTAGATATTGTCGGCGTGTATGATAAGGCGACAAGGGCAGAGGTGCAGTAATTGCCCCATATGATGGGTGTGGTACAGTTCCCATGTACGGTGATGGTATGACATATGCTCCATATGATGGGTTCCATAGATGAACCAAATGGGATGGTCGTTGCATGTCGTGTGAAGTCATCTCCGGGACAAGAAATGTATAGTTGGTTGTCTGCATATTCTCTCTTTTTTCTATTCGAATACCTAATTACTTTTGTTGTGTACAGAGAAGAATGTTAAATGAATATATTTCACCAATATATAACTAGAAGGTAGTCTAATTATATTTATGGAAAGTAAAGTTATAATCTAAATTTGTTTGTTTCCTAATATACTATACTCTATTTTTTGAATGCATCTAAAACTGATATATAGATAATAGATGGCATAATTATTTGGATATGTGCGGAAGTAATGACGCGCCTATGTTGTTTTAATAGAATTTTCATTTATGGAAAGTTTGACGTGTACAAACTTATCATGTTCTTTGATATATATAGTGCTCCTTATATTGTGCATGTATTAAACCTATTTTTAAGAATCTAATAACTGGTTCTGCTATAAATTGAGATCAGCGACTGAGAGCGCTTTACTGGTTAAGGCGAGTACCAACAGCCACAAGCTGCTCCTTCACTTTGCAATTTTATTTGGTTTTTAGCTAAAGTGGATTCTTTCTTTCAATTTCTTTTATTTCCATTACTCGGTAAACTCTCCACTCCATGTAAAATTGACACAACTTGTGTCTCTATACATGAAATTTTTGGAGCTGACCCCCACTATACTCTAAAAAAAAAAAAAAAACAATATATGATGGAGGTGATAATTTAGTAAATTGATTGATAGGCAAGGTCAACTGGACGACTCCAGTATCATGAATACTGGATGACATAGCAAAGTCGGTTAGAGATATTTCTCTAATCACAGTGAGCTGGCAATTAGATTTGTTTGTATCTAAATTAGGGTTACAATTAATGAATCATTTGTATATAAAGGGCTGCTGTAAGAACAATTGAATCAATACAGAAAGATATGAATTAAACCTATTAGCGCCTCTGTCTCTTATCTCTCTCTAATTTCATGGTATCAGAGCCGCCATGAGTAATTCTCCTCCTCCCGATTCTGATGTCCCAATTACCTATCCCCTACCTCAATCTCTCTCTCCAGATCCAATAATAATCATCAATGTCCCAATCTCTACAAAATTAACAAGAACTAATTTCTTAGCTTGGCAATCCCAAATCTTACCGGTGCTTCATGGCTATGGGCTACACAAATATATCACTACTTCCTCACCTGCACCGAACATCACCTCACCAACTGGAGTCGTCTCAACCAATCCTCTCGCCTCACCATGGCACAAGCAAGACCAGATTATTCTAGCTTGGCTGCGCTCATCCTTGTCTGAGACATTGCTTGGTCAAGTAGTATCGTGTTCAACCTCTTTAGATCTGTGGCAGAATCTTCAACAAACATTCTCAGCCTCTTCTCGTGCGCGGCTTACCGAGCTCCGTCGGAAACTCCAAAACACCACAAAAGGTAGCTCTTCTTGCTCAGAATTTCTTCAAAAGATGAGGTCTATAGCTGATGAGTTGGCGTTTATTGGATCACCGTTATCCGATGACGACCTTTCCATGTATATCTTGGGTGGACTCGGACCTGAGTTCAACTCAGCCGTGGCTGCCGCAACCACCCGACCAGACCCTTACTCAGTCCAAGAACTTCATGCTTTCCTTGTCAGCTATGAATCTCTCATCAACTCCCAAAACAGCACCTATTCTCCTCTTCCTTCCAATTCATCTCCCACTGCCTATTACTCAAATCATACCAGATCCAATAACAACCGGTCCTATAACCCTAAACCCAATAACAACAACACCCGACCCTCTTACTACTCGAGTCCGAGACCCAACAGCAGACCCCCTGCACCTCGCCCCGTTAACCCGACAGCACCTGGTCTGCTACCGAACCCACCTGGTGCTCAAAACCGACCTCCCTTCAATCCTCAGCCCGGCTATGACAACAGGACTCACCAGCCAAGACCACCTAATCCTGACAAGAATGAGATTTGTCAGATCTGTGGCAAAAGGGGTCATGTCGCCAAAAATTGTTGGCATCGGTTTGAGGACACCTATCCAGCTACTATACCGCACTCGTACCAAGCTTTTGTAGCTCAACCTGGCGCCTCCTCTACTTCGACTGATTGGGTCATTGACTCTGGCGCCTCTCATCATGTGACCGGGGATCTCAACAATCTCTCCACCTATCTTCCATATGAGGGCTTCGATAAATTACAAATTGGTAACGGTTCCGGTTTGACAATTTGTCATATCGGCTCTACCTCTATCTCTCTTTCAAACTACACTATCTTTGTCAAAGACATTCTACATGTTCCCTGCTTTACCAAAAATTTATTGAGTCTCTCTAAATTGCTCATGGATAATTCACTAACCTTTGAATTTTCCTCTCATATTTGCAATATCAAGGACCGCCACACTTCGACCCTCCTTCTCCAAGCCAAGCTCATTAATGGTCTCTACCACCTCTCTCCAAAAGCTCCACTACACTTCCCTCCTCAAGCCCTTCTTAGTGAACACGTGTCGGCTGACCTTTGGCATGCACGTCTTGGTCACCCCTCTTCTTCTACTACTTTGCAAGTTTTACAATGCTTTGCTTTACCTTGCTCTTCCAATAAGTTGACCTTATGCTATGATTGTTGCATGGCTAAGGCACATAGACTACCTTTTACTTCTAGCTCTTCTTTTACTACTTCTCCACTTGAACTTGTTCATTCCGACCTTTGGGGTCCCGCTCCTTTATTGTCTCACAATGGATTCCGTTATTATGTAGTTTTTATTGATGATTACACCAAATTTTCTTGGATTTACTTTCTTCACACTAAAGATGAACTTGTGCATGTTTTCTCTAATTTTAAGTCTAAGGTTGAGAATCTCTTGAATGCCACAATTAAAACACTTCGTACCGATGGTGGTACGGAGTACAAACCCATATCCCGCCTCTTCCCCTCAATCTCTCATCAAATATCTTGCCCTCATACACCTCAACAAAACGGTGTTGCCGAGCGCAAACACCGTCACATTATAGAACTCTCTCTTGCTACTATGAACCGTGCTTCTTTACCTAATCACTTTTGGGATGACATCTTTGCAAGCATTGTCTATCTCATTAACCGCCTTCCTTCCGCTACCAACTCTACTTCACCTTACACGGCCCTCTTTCACAAAAACCCGGACTTTACCTTTTTACTTGTTCTTGGGTGTCTATGCTTTCCCTATATTAGACCCTACAATGATCACAAATTGCAACCTCGAGCTTTGCCTTGTGTCTTTCTTGGTTATTCATTTAATCAAAAAGGCTATAAATGTTTGCACTTACCCACTAATCGGATTTTTGTTTCTCGTCACGTTACATTTGATGAAAACAATTTTCCTTTTAAGTCTCAGCCCCCTGCTGCTACGGACTCACCAGAACCGACCACTTCAAACACCAACTCTATGCCGCTGCAATTTTTCTTACCTGCAGTCCGATCCCCTCCCATTTCTACTGGGCCGCAACCCAACAGTCAGCCTACTTCCCAACCTTCAATACCAAGGCCCAGCCCGATTCCCACCTCCTCTTCACAGCCTACCCGATCCCCTTCCCTTGCGGCTCAAGTCCAACAGACTTCCTCACAGGCCGAAACCTCATCTAGTCCTATCTCCACCTCTCCTTTCCCACAACAGCCCCCTGGACCTTCTACTTTCACACCACAGCCTTCTACAAATCAGCCATCTGCTCCAACTCATCCCATGGTAACAAGGACCCGAGATAACACAATAAAACCCAAGAAATTCCCAGATCACATAGCACTACTGTCCTATGCTTCCGACGAACCCAAAAATTTCACTCAAGCTCAAAAATCCCCTCACTGGTGCGATGCTATGACCAAAGAATACGAGGCATTGATTCACAATGGCACATGGACCCTCGTTCCGCCACCTCCAAACCAAAATATAGTTGGATGCAAATGGGTTTTTAAGACTAAGAGGCATGCGGATGGTTCAATCGAACGACACAAGGCGCGACTTGTTGCCAAAGGATTATCTCAAGAAGAAGGTGTCGACTATTTCGAAACCTTTAGCCCGGTGGTCCGTCCCACTACCATTCGGGTTGTCCTTTCCTTGGCTCTCACCTTTGGTTGGTCCATTCGACAACTCGATGTCAATAATGCTTTTCTTCACGGCGACTTGAATGAGACGGTCTATATGCATCAACCGCCCGGCTTCATTGATTCTACTCGGCCTAATCACGTATGTCTTCTTTCTAAGGCTATTTACGGGCTAAAGCAATCTCCCCGTGCTTGGTTCAATACCTTGAGCACCACTCTTCTTGAGTTCGGTTTTGTGGGGTCTCAATATGATCCCTCGCTTTTTGTGCTTGCCTCTAATGGTCATACTCTTGTAGTGCTTGTATATGTCGATGACATACTAGTTACTGGCTCCAATTCTACCCTCATGGCCGAACTTATTGCCACCTTGCACTCTCGGTTTGCTCTCAAAGACTTGGGTCCTCTTCATTATTTCTTGGGAATTGAGGTCTCATCTTCTACAAATGGCTTTCACCTATCTCAAACCAAGTACATTGGAGATCTTTTAAACCGTGCTAACATGGTCCATTCCAAATCGTGCCCTTCCCCCATGCCGGCCAATACCTCTCTTTCCAAGTTTGATGGAGACCCCCTTGAAGACCCTCATCTTTATCGCACAATTGTTGGTGCCTTGCAATACGCAACCATAACCCGACCCGACATTGCCTTTGCAGTCAACAAAGTCTCTCAATTTATGCACAATCCCACCACCTCTCATTGGGCTTCCGTCAAACGGATTCTCCGTTACTTAGCCGGTTCTCCTTCTCATGGCATCTTCCTTAAACCTTGTCATACCCTTGAGATTCATGCATATTGTGATGCCGACTGGGCCGGTTGCCCGGATGATCGTCGCTCCACTTCGGCCTTTTGCATATTTCTTGGATCTAATATAATCTCTTGGAGCTCGAAAAAGCAACAGACGGTTGCTCGCTCAAGTACCGAATCGGAATATCGAAGCCTTGCACTTGCATGTACCGAGCTTGTATGGCTTCAATTCCTTTTAGCCGAGCTCCATGTTCAACTTCAATCTCCCCCAACCTTATGGTGTGACAACATCGGTGCAACATTCCTTGCCTCTAACCCCGCTTTTCATGCTCGCACGAAACATGTGGAGATTGATTTTCACTTTATTCGAGAAAGGGTTCTCAATCGGTCTCTCCTCATTCGGTTTATATCTTCTCACGACCAAATAGCCGACATCTTGACAAAAGGATTGACAACACCAAGGTTTCTCTCTCTGCGCTCCAAGCTTACGGTGACACCTGTCCCCTCCGCTTGCGGGGGGGCTGATAGGCAAGGTCAACTGGACGACTCCAGTATCATGAATACTGGATGACATAGCAAAGTCGGTTAGAGATATTTCTCTAATCACAGTGAGCTGGCAATTAGATTTGTTTGTATCTAAATTAGGGTTACAATTAATGAATCATTTGTATATAAAGGGCTGCTGTAAGAACAATTGAATCAATACAGAAAGATATGAATTAAACCTATTAGCGCCTCTGTCTCTTATCTCTCTCTAATTTCATTGATATTACTACTTATAGTGATCTAATAAATATTTAGACAACTATTTGGTTATATTTGGTTATATTGAGGATCTAATCACCTGAAATGAATTTTGGAATCAGTAACAAATCATATAAGATGCATACCACATGCTCTAAATGCATTCCTACATTTTATGATGCGTAAAAATATATTTCTAGTTCGATATTGAACCGATAAATATTTCTGGGAGTATTACATAAGTGCATCTATGGCAATTAAATAACAGGAAATAATTCAAGAGTAAATAATAAAAAAATTGTTGCATAACATGCCGAAAATGCGTTTCACAGGTTGTCGACGCATAAAAATATATGTACACTTTCAAAAAGTTGGCAATATATATTTGATGTATATCTAACATGTTTTGGCGAATTTAATCACTAGAAATGAAGCAGTATCAATCAAAACCGTTTTGAATGATGCACATGCTGATGAAGATGATGATTTACTACGTACTTGTTGTGTGGCGCAAATCATCTATACTTCTGAAGTTGTTCTAATAAATATTTCTGCAAATAGTATATCATATTTGAATTAAAATGTCAATTTTGGCGATTTAATAACTTCAAATGAGCCTAGAATATTTACAAAAATATCTAAGATACAAGCAACATGCTGAAAATGTATTTCTGCATTTTATGATAGGTAAGAATATATTTCACACAACGCATATTTAGACTCATAGTTCATCTCTCGCTTGAGCATGACATCATGAGTTAGCATTCTAATCTTTAGAACAAAGTAAGTGACAATTTTAACCTTATATAGCTGTGGCAAAACTTCTCCAAACCTCCATACATCCCCATTTGATATTACCAGCACTGATCATTATTGAATACACCGAAGAAGCAGTGTAGTTACTGTGATTGAACCAGCACCAAGATAGTGCATCATCCTGATCAGTACGGAATGGTACCGGACCAGTTGTGTGAGAGAGCAGTGCCGGTCTGTTGGTAATCACCTCGTGCAAAGATATGCACTGAAAAGGGGGTCTAGGCTGCCTGTCTTTGACTGCCCAGATGGGTTTAGAACCCCATGCATTGTACCAATATGAGATAGACTTGCCATTGCCTATACTTCAAATGACGCACTAGTGAAATATTGGGTTGAGTTTGATTAAATGGTTCCAAAAGAAGGATCCGTTAGCAAGCCAGACATTTGGATCTTGTTGCGATCTATACATTCTTAATTTGGTAAATGTTACAAACCACAAACCATCATATTTATCATGGGCTTTCCACCACCACCTTAACAAAAGCGAAGTGTTTCTTAGCATCAAATTCGGGACCCCCATTCCCCCATAGTTTTCAGGTGAGCAAACCGTCTCCCAACTGATCAAAGGTACTCCTCTAACCTCACCTTGGGACTTACCTCATAAGAAATTCCTGAAGTGCTGATCCACCTGGACTTCTGTTGAACCATTTCAGCGTAACAAAGCATGTCATATAGTAAATAGGCACACTAGTTAAGACCAAATTAATGAGTTGCAACCTCCCCCAGAGAGCAATTTACCTTGCCATCCCTCAATTTTTGCTCCAATTTTTCAAGCAATGGTATGAAGTCATGACGGCTAGGTTTCTTGATAGAAAGAAGCATGCCAAGGTAGGAGATATGCATCTGCGTTTGCGAACACCCCAAGACCATAGACACCATCCAAACTTCAGCCACATATAGATTTATAGGGCAGAACAAGCTCTTCTCAAAGTTAATTTGCAAGCCCAAAATATTACAGCATGCTGTATGCGTCTTAGATAATTATTTTTTATTGAATTGTAGTCTTGTTTGGAGCGATTAAAGTAGCTTATATGATATTTTGTGACTGCATTATATGGTAATTAATTCATTGAATAATACACTTTATAGAAGTAAATACATTGATCAGTGTCTTTCTGAAGCAGATTCACTGAATGATATAATTTAAGCATTATCTTTTGTAAACAATCAATCTTTATAATGATAAATGCCATTAAATTCTTATTGATTATCATCCTATAATAAATTCGATAACAATTGAAAGATACTCATTGACTGATGACATTTAGTAATCTTTATAGTTATAATTGATGCATCAATAGTATGGTCACATGTATGTTTATTATTAACTAGCTCGCAACCTGACGTTAGCGAGATTATTTGCTCAATTAATTTGATTAAGAGCATAATTGTATGATTATTCAATTAAAAAAATACGTCTAGACAATGCTGGTGAATTTATTTCTCAGACAATGCATTTCTATTGGAATTGACGTTGGACTTCCTGTAGCTTATGTTCATATACAAAATGAGAACATGTTATTTTGCATGCAGCAACACTAAATCACATTAGGCCAACTAGTTATAATAAAACTTCCCTTTTACAATTGGTTTTTTGTCACATACTAATATTTCTTATATAAGAATTTTTGGATGTGCAGTATATGTTCCAATTGCTCCACCACAACACATTAAAATGGGATCTCAAAGGACGTTGGAAATTTATGTTGGATTTGAATCTCCATCTATAATAAAGTATTTAGAACCAATGTGTTGAGTATTTTGTGTATAGGATTTTATGCTTTTTTTTTTATACTCTTTAGACTTTTAAATACTCAAAGATATGGTCGATTGCAAGCGCACAACCTAATCCTTGTAGTGATTGATGTATCGATTCAAGGGATATCGGGAAATACTAATTTTAAACTCTATTGATTAACTTCAGAATATTACTTTAAAGAGAAATTGTTGGGGGGGTTGTTGTAAAATTGGTTTTGTAGGTTCAATACCCGATTGAGAGTTGGTTGTAACAATTAAACTAAAATTGTAAACTGAAAGTGAGTTTTTGTGATTTCAAGGTTCGGAAGGCTAGGGGTATTCGACAATCCCTTGCTAATTATATCTATTTGGTTTGTTTAAATTCATGTTTAATATGACGAGGTTTCTAACCTAAGACGTTAAAAAGGGTCACTTTCGTGAATTAATAACGTGCCTAAATAGTTCAGACTTCACGATTAAATCCTTCACCGTAGCTATCTAGACCATGAAGTTAAAAAGGGTCACTTTCGTCTCAGGTTCTCTTCTTTGCGCCAGAGAGAAGTCTCTCTGCGGTTTGGGTTTAGTATGGTTAGTGGGTACGGGTTTGGAGTTTGGATTTAGAAATTAGAATGGGAGAGCAGCGGATGGGACTGAGATTTAGTCTGGGCTCTATACTGGGACTAGGGGTGCACAAAAAGCTCATGACTCGAAACTCAGTTTGGAATCAATTCGGATTCAACTCGCTAATAACTCGAGTTAACTGACTCGGTTGATTTATGAGTTGAATCCAAGTTACCTCCAACTCGGTTGGACTCACACCAAACCCTAATCCATATATTTCTAATTTTTGCGTCCCCAAACCTTATATCTATTTTTCACAATATTTGGTAATTTGATAAATTATGCAATATTTCTTTTGTTTTGTTAATTTATTAGACTCTGTATTATTTTGTTAGTCTTTATGTGTTTAGTAATTTTTAATTATGTACTATTTTGGTATTTTCGTAATTTTTAATTATGTATTGGTCATTGTCTCATTATGTACTGTCTTTAATTGTGTATTATTTTGGTAAACTATGTAATATTTTTTTTATTATAATTAAATTAGATTGTCTCACTATGTACTATATTATGAGTCGTGTGTCGACTCGCTTCGACTCGAGTTGCTCGTGAGTTGATTCCAAATTGGAGTTTCTAACTCAGAATTAGATTAGCAACTCGAACTCAACTCGGCTCATGAGTTCGCGAGTTGAATCAAAGTTGTCCTCAACTCGGACTCAACTCGGCTCATGAGCAGCCCTAGCTGGGACTTAAAATTGAAGGGTAACGGGCTGGGGCCTTGGATATATAATTTATTCTGAACCAGAGGTAGGCAAATTAGTTTTAGAACCGGGTCAGCATAATTTTTTTTCCAGTAGTAGGCAACTGCTTACCCCTGAAGTACTCTACTTTCGCCTGTGTGCCTCATCGTGTCTCTTATTATATATCTCCGTTTTCAAAGTTCAAACTGTCGATCCAAATCGTTCAACATGATATCCATATTAACATTATTCTTGGATATTACTATTTTTTAGATAGATACAAAATCATTGTTTTTTTGGATGGTCGAGAAACAATGATATTGTACTTATTTTAAAAAATAATAAAAGAATTCCAAAAAAATATAAAATTTGGTGTCCAAGCAAATTTTAATATGGAGATTAATTATGTTGAGCAATTTGAATCGACAATTTGAACTTTGAAAACAGAGATAGAGAATATGAGGCCCAATAAGATATGATAGGCATGAGTCATTTGAATCCTACTTTTTAAAAATTTATGAAACTCCTTTAATATTTATGTTAATTCGGAACCAACGGTCTGAATTCAAACTCAAATTTGAGTTACTTTATAAAATCCAAACTCAACACAATGATGGCGGAATTAGTATGATTTGAAGGGATTGAATTAGGTGAAAATTGGCTGTGAAATTGGTTGTGCGAAGGTGGAGCAATATTTTTTTATAATCTTTTGGAAAAGAAAAGGAAAATAGTGCAAGAAAAGTAAAGATGAGATAAAGAGAGAGAAATTCAAAATTTTGATATTTCATTGTTTGTGGAGAAATCAATAGGATTGCTTAAACACTACAGTGATGAAAAATTCAGAAAAAACATAAGATTGATTGTTTTTTAACAAACTTGACAAAACATATTATTTTCTAAATAATCACTTTGGATTCGAAGGCAATTCCTAGAGATGATAATAATAGAAATAACGGGAACAGTATTAATAGTTTATCTATTGAGTGTGTGTATATATATCTTGTGAGATAACTTTTTAGCTATGTTACTCGGATACTCCACATTGGGCTCCGTACCCGTGTCGGATAAGTATCGGATACGGAT
The DNA here is from genome assembly GCA_025461045.1 of Carex parvula. Classification (NCBI taxonomy): domain Eukaryota; kingdom Viridiplantae; phylum Streptophyta; class Magnoliopsida; order Poales; family Cyperaceae; genus Carex; species Carex parvula. The sequence goes on along the minus strand of JAJGRW010001009.1, from coordinate 1,126,386 downwards.
ACGCGCCCGATACGGACCCGATACGTATCTGATACGCCAGCTGGCGTATCGGCTTATGTAGCGTATCCTTAATCCTTTGATACGGTCTCCGATACGCTTTGACTGGTCTGGATACGGATCTGACACTTCCGGATACGGTTGGGATACGCTGCACCAGCGACGCTTCTGCAGAATTGGATCATGGACCGCGCATACACCATGTCCACCATACACTGCGCATATGTTGAGCAAAATTTTTTCTCCAGCGCTAGGAATCGAACTTGGGTTGTGTGGCAAAAGCACCATCAACCTTTACCACTACACCACTCTCTATTTGTTGTTAAATGCTAGTAGCATATATATTTAATATATATTTAGACTATTTCATGGCACCTGATATTTAATTTATATATAAATAAAATATAATATATAAAATAGACGTATCGTATCCTTGATTTTTGAAAATTGTCGTATCGCCGTATCCGTATCGTATCCGATACGATACCCGTACCCGTATCCATGCAACATAGCTTGTTAGGTTATCTCAAAATGGGTGTTAATTTTTTTTTTACGGTGTCTATTTAGATGTACGGGACAGTATTAATAGATAATAAGTTGCTTTACGATTCGTACCGTAAAAATCTGAACAATCTAAATTTTTTAGAAATCAACTTAAATTTTGTGAATTCATATTAAAAGGTGTTGTTTTTCCTGCTCGATATTATAATTATTTTATGCTTAAAATTGAGTAGAAAGTTAACTGTTAAAAAATATTATTACCGATTACAAAACTTGTGATTCTTAAACTTAAAATTCAGAAGACAACTTGTTACAAATAAAAATATTTAAAAAAGTTATGAAATTATTCTTTATTTTGAACTGACCTGCCTTGCTCTAAAAAATATATAAATAGAGACTTCACGCGTTATGTTTTTCTCTAATTTTAAAAAATAATATGGTATTTATATAATAAAAATAAAGTAAATTTTGCAGGAATCTCTAAACTTTGTCCTTTGTCACAATCAAATTTTATAACAAAAAAAATTCAATAGTTACATAGGAACAAATTAAACTTAACAAATTCATGACAAAAGACAAAATTTAGTATAATATATCAAAACAATAATTTTTTGAAAAATAAATAATAAACTAAGTAATTTCCAGTATAATATAGGAAAAAATAGGACGAATACAATACGAAAATTATTCGAAGATTTTGTACACCGCCCACCTAAAAAATTGCAGCTGTTAAAATTAAAAAGAACCTCGCTATTGGATCGGGTTCATTAGTCACCGCTTTCTTAATTCGCCCACTAACAACAATCTGGCCTTGTGCCCTTGTCATCTTAATTTGATTCAACGGTCTCCTTTTGACTAAATTGGACACACACCAAACAAAACTGTATTATGATAAGCCAGTTTTAAAAAAGAAATTTATATCTCCCTGTTGCATTAAAAAATTATTGGAAACTGACAGCTCCATATAATAATGGTAGAAAAGAGAACTGGATGCCGAAGCCGGGAACAAAGTAATAGGTCTTCCGTGGATTTATTTTGTTAAATTCCGTGTTACTTATTAAATTACTAAAAAGTTAATGTTTTAAGATGACTCACTACACTAATAAAAGTACTAGAGCGCCACTGAAACAAGCACTGGGACAAAGTTAGGGTCAAAAATGGACGTGCACGCGTTTCTATGCATTCCACCTCTCCAGTTTTGAATCTCTCCAGTTTCCAGTGAATGCTCAGTAAATAGATAAAAACAAAACATCAAGAATTTGGTTAAAACGGAATAATACGTCAGAATATAAAGAACTAATATTTTTTGAATTTAGAAAATATTGCAAATTAGATAGATCGTATTTTGAAATGTTGATTGGATTTTGAAAAAAAATTGAAAATTTATGTATACTCTTCTGAAATTTAAATTATGTTTTTTCCTCATCTAAAATTAAATATGTATTAATTGATTAATTCTTATAAAATACAAAAATTTCCATATTTTCACTTAGAATACTAAAAAATATATTTTTTCCATACAAACTCTCAGTTCTCAATTTTGTCCTTCTAAAATCTCGAACTCACCTATTTGCCCTTTCAAAATTATTAGTACTATATCAATTTTTTTTTTTAGAAATATGAGTTGGAGGTCAAGCCATCCAGTGCATTTCAAACCTTTGTATATTAATACAGAGAATTTCCCCCACCTACTTTATGAGTTTCGAACCCATAACCTTTCACATGAGAGCCATATGCCTTTGCCACTTGACCAAACACAGGTTCTTCATATCTATCTTTTTAAAAAACATTAAAACTCTAGTAATTATTAAATTTCTCTCTTTCGTCAAAACTAACTCTATACCTATAAATTACTTTTTTTTTCCCTCACGCTAAATGAAAAAAGAATTCTCTCTTCCCCATTATTTGTCGAATCGAATCCAGTGAAGTAACCCAATGTTTGGGTTTTAAATTGGGACCGTCCGATTCGAATCCGAGATCATCCATTCCGAAGTGAAGCGCACACATCCCGACGATAGATTCAAATCTCGGAACCATCCCGAGCGACAGATTCGAATCGGACGGTCCCGATCCAAAACCCAAAAATTGAATTACTTTAGGTGATCCGGACCCTTATTTGTCTCTCTCATCTAACGATGCTAGGGTCAATAATAAATGCAAAAAGAGTCTAGAGTAAATGTGGGACAGAGAAGTTGTGGTCTAGAAGAATACATTTGCTAATTATAATTATGAAGGAGAAATATGAATTTCGATTTTTTTAAAAGTTAAATTGATAGGTTTTATTTTTTGGAATGATAATCAAACTTAATTTTGAGGAAACTAAATGTATTTTTTATACTGTAGTAGATAAATGTGGGAGTTGTGTTTAAAAAAAAAAACAAATACATATATTATAATTTTGTTTGGAGCTATGTAATTGTGTAATTTTGAGAAGGATAGACATAAAATCTGTCTTAAAAGAAAATTTTCGCTGGAGTTTATAACTTAGACCGTAAATTGAAAGAAAATCTCAACTTTTTGAAAGATGCCAACACTTATAATTTGAAAATTCGCTCATGATTATAAGTTATTTTTGCGGTGACATATCTTGACACATCTAAATTTAAAAAGAGGAGGGATCTAATTATACTATTTTGTGGTGACATATCTTGACACCATATGCTTATAAGTTATTTTTGCGATTTTAAAGTTTAAACAGTTGATCTGAACCGTTCAATATGATCTCCATATTAAACGGTGCTTGGAGACCAAATTTTATATTTTTTTGGAATCTTTTTAGTATTTATTAAGATGTGTACAAAATTATTGTTTTTAGACAATTCTGGATCATTAAAAAACCGTGATTTTAAAAAATTATAAAAAAATAGTAAAAGATTTCCAAAAAATTTAAAATTTGGTCTCCAAGCAATTTTAATATGGAGATCATGTTGAACGGTTCAGATCGATTCTTTGGATTTTTAAATCACAAAAATAACTTATAAACATATGGTGTTAAGATGTGTCACCATAAAATGGTGTAATTGAATCCCTCCTTATTTAAAAATTAGAAGTTTTAAAGTTTCACATTTTTAAATTTTAAATTGAAAATTCGAAGTTATATTTAGCTCTAAGCAGTTATGAAGAGGTTTGAGGAACAATTGTCAGTAATAAATTTTTAATTTATGGACGCTGATAATTGTCCCCACATTCTTGTCTCTACACTGTTCCCGCACATAACTTCCATAACTAACCTGGGGAACCGTCCCCCCACAATTTTCTTATATAATCCGTATTGTCCCCGCATAATTTCTAAAGTATTAATACCTATGAACGAAAATATCTATACCTTTATAAAGAAGTATTTATACCTATGCATGAAAGTATTTTAACGTAAATAATTGTCTTCCCAACCAAATATCTCAAAATGTCCCCGCACCATAAATAATTGCGGGGGACCACTCAAACTAAATGGGGGGGGGGACCATACACGTTTCTAAAAATATCAATATTTATATGTATATACATTGTACAAAGTTTAATCTTTAGACATTTGATCATATTAAATTACACATCAAAGTATTAATATCTTATTTTGTAAATATTAATATCTTATTTTGCAAGTAGTGATGCCTATGCACTGAAGTATTTATACATATGAGGTCAACTATTTTTGTTATTAAAAGGTTGATGCGGGAATAAGAGGTCCCCACTATTTCATTAGAGGAAGGTTGACGCGAGAACCATTGGGAGACTGAAAAGGGAGGATCATCATATAAAGTTATGCATGCAAGTATTAATATTTTACTTTGCAAGTATTAATCTGTTATTTCTTAAGTATTTATACCTATGAAGGTTGATGCGGGGACAAGTGCAGGAACTGAGAAAAGAATGACCATATAATTAGTGGGGACCATAGTAACTTTCCTCTACTGTAGCTGCGGGGACAGAGGGGGGACAGGAGTGTGGGGATGAATATAATTATTCTTCATTTATACTCACCAAAAAAAACACTTGTCATAAAATAAGAAGTATTCGGTCGAACTTTTATTTCATATGTTTAAATTTATGCTTATCATAATCTAAAGTTCCTAATTTCATAAAAAAAGAAATTAGGTTCGATAACTTTTTTTTCAGGTCCACTTTGCTGAAAATTATTATATTATAATTCCTCCGGGAATAATTTGGGTCTGATGTCTATTGAGCTCAAATTTGAGCCCAATAGATTCCGCATCTATCTGATTCGTTTTAGGATTCATGTGTGTTATTTTAATATCCGAGTGCGTCCATTTTACTATTTATGCAGACGGATGTGAAATCTATCGAATTCAAATTTGAATCTGATAAGTGTCAGACTCAAATTGTTCCCCATTCCTATGTTTTTGTTATTTGTGTTTGCGGTTTTCTTATATAATCTGAAATCAATGCTTTACGAGTTACTTTTCTCCGTGCAATTACATTTTATTCATGTTTAGTGACTTCATGTAATTATATTATTAAGAAATATATCCATAAAGCATACAGGATTATATAACATAGACGGTATGTAGCATACTAACTAGTTTAATATTATTGGAATATTGGTATTGTGCCCTCGGAATTGAATAGGTGCACATTCAAGATTTTTAGCAGGATGTGATAAAATTTTAGGATATGGTATGATTTTATATTATTTATATTAAGTATACACTTATAATTTTTTGAGAAAGTACAGAAATAGAAATATATTTTGAAGAAAAATTTAGAGTGAGGTATAATTTTATAATTATTTGATCTTAAGTATATTTATATAAATTTCTAAAAAATATATAAAAATTAGAAGTATATTTTCCAAAAATTTAAGTTAGCGGAAATAATACCGCTCTGATTCTATGTGACTCCGCCACCGTCTAGAACCACCAAAAAAATATCAAAATTCAAACATAAGACAAAAATAGTAAAATACAATATATTAAGAGGCGAATAATAATATACAAAATACAAGAATAATACGAAATTAAATATCTAAGCGGTGAAAAAGCAAATGCACCAAAGAAATTGCAACAAAATCTTTGAAAAATTTGCCCTCTTTGATATTATACAGAAAGACGATTAGTTTTCATGAATTTCAATGTAAATCATGAGCAGTGACGAGGCAACAGAAAAGAAAAGGCATGTGATTTTATGAACACGCCATACAAAATATACACATATTAATCAAAGGAGGAGGGTTTCAATGCCTCGTGTCTTTCATACTTCATTTATCTCATATTTTATATCTTCGTTTCTAAAATTTAAATTGTCGATCTGAACCGTTCAACATGATATCCATACTAAAATATATTTGGGGATGAAATTTTATATTTTTTGGAAATTTTTTACTATTTTTTAAGATAGGTACAAAATTACTGTTTTTGGACCGTTCAAAAAACAGTGATTTTCTACCCATCTTAAAAAATAGTAAAAAATTTCAAAAATTATAAAGTTTCATTCCCAACCATATTTAATATGGATATCATGTTGAACGGTACGGATCGACAATTTAGACTTTAAAAACGAAGAAATAAAATATGAGGTATGATGAGGTATAAAAGGCATGAGGCATTGGAACCTTCCCTAATCAAAGTTAGTATAATCTGTCAAAGAGATATGTTGTTGACAATTTATATTAGGAGGATATTTGAAATCATTTCGAATGGTCGAATAAAGAGTCTCTATGTGTTTTATTAAAATTTTGTAAGATATTAAATTTAACTATTTTGATAAGTTTTTTACCTTTTTTTGTTGGATTTTCAAAGGATGGTCCTATTTGATATGCAAATATTCTTGCTTTGTATTATTTGGGGTCCATTTTTAAAAATCTGAAAAAAATAATAAAAAGATTTAAAAATAATATAAGTTAGTATCCGATAAAGATTTTAAATTTCAAATTTGCGAGATATATTTGAAGTTACCTATTGTAAATTATATATGGAAAAAATCACCAAAAAAGAAGGTCATACATGGAAAAAGTAAAACAGGATACAGAAGTTACAAAAGAGACACAATTATAAAGAACAAATACAGGCAGTGATGCTAAAAGTTTAAACATCCATGTTTCCAGCACCATATAAAACCAATTAACCATACACCACTCATCCCGTTAGTTTAACACTGGCTCAGTAATCCATCATCTCCAGTCATCCATCGCTGTCACCTTTAAAGTTTCTCTTAATACAACAGAAAACATCATCAATGGATGTTGCCATTTACGTGGACTGGAGATAGTAAAACGCATTGTTTCCCTCTTCGGGATTTGAAACAAATAAATAAAAGAGAAACAGAGAGAAACCCCTGAAGCTTAACACACTCTCTAAACCCACAATTAGAGACGCAATAAATGCACACACGAATTAAAACTGCCCCTCAGAGCGAGCGAGCGAGCGAGGCGTAGAGAGAGAGAGAGAGAGAGAGAGGGAGATCTCTAAACCGAAGCTAAGAGAGAAGAACTAAAAATTCAATCTAGTCTCTCGTCTCTAGTACATTCCTGTCTCTCTCACCGCTTGCGCATGAACCGAGCTTATTCCGGGAAGAAAGGAAGAGAGAGTTTCCTGTTTTGGTGCGCCGTTGGATCTAGGGTTTCACCTGGCGTTACAATGTGGCACGGGAGGGTTGGCGTGCGAGTCTGATTGTCCAATTCCGAGGTAGATGGAGCTCGATCGGTGGTTCTTGTGATGGTTTCTTTGCGATTTGCTTGAATTTGAACTTGCAAGATGCGCGGAGTTGCTGTCACTCTTTTTACGGTTCTTCATTTGAGCTCTCTTTGCTTAGGTACTACTTGTTTCTCTCTTGTGCTATGTGAATTTCCAATCTAGAAGCGGTATCTGTGTGAATTGGAGTTTTTTGGGATCTGTGTGAATATACTAACCGAGCATTGGGCATAGAAATATGATATGATTGTTTTTACCAGAAAGGCTTTATAGAGACTGAATTTTATATACAATTTCCACGTCCTTTACTAATTTCTCTAATTTTAGATTTTTCTTGAGAGAATAGAATCAGTGAAGTAAAATATGGCCAATTCATAATTAAGAGATCTCACTACATTGATTCTTGAAGAGCTGATCAACTTAATTCTACTTGCGGGATGCAGTTTTTGCACATATGCAATTCTAATAAGTCTGTTTCAATCATTTGGGAATGGCTTGTCTTGTCTCCAGTTGGTGTGTACCTGAGAGGTGATGTTGCTGAAGCGGCAATTCCTATTGGCAAAGAGACTTGTGATGTTTACTAACTGCAAAGACCTAATCTGCTTTATCCATTATCTAATTTGAAAATTGGAATAGCATTAATTGAGCTAATACGGTTTTGATCAACGAATATAATTAATGCCTTGTCTTGATCCCAGAATTAATAAATGATTAGTTGCATTTTGCAGGGTATAATTCGATGATGTTGGAAATTAAATATTAAGATGTTGGTCTGTTGTGCAGATTATACTAATAACATTTGGTTGATCATGGCATTCTATTGTTATCTTTCTTTAGTCATGCCTCTTTCTGTGACATACACACACGCGCACATGCACACAGACACGAATAGACAACACACATACATATGAGTGCATTTGCAATTACCAAAAGTTATTCTGGCTATTTACACAGCTAAATATTTAATGTTGTTTAATTTTCAGCGAGGATACCTTTTTTCCAAGCTTCAAGTCCCTCCAGGGCACCATTTGCAGCTTCAAGCCCATTATGGCCACCTAAAGTAGCTCCTTCTGCACCGACAATACCACCACAGTTTTCTCCAATTTCACAACCACCAGCTTCTCCTGGTATTTCAGATGCCTTGCAAAACATCATTTCTCCCTTTCACTTTTTTCATGGAATAATCTTTATGATGGCTTGGTAATCTCCTCTTTAGGTTTTTCCGCGAATCCTCCCCATCCTCGGCCAAAGCACCATAGAAGAGCACCTCCTCATGCCAATTCTCCTTTTCCTCCCCCTCAAGGTCTGAAGATAGATATTGTTTCATTTGAGTTTTAGAATTGGAAATTGTATAGCCTTCTTAAATAATGAGAAGTATCTGCTAATTCCTTGCAAAACTTTGAACGATCAAAGTTAACATCCAGATGCTGATCCCTTGCAAAACCTTTAACAATCGGAGTTAACTCCCAGATGCTAACCCCTTGCAAAACCCTTAACTTTCAGAAAAGTTAATTTTAGATGTTGCATGTTTTGAGAAGCATGTCTGATGCTTCATATACATGCGATATTTCCATTTTTAGGTAAACAATATGAAACTTCTTGAGTTGCATGCCAGAAGTGTCTTTGAATAGATGCTGACTGCAACAATAGAAAATTCCATCCACATCCCAAACTCTATACAATATTTTAACATGCATATTGACTCATGATGAGTGAAGAAGATACTAGACCAAAAATGAAGTGTATTGAGTGAGAAATTGAATACCAGGGGTAATTTCGGAATGCTTTATCCTTATTTTTTTGTCCTAATTATCTGCACTTAATTTAATAAAATTTCAGTTTCCTCCCCAGCCGGTTGTGATGAAATCATATGTTCAGAGCCCCTAACAGCGACCCCAATCGACTCTCCCTGTGGTTGTGTCTTCCCAATGAAAGTCACAATGGACCTTGATGTGGCGCCATACCTTCTATTCATGCACATTGCTGAGCTGGAGGTTGAGGTTGCTTCTGGAACCTTCCTGAAACAGAGCCAGGTCAAAATTATGGCTGCTGTGCCAAGTGTTGACAACCAACAGAAAACAAGAGTCACTATTTACTTGGTGCCTTTAAGGGAGAAATTTGATGACACTACGGCATTGTTGATCTATGATAGGGTTTGGCAGAAGCGGGTTTCCATTTCTTCTTCTGTTTTTGGGGATTATGCAGTGGTTTCGGTTGAGTACCCAGGTATTTCTTTTTAATCCGCATCATTTTGCTGGTTCTGGAGAGATATGTTGTGCGCTTGTTCAGGTTTGTTCAGTTGTTTTGGAAGAATATATAGTGATATATTATCTTAAATGGTTTCTTAATATGATTGTGCATATTTTGAGCAAAGATTGTTGTTTATGATGTTAACACAAAATTTTACCCAGTATATTCTGGTACTGTAATCCACACAAATTGATTCATTCAGCATAGTAATGATTGATGTGTCTGTTGGAGTGGGTAATGTGATAGTGTAGCCTAATTTAACAATTGAATGTTTTACAAGCTACAAATGAATTGGAGACCTAGTTTTGATAGGTTTCAAAGTGCTAATCTAATATTATATCAGATTAAAGGAAGCTTAGATGTAAATGAAATTGTGGAAATAATGCATCTGGATTCCTCAGATAACATATATTTTTGTCATGACAGGACTTCCATCATCTCCACCAAGTTTATCAGAGCCGTCCATAGGAGCGGGTCCCACCAGCAGTAGAGGCATTAACCAGCGGCCACTTACAGCAGACGTTGGGGATACTTCCAAATCCCAGAAACTGAATACTTGGATAATTGCCGTGATAACAGTTTCTTCATGCGTTCTTCTGTTAGTCTGCGTTGGTGTGGTCGTTTTCGTGCTGAGGTGGCGCAATCTCAGACAACTTGGGAGAGGTTCTGTAGGCCCTGCAACTACAATGCCTACCACCAAAAGATCTGGTAAGAACAACCTATTACAGTTTTTAGTAATTGGAATTTTGTAGTTGAACAATTTGACCTTTATATAGTAAGTTATAGTGGAAATGAACTGGAGATTGAAGGATTCCAGTAATTGCCAGCTTGATTATTGTTTAGTTTATAAAAGCTATTTTTAAGTTCCATTAGTATTTGCTAGAAACAAATGAAACAGTGGTCTGTATACAATTACAATTAGAGAAGATCAGGATAAGTAAATGAGGCTTCAGCTAATTAGGCTTAACGAAAAAGTACATATCAGATGGCTGATAGAAGAAATTTTGTTGTTTAGGAGGCTCAGTCGCAGAAGTGCATGTTTCAGTTAATTCTTTGTATGCAAATCCTATTGTATCATTTTATTTCTAGTAACTCAATAAAGAGATGATGATGATTAGACTTATATCCTAATCTGTTAGGAATGAGGCCATCAACACTGTCCACTAGTATAGGAAGTTCCTCTGTCTCAGCTGCCTCAGCAATGGCAACATATCCCCCATCAGTAAAAACATTCTCCCTGGATGAACTCAGCAAGGCCACCGAAGGCTTCAGCTCCAAACGGGTTCTGGGCGAAGGTGGGTTCGGACGGGTCTATCAGGGAATCCTGGAATCAGGAACTGAAGTTGCAGTGAAACTTCTTACTAGGGAGGATAGGAGTGGGGACCGTGAGTTCATTGCTGAAGTGGAAATGCTCAGCCGATTGCACCACAAGAATCTTGTGAAGTTGATTGGAATATGCATCGAAGGGAATAAGAGGTGCTTGGTGTATGAAGTGGTGCACAATGGGAGTGTTGAGTCTCATCTTCACGGTATGTGTTATCATTTGAGTAATCTATGTCTATACCCACATAAAGTTCTGTTATTGTTTCAGTCAGTAATGTTTACATCTATCTCATTAAATTTAAATGACCATTCTTGTAGTAGTATCAACTTCCATTTTGTACTTCTTGTGGCCTGAATTTAAATGCACCAGCACATTGGCCCACAGAAAAAAAATGAGATCCATTTATGGTACTACAACACTTCCCATTATAACACTATCCATGAACCAAACTTCATACTGGAATGTATCAAGCAGGGGTTGATAAGAATAAAGGGCTATTAAACTGGGACATAAGGATGAAAGTGGCCTTAGGTGCTGCGAGAGGGCTTGCGTACCTCCATGAGGATGCGAATCCGCGTGTAATACACCGAGATTTCAAGGCGAGCAACATCCTCTTGGAAGAGGATTTCACCCCGAAGGTCACTGATTTTGGCCTTGCCAGGGAGGCAACAGAAGGCCTCGACCATATCTCCACCCGTGTTATGGGCACTTTTGGGTATGTTTTCTTTTCTCTCCAGTCTTCCAAACTTTGCTTCTGTAACTTTATAAGATTTGCATAGTTGCATACTGGATGATTAAGGCAAGTACTGGTTATGTACTGTAATTATCAACTTTTATTAGTATTGCTGCATTGCATGTCTTGTATTATTACATTTATTATTTACTTAACTATCAGTGGTGTTTGGTTGGTACTCGTATCCAAGGATGGTAATCATGGGGTCCAATACTGAATTGGTTAGGCTGATTAGTTAAATATACTTTCTAATGCATCTGTACCAAGCAAATGTCAAGTAAGATTGGTTGGGGAACAAATGTCAAGTTCCAGCTAATAACGACTGAAGAAAACCACAAGTATTTGGAATAGCATTAGCCGACATGAGATTGACAAATTGCAGTGCCTTTACTGTTGACCTTGAATATGCTTAATCATTGCCTTCTACCATAATACAGCTATGTGGCACCGGAATATGCAATGACGGGCCACCTCCTTGTAAAGAGTGATGTTTACAGCTATGGTGTAGTTCTCCTGGAGCTCTTATCAGGGCGTAAACCTGTGTACATGTCAGAATCTCAAGGCCCAGAAAACCTGGTCACGTGGGCTCGTCCCCTACTTGGAACCCGTGAAGGTCTAGAAAAACTTGTAGACCCAGCTTTGCATGGTAACTATGACTTTGACAATGTTGCAAAGGTGGCATCCATCGCTTCGATGTGCGTGCACATCGAGCCGTCTCAACGACCCTTCATGGGTGAGGTTGTACAAGCGTTAAAACTCGTGTACAATGATGTGGATGAAGCGTGCGACGATTTGTACAGCCACAGAGAGTCTTCTTCTAATGCTGATTATGACTGTAGTCGGGGTGAGTTCTCTGAAGGAGGTTGGTGGAATGGTCATAATTCCCCATTTATTACCATGGATTATAGCTCAGGAGGAATGGAGGGCATGTTGGAGAGACCCCACTCAGCAGCCTCCATAGGTGGCAACCAGGTTCAGTCAATGAAAAATAGATCCGGTCCGTTAAGGACCAAAAAGAAGAGGTTTGCTTCTTTTTATAGATTGAGGGGAAGTCTTAGTGAGCATGCATGTCTACCGAAGGTACAATCTAGGGATATTGGGCTTTAGTTGAGTTAGTGTTGGTCAAGGCAAATTGATTTTGTTGCTGTTGTTACCGATTTTTTTTTTTCTTTCTTAGTTGTACAGGTCAGTAGGGGTTATGGGTCTGCTGTGTAATGTGTTTTTGGTATAGTTTGGTTTGCCATCATCTAGCCTTTGGTAATGTTGGGGGTAGTGTTGGTTGTCTAATTTTTTTTTTTTGCAATTTTATGGTTCATTCTCATGCATCTGATCTGTATTCAGGATTATCTTAGAGGATATTCGGCACATGCCTCTTGTGCCGTGATGATAAAATGGCTTAATAGCATTGACTAGGTGGATTTTTTTTTTCCTTGTCTGATTCTTGTGTTGCTAATTTCAAGAAGTATTTTTCTCTTTCCGCCTTTCCTTTCGTCTGAGTTGGTAGGAAGTAATTGAAATGTAAAATAATATTACCTCTTGTTCCAGTTCATCTCAAAATATTTACCTGAAGTAAGCTATATTTCCATGGTTCAATGTGGAATATTATATAACACAGCAAGTCTGAATTGATAGCACTGTTGTTAGCTTTAGATCAAAGGTTGCTAAAACATTGATATCCGTTATCCATTAGAGTGCCAGGCACAAAGATGCAAAGTTAGCCACTAAAAATATACTAAGATTTGCTGGTAGATCGGAGGCAATACACCTATTCTTCCTCAACCCCTGAAGGTTGCCATTGATGATAGAGTTCAAAACCAAGGATATATTATTACGACAGGTTAGATAAGCGTTTTCTCAATTTTGGAGTGGAGGGGAAGGTTAAAGTGGTCCTTCTTAAGAAATTTCAGAATACTTTATAAAATGATCTTTGCAAATCAAATTTCCTTACTCCTTTTGCTGCTTGGTTAAGTACCTAACAATGCCATCAGTTCCAATAATCTAAAAGAAGAAAAGACTAAACTAGCTTGAAGGTGGTAATGTCACCGTTGTGGTTTCACCAAAAGGAATAATACATCATTGTAAGAAAATGGAACGGTTGCCAGCGCAAGCAAACGCCGGTGTGGTGGACATGGACGAGGTGGTAGCGGCGATGGGGGTGGTGGTGACGGTGGAGGCCGTATTTCACTAAAAGTAACAGCGCAACATATATATGGTCAGCGTAAATTAAATGTTAACAATTATTTGAGTTTTTTATTAAAAAAAAAATTACATACATAAAATCAAGTCAAGGATTGGTTGGCATAGGGAACTTTACATCAATTGCAATAACTAATACCGATCGACTGGAATTGTTAAATAAAACCAATTGGAATTTATGATGATGTTTAATTAATGGAGTAACACCTGGAACAGTAAGAAATTGGTACCACTTCTGATCCAAAATTATTGTATAAGAACGTATTTCATATATACAAAATGGTACAACTTTCGATATGGTGTTTCCTTTTAACAAATACAAATTTGGTACTTCTGTTTTACTTTACAAAGCCAGTTTGTGGGGTCATCAAACAAAAAAAGAAAAGAAAAAGAAATATCAAAGATGTGTGCATACATGAATACAAATATTCTCTACATGTAGCACCTTCAATTGCTATGGTATATTGTGCACATCAAGCCTGACATGCTCTTCTTCAATTCGAGAAACTGGAACTATTTCATCCTCTTCCAAACTTGGAGCAACCCTTTTTTGTTTTTTGTTTTTCTTACGAGCAGTTGCATGGTTTTGAATCACAAAAATTGCCAAAATAATCAATGAGACTCCAAAGCTAAAGACAAAAAGGCTCCAAAACACATCAAGTCCCAAGCTCTGCCGCTCTACGCTGTTTGTTGTGGTCCCAAAATTAGACAAGGAAACATTAAACCATTTGCTCTCTAGTTGCTTGATGGTGCCATCTTCTGCTAATGTCAGTATTTCTTTCGAAAGATCAGCTGTCATAGGATCGCCTTTCTGTAGAGCCTAATCAATAATAATATGTAAGAAAATTAGGACATCTCCTGACATTGATTCTGCATGGATACATTATTTAATCCAATTATTTCGGTACTGATTCAATCTATCTAGAAATGATTTAAATACTTTTATCATATAGTTTCCACACTCGAAATTTAAGCATAATAAACTGATTCTGTTCAGGATCGATGTAAACATTTTGAAAAACAGATTAAAACAAAAAGAACATATGTACTTACGAAAGCGAAACCCCCGAGCATCTGTGTTTCTCCATAGACAGCATAGTCATTGTGCTTTGATAAAAAAACTCTAACATAGGGCGACTCAAGGTATGCAGATGTTATAATTTTTTTCTGAAATTCAACTGGATAATCATCTTGGTCTGTGATCCGCACAATATTTTCAGGTTTATAGTTGAGCACGTTTTCGAGATAACTGATGACAAATGGAGCTCCATCACACCCAGCTACCGATTTATCTACAACTGACTTAAGCCTCTCGGTCACAAGAATTGAGCTCAAATTTGCGGTGAAGCAATTGCTCACAATTAAGACAACCAACAGCCATGAAATGATCACAGTCTTCGTATAGAAATTGCCGACCTCTGTTTTAGAAGTATACATATATTTATATACAAATAAACAAACAACTAGGATTTATTCTTTATATCAACTTGTAGCAGTTTGAAACTTGTTGGATATATCATTTATGCAATGTAGAGAAACCTATATATCTCCTGAATATACTATATAACAGGAAGCAAATTTAGGTGGAATAGCACTCACTGTCACCGTGGTTCTGGAAGATAGTATTGCCGATTATCCAAAATGTCGCACCGATCTGCCTGTACCACGAGCCATGGAAATCTTCGTCGGCCTTCTCGTGATTCCGCTCCAGGTACCAAACAGCACCAAAGTTGTAGAACAGCAAGGTGAAGATGGTAATCCAGAGTAAGGGGGTGAACGGTTCCGTTAGCATCATGCTGACATTGTTGTGCTTCATTGGAATAATCATGGCAAGGCCTGATGTTACAAATGGCTGCGTGAATGATACCTTCTCAGATCGAGAACTTGTTGTTGTCAGGTCACCAACGGCAATATCAATATTCTGTGTGAATATAAACAACTTTTTTCTATCAAATCTTGTGTATTATTACACTTAATGAAGTACGATTAAAAAGTTTGATTACAATACGGTATTACGCACCAAGATGAATAGCGTAAAACAATCAAGCAGTTACATGATAAATTAAGAAAATGAGTGGCATAACATACCTTCAAGTATAGTTGGTCAACAAGATGATCGTAGGTAAAATTCCCTTTAACCTTAAAAGGAACAAACTCATACAAGATGAGGGAGTTTAAACGGTTTATGGCTGCAGTGAACACATCGATGCAAAATCCGCTGACCAATTTCAAATTTTCCGTTCTATTATCATATTCCACTTTGACAAATCCATCCCATATTGAATTTTCTGGTACTCCTATTTTCAGTCTCTTCAATCCCCCGGGGGTTTTTCGTGCTCCTCCGGGCCAAAAAACAACATTCAGTTGTTGTAATAATGTTGATCCCTGTGAATTCAACTGGGACTCGTTGTTATAAAATCCGAACCCATCTAACCAAAGTCCAATTTCTTTATAACTCTTGCCGACTACATTAATTACCCGGAAAGCCGAATAACCACCAGCCACTTCTACATTCCCGATATTTGGCCAAACATGTCCACTTAACCCCGTGAAATTGATCGAGAGCAAGTTATCCACCAAAGATTTGTTATTTAACTTTGCTTTATTTGCAGCTAAAGTAATTGCTTGTACCACATCATATGCTCGTGCAGCATGTACTCCAGGACTGAAAACCATCTCGCCAATCTTCTCATACTCATCTTTAAAAGCTTTCTGGAAATCAGAATAGAACATGACGTACTCACTCGTGGATTGCTTGATGTATGGCTCGACAGCTATCACACCTTGCATGTGGTTCAAGATAAAGGAAGAGTTGAGGGTTGAATCAAGGAGAGTCGCTACATCAGGGCCGCATATCCACGACGAGCCTTGCTCCATCATCCCCAATGCCGTTGCCTCCTGAAACAGAGTTACCGTGAAATTCTCAGAACTTCTAAGGACGATGTAAACGGTTGAAAGATGTTTGCTCATTTGGTTCAGTTCCGCTTGAACTGTGCTTTTTTTATCCGAAATGGAGTCCATGGGTGGGAACACTGCAGAGTATTCGAGCTGGATCCCGAATTTCTGCAGCTCAAGCGCAAGTAGTAGTGAGGTGCCTGATACAGTTCCATAATCATCATCTTCATACACTATAATTACTCGCCGCCAGTTGTAGGACGCAACAAATCTGGCCAAACACTTAACCAGAGTGTCGTCTGAATATGACATCTGAACCAACAAAGGCATCGCAAAAACAGTAGATGGTGTTAGCGAGACGGTGGGGATGTTTGTTCCTTTGCTGATTCCTGAGATGGAGAGTACTTGTGGCCATGTCGCTGTTGATACCATAACTTCTGCTCCCTGT
Source organism: Carex parvula (assembly GCA_025461045.1). Lineage (NCBI taxonomy): Eukaryota > Viridiplantae > Streptophyta > Magnoliopsida > Poales > Cyperaceae > Carex > Carex parvula. Next base: position 1,109,398 of record JAJGRW010001009.1, on the reverse strand, counting down.
TGAATTAACAATTGAGCTGAAATGCAACAAAAGCTCACAAGTCATAACCCTTGTAATCCACTTGTAATCCAAAGAGCAGTACAAACATTAACATGATATGATAACAAAAATTATATTTGAAGTAGAACCTCAAGTAACAACTACTTTAAGAAAAGATATCGATATCACAACTATTTTACCATCATAACTCGCTTGAAGAGTGTCAGTGCTTTTGAGTTCGGAAATGGTAAGGAGAATGGGCTGAGACGAGGCATTGAACCTTCTCGCTGCGACCTCAATTGCAATCTTTTGCTCCCTCCCAATCCTGGAGTTGGTATCCAAGACCGCTCCGATCGAAAGAGCAAACACTGTACTTCTAGCAACCAAAGCTACCAAAAGCATGGGGAGGAGGAGAAATGGATACTTACTTGGTCCCATTTTTCAGAGATTGAACTTACAACGTAGTGATTAATTAATTACTGAATTGGTGTAAGATCAACAAGGAGAGTTAGTAGCTATACTTCATTATTTATAAGAGGTAGTTAATTAAAACGTGTTGACTATAAAGCACAATTAATTTGCTGGGATTTGTGAGGTCTTATTGAAGATTATTTTATAGATATGCCCTTGACAACTAATCATGGATTCAGTTTTGACAATGTCATCTGGATTTTGAAGAATGCAATGCAATTTCTCTGAAACAAAACCATTGACGTGGAGGAGCTAGAGCCTGAGCATAATTTCCCAGAAAATTACAGGTACAAGTCAGTCAAATCAAGAAATGGACTGTTGATTTTGAGGAATTTAGAATTAAGATCGTATAGGGACTTCTTAATCAACTAGTCAACTACTATGACTAGGTAATTTGTGTAGTGGAAACTTAATTATGGACAAAACTGTATGTCAACATCCTGCCAGTATTAATTGGTTGTTTGTATGAAAAGAAGATTGGAGGGCTTTTCCTCAGATATGTCAAGTTTCGAGACTTCAGGAATTTGGGATGAATAGTATACTTTTCAACAGTCTAAGGGGTTGAAGAAAAAAAATCTCAAGGGGCTGTCAACATCTTTGAGACTGCTCAGGAAAAGTCAAATACAAATGCATTAATTATTTATTACAAAATTACAAAATGGTTTATTTTTGTGCAAAAACAACTCAAAGATCATGTCTATTTTTAAGTTTTGTATTACGTTTTTCTTTTTGACACTCAAAATTATCAATTTTCATTTGAACGGTTGTAAATCATTATAGTGTGCAAAATATACACGATAAAGATTTCGATTGCAAATTTATTCAATACTTTTGTATATTAATTTTTGTAAAATTTATTATTTGTCAAAAAAATCTCAATATATAATGATTCTAATTTTTTTAATGTATAAATGCCAATTTCAAGTTCTATATCAGGTTAAATTTATTTTTAAAATCTTCGTTTCATTTTTAAGGGTAAAACAATTCCTTTTTTTTTAGGTATGTGATATATATATATATATATATATATACCTCGGAAAAAATTAAAATAATAACATAACTTTGAAAGTATCATTTATTGTAGAGGCAGCTTGACAGCAGAGCCATTTCAAAGTGGATTGGTAACACAGTTGTCATGGGCACATTTCAATTTAGATCACAAATCACTATCCTCTGAGTTCACTCAAATTTTGAATTTAGATCTGGACCGTCCAATTTAAATCCGCATTGATCAGACAGTATGGAGCTAAAAACTCAAACGATGCAGTAATGTAGAGGATGAAGACTCAACCCTAAACTTGGAAGATTACACATGCTCCCAAACTTGGAAGATTCAACCCTAAGAAATAGCGTTTCAGATCATGAATTATACCTGGGACACTAATGAAATCCGCACCAGGAAATGGTTAATGCTGCACCATTGTAAAGCTAACAATAGAATCATTTGATAGTTCAAAGAGAATAGATTGATCTCAACACTCAGTACTAACAACCACATAACATGAACAAAACATGTCAAAATTATAACAAGAACCATATCTTAAACTCAAACCTACCAAAATATTCAAAAACACTAGAAAGTCTCCCCTCTTATCGAAGTAATTAATCACCAACTCCACAAAACCTAAAACAAAGAGAGGAGCTCAGTAACCTCCCTTGAGGTCGTTCACCACATCATACGGGATGGGTGTGACGGTTTCCAAGGTATGGGCCTCCACCATGAACCCGGGTTTGGGTCCCTCAGGCTTGCGCTTGGTGGAGATGATCTCACCACGTGCCTTGGCTGCCGACTTCAGCTCGTCATTCTTCTTCTTCCTCAGCTTGAATTCCTCATTGCACCGAGATGGCATCACGTGCTCCACTCGGACATGGATCCTCTTCTTCAAAATCTTGTTTCTCACCTGTTTTGTTATGTAGACAACAAAGTTATATTCAATTTTTGGGTACTTGTGTGGGACAATCCAGGCAACTTAAGATTCAGAATCAACTTAAGAGTTATGATTCATCGGACCTGACAGCAAGTGTCTAAAAAACATATTATTTTGTTAACGAGTTAAAGAGGGATGTCTTGGGCCCTGCTAAATAGCACTTGGTTAGATAACAATCTGCATTTGCCCAAAAACTATCAACTTTGTTTTACGGTAAACAGAAAACAAATTATGGCTTAGTCAACCCCCTCGATAGTTTTAAGAGGCCAATATCACAGTGATATACAAGTAAAATATAGATCTGATAGCAAAAAAAACAATACAACTAACAACAAATAAAATACATTAAAAAAAGTATTTTGATACATAATTTATACAGAGATTGTGATGATAGACATACTACTACATAAAATAAATTACTACCAAATAGAAAATGCCCAATGGAATTGCCTCAGCTTTATCTACTTGAAAATGGGAACACCAATTTAACCAACAGGATCCTTCATTCTACTTCAAGCAAATCATGAAGAAGAAATCAAAATGATCGACTTACAGAAACTCAAATCAATATCCCCTTGGAACCTGTTTTACATTTTCACCTACATTTCTAATTTAGCAGAAACATTATACAAGGCCGCATATCAACAATTCTCAATGGCCAGATTCGATCTACATCATTCAATAGTTCTTGCAAAAATCAAGCTAATATCGAAACCAAATTAGACAGTACACAGAAATTCTACAAACCAGGAATTACCATTTCAAAAACTTCGAAAAAAGAAAAAAACCAACAGAGGGGGTGTTACCTGTTTGTTGATCTCAACACCGATGGCGCGCTTGGTGACATTCCAGACGATACCAGTGCGACCATGGTAGAACTTGTGAGGCATACCCTTGTGCACAGCACCATTTACCTTGATGTCGACATAGTCGCCGATCTTGTATGTGCGGAGGTAGGTTGTGAGAGCGATGTACCCCTTCTTCCTAAACGGACGAGAGAAGGAATCCCTCGTGCGGCACCTCAGACCGTGTCCAGCTGGCATGGTGGCGCTACAGGTCTAGGGTTTCTCTCTGGCTGGGTACTGCGGCTAGGGTTTGGAGTCGAGAGGAATGAAATGACCTTATTGAGGTGTGGTTTTGTAAAAGGACCATATTGCCCCTGTTTCGGATTTATTTGTCTTATACGGGTCATAAACAGGCTTTGATTCGTTGGGCCTGATTGGGCTTTCATGGAACCAGTATAAGGCTGGTAAGTTCTTTATTATAACGGGCTTTGATTCGTTGGGCCTTATGTGTTTGGTCTGAATGAAAGCAGTATAACGCTGTCATTACGGGTCCGGATCCCCTAAAGTAACACAATTTTTAGATTTTGAATCGGGACCGTCCAAATCGAATCCGTCAGTCGGGATCGTCTCGGGATTCGAATCTGTCGCTCGGATGTGCGCTCCACTTTGGAATGGATTGTCACGGATTCAAATTGGACGGTCCCGATCCAAAACCCAAAAATTTAGTTACTTCATTGGATCTGAAGGCATTCTTTTTTATAATTCCAACCAATTTTTTTTTTTATAACGCTGGTAATGCCACCGGATATGTAAAGCCTGGATAGCAACAAAATTTTATTCACCAAATTATATCTGAAACTTGAGGAGGGTTCAAATGCCTCCATTTTTCATGCCTCCACCATGCCTCCATTTTTAAAACTTTAATAACTCAAAATTTGAAACTTAAAAGTCAAAATAAAACCGTTGGATATGATCTACATCATTTTATCTATGTGCTCATAAAAAATTATCACATTTCGATTTTGTTTTTATGTGAATCAGTAAGTTGAAAAATCAATGGCTAGAAATTATCCACATTAGTACGTCTTTTTACAAGCTCTTGATGACAACCAAAACAAAATTGAAATGTTATAATTTTTTACACGTGCATAGATAAAATGATGTAGATCATATCCAACGGTTTTATTTTAACTTTTAAGTTTTAAATTTTGAGTTATTAAAGTTTTTAAAAATGGAGGCATGGTGGAGGCATGAAAAATGGAGGCATTTGAACCCTCCTCCTGAAACTTTTAGCACAATTGTACAGAAGTATCCAAAATGAAAAAAAAAATCTCAAAAATAAAAATATTCATGAAGCAAATATATAGATTGAACTCTATGATTCTAGTAGTTTATTTAATAGAATACTATACTTAGCAGCTGCCAAAATTTAAAAAAAAACAAAGATTCTAACAATAGTTCTATTATTTTTTATTTCTTCATTATGTCTTTATTTTTAGAACTTTAATAACTTCCAATTTAAAATAAAATATCAGATATTATACATATTATTTTCTTTATACATAAAAGATGATGACATCTTGACATTATTATGATTGGTGCCAATAAATTGCAAAAATATATTGATGTGAATAATTCCTGAACGATGGTTTTTTAACTTATTAATTCATAAAACGAAAAATAATATTTTTATACGTGCATGTAGAAAAAATAATATAAATCATATTTAACTGTTATATTTTGACATATAAATTTTAAAATTATTCTTATTAAAAAAATTAAAAAGTAGAGATATTATAAAGACATAAAAATAGAAAATTTGAACCTCCATTATTATTGTTTATAAATCCGGATTAGACATTAGAAAGCAAATCAGTTCCTCACATTTCCTAATGAGTCTTATTAGTATGATATCAGTGTCATTTCAGCCTATGTAATACCAACTTCAAAATCTATCAAATCAATATTAAACTGTGAATCAAAATCATTCAAACCGATCTACTTCACTAGCATCAACATACAAAATTTATAATTTTTCGAATTTATTTAGTATCAAATCAAGCAGTCAAATGTGAGAGTTTTTAAGTTAATTTTAATACATTTATTTTTCAATATTTTTTACCGCTTGACTTGATATTAAAACAATTCAAAAAAGTAAAAAATTACATATAAATGCATCTCTCGCTCATAAAATAAATAGGTTTGAACTATTCAAAGTATTTTGAAGTCTATAAGCGGGACTCCCGACATTTTTATTAATATCCGACGTTTAATACAAATTATTAATTCTACCCAGAATTCGACTCAATATCGAAAAATGCCCAAGCCGGCCAGAAAATGGCCGGCTTACTCCATTTTTTTTTTTTTTAAAATTTAGAGAGAGACACTATGAAGATCAAAATATTGAAATCTAACTCTGAAAATTTGAAATTTTTGTTTAAATTATTTGTTATATTACTTCTTTTGATGTATAATTAGCATATTTATACTAAAATACGCTAGATTACTTGAAATTATGTTAAATTATGTTCAATTATACTAAATTACGTTAAATTACAATAACTTCGCTAATTATGCTGAAATACAGTAAATTATGGTAAACTATGGAAAATTACGCTAAAGTAGACCGATTATGTGCCATCTTTCATGAATCATAAAAAATAGTAAAAAAATTCCAAAAATAGTAAAAATTGGTAATCTGCAAGTTCATTATGTAACTAATTTACTGAGCTACTTGGATTGAATGATAGAAATGAAAATCTTAATCGGAAACTTCAACTCAAGTTTTGAGGCTCTTCCCTTTGTTTTTTGGCGATTCTGAATTTTGAAATTTGGCATAGCGGGCACGAACGCATGCGCATTTTCGCAAGCTTTCCGAAAAGTGGTCATTTGCTGAAATCGGACACTCAAGCGCCGTTTTATGACTGTTTGAAGTTTCATCGTCGTTTTTCGCTTTTTCAGTGAAGATATCGTCCATATTCATTTGTAATTTAGCGTAATTTACCGTATTTTAGCTTAGTTTAATGTAATTTAGCGTAATTTAATATAATTTAGTGTTATTCAACATAATTTCAATTAATCTATCGTATTTTTGTATAAATATGTTAATTATACATTAAAAGAAGTAATATAACAAATAATTTAAACAAAATTTCAAATTTAGATTTCAATATTTTGATCTTCATAGTGTCTCTCTCTCCAAAAAAAAATGGAGTGAGCCGGCCAGAAAATGGCCGGTTTACTCTGGTACCTAAGCCGGCCATTTTCTGGCCGGCTTGGACATTTTTCGATATTAGATCGAATTCTGGGCAGAATTAATAATTTGTATTAAACTTTGGATATTAATAAAAAATGTCGGGCGGGACTCTTCCCCAATACTTTCTTTCTCAATTTTTTTTAATATTTGCCATTAAATAAAAAATAATACAAATGCTCAAGTATTCTGAAGAATTTTAAAAATGTCTAGACAGTCGAAACTTTTGGTGGCCGAAAAAATTATTGAACCGTTAGAATTTTCGGCGGCCGAGGAAACATAATTTGTTTTTATTTGTTCGATTTCTGTCACAAACCTTATTTTTTTACTTAAAGTTTTTTTATTTAATTAGAATTTTTATAATTTATTTATTTTTCTATTAAAATATTATAAATATTTTTATATTTTTTAATAGATGAAATACTATATAATTTGATTTATTAGAAATACTTCAACAAATAATCCGGATCAATATTTTTCAAGCCAGATTTTTTGTAGCTGTAAGAAAAATTAAAATATTTCTTTGTGTGCTATTGAAAAAAAATAATAATATTTTGAATCTGATTTATTGATCCGGTTCAAAAGTCATTTCTAGATAAATACAGAAAATAGTGTGATCCTTTCATTTTTTTTAAAAACAAAAAAATTTCTCTGAAAAAATAACTTAGATTCAACAAATATTCAGACAAAAATTTTCTCTGAAATTTTTTTTTAATAATTTTTTTATTTTTTCTGAAATAGAAGAATCACAATATTTTCTGTATGTATCTAGAAGTAACTTTTGAACCGGAATCAATAACTTAGATTCAAAAATTTTTTTATTTTTTTTCAAATAACACACAAATAAATATTTTAATTTTTCTTACAGTTGCAAAAAAACCGACCTAAAAAATATTGATTCGGATTATTTGTTGCAGTATTTCTAATAAATCAAATTATACAATATTCTATCTATTTTAAACATATATATATAAATATTTCTAATATTTTAATAGAAAATATTAATAAATCATAATATTTTCTAATTTAATAAAAATCTATAAATAAAATAAGATTTCTGACAGAAACCAAACAAATAAAAAAAATTATATTTCTCGACCGCTGAAAATTTTCAAACAAATAAAAAAAAAAAAAATTCTCAGCCGCTGAAAATCTTAGCGTCCTATAAAGAATTCAGCCGGCCAAAATTTTGACGGCCTGACTATTTTTAAAATTCTTTAATAATTTAGACATTTGTATTATTTTTTATTTAATGTTGGATATTAAAAAAAAAAATCGGCTTTCTTTCCAACAGCCGTGATTTTTATTTTTACCCAAAAAAAATATATTTTAATATAAATAACCACGTTTTTAAAAGAATTTTATTTCTACCCAAACCGCAAATAATATTTGCGGTTTGAATTATTAATTCAAGCCGCTAGAAATATTACGGTTTGAATTAATAATTCAAGCCGCATATATTCCTTGCGGTTTGAATTGTTAATTCAAACCGCAAATATTATTTGCGGTTTGAATCGCATTTATAAAAATCGGTTAACCAATCACCATTTCATTTATTATTTTATTAAATGGTAATTTTTCACCGATAACCCTAAAGTTATTTTTATTACAAAGAATTATATTATAAAAACTTATCAATAATATAAAATTTCATTTTTTATTTTATTAAATGGTAATTTTTCACCGATAACCCTAGAAGTTTATTCACCGATAACCCTAAAGTTATTTTTATTACAAAGAATTATATTATAAAAACTTATCAATAATATAAAATTTCATTTATTATTTTATTAAATTGTAATTTTTCACCGATAACCCTAGAAATTTATTCACCGATAACCCTAAAGTTATTTTTATTACAAAGAATTATATTATAAAAACTTATCAATAATATAAAATTTCATTTATTATTTTATTAAATGGTAATTTTTCACCGATAACCCTAGAAGTTTATTCACCGATAACCCTAAAGTTATTTTTATTACAAAGAATTATATTATAAAAACTTATCAATAATATAAAATTTCATTTATTATTTTATTAAATGGTAATTTTTCACCGATAACCCTAGAAATTTATTCACCGATAACCCTAAAGTAAAGTTATTTTTATTACAAAGAATTATATTATAAAAACTTATCAATAATATAAAATTTCATTTATTATTTTATTAAATGGTAATTTTTCACTGATAACCCTAGAAGTTTATTCACCGATAACCCTAAAGTTATTTTTATTACAAAGAATTATATTATAAAAACTTATCAATAATATAAAATTTCATTTATTATTTTATTAAATGGTAATTTTTCACCGATAACCCTAGAAGTTTATTCACCGATAACCCTAAAGTTATTTTTATTACAAAGAATTATATTATAAAAACTTATCAATAATATAAAATTTCATTTATTATTTTATTAAATGGTAATTTTTCACCGATAACCCTAGAAGTTTATTCACCGATAACCCTAAAGTTATTTTTATTACAAAGAATTATATTATAAAAACTTATCAATAATATAAAATTTCATTTATTATCAATAATATAAAATAAACTACCTCATAAAATACCATTTCCATTTATAAAATACCATTTCCATTTATATAATTGATAAGTTTTTATAATATAATTCTTTGTAATAAAAATGACTTTAGAGTTATCGGTGAATAAATTTCTAGGGTTATCGGTGAAAAATTACCATTTAATAAATTAATAAATGAAATTTTATATTATTGATAAGTTTTTAATATAATTCTTTGTAATAAAAATAACTTTAGGGTTATCGGTGAAAAATTACCATTTAATAAAATAATAAATGAAATGGTGATTGGTTAACCGATTTTTATAAATGCGATTCAAACCGCATATATTATTTGCGGCTTGAATTATTAATTCAAGCCGTTAGGAATATTTGCGGTTTGAATTAATAATTCAAGCCGCATATATTCCTTGCGGTTTGAATTGTTAATTCAAACTGCAAATATTATTTCGGTTTGGATAGAAATAAAATTCTTTTAAAAACATGATTATTTATATTAAAATATTTTTTTTTGGGTAAAAATAAAAATCACGGTTCCAACAGCATCTGCGGCGCTCCGGCGCACGTGAGCAAGAGGCTCTAATTAAATAAACACTGCTGGACTCAAGGCGCCGCTAGCAGAGCCGAGCAAATTCACATGGTAGGGATGATAATAGACGGCACCGGAGAAGAAGCCGATGAGTTGGTCACTCCGGGAGAGTTTCTAGGCGAAGCTACTCAGCTCGTCGCCGGAAAGGGTGCCTACGTCAGCGGTCGCTCCATTCTCGCGTCCCTCACTGGGCGGCGCAAAATCACACCTCCTACTCCTGGCTCCTCCGATAATGTCAGTGCTCGATTTCCTTTTCTTTTTTTCTTTTCATTGTGTGAGGTTTAGGGTTTAGGGTTTTGGGTTTAGGGGTTTGGTTTATGCTACTCCGTTTAAGTGCGATTTTGCGTCTTGTCTGATCAGTTACAGAGATCGACTATAGAGGTCGTGGGGCATAAAGCTCATGGCGCGGTTCCTCAGCCTGGATCGATTGTCATTGCTCGTGTAAGCACTTGTTGTACTCTCCTTTGAGTTATGTTTTTAACTGAAGCATGAAATATTATATGAAGTAATGTTTATTTGGGATGTGGTCGGAACTGAAAACTTTTTTCTGGTAAATACTGGTGCTGAGATCTCAATGTTTGCTAACAGGTCACAAAAGTAATGGCAAGGAATGCATCAGTTGATATAATGTGTGTTGATTCAAAAGCAGTCAAGGAAAAATTCTCTGGCATTATAAGGTACACCAACCCTTCTGGTAACCTTCTTGTTTTCAAGTTATGTCATGGCTAGTTTGATTATGAAAATCATACAATGGTTTGTTTAATTTATAAATTTTGGTATCATACTAGGCAACAAGATGTGCGTGCAACTGAAATTGACAAGGTAGACATGTACCAATCTTTTCGGCCCGGTGATATTGTCAGAGCTCTGGTTGTATCCTTACAGAAAACTTAGACATCATGTTATTTTTGTCCATTTTTGTGGTTTTGCAATTACTGTTGACATTTTTTATATTACGAACAATTTCAATTCCTGAGGAGAATTGCTGGACTTGACTATTGTATTAAGCTATCTCTGGGTGATGCAAGAGCATATTACCTTTCTACGGCCAAGAATGAACTTGGAGTTGTCTCTGCCCAGAGCATTTCTGGTAATAAGAATGATTACAACTACTGGATGAGAAAAAAGTTTGAAAAGAAAATATTATATTTTCCTATCTTCTATTATATATTTGTTTGTTATCCATTGATCTATGCTTATATGTTGTTATTTATTTAATTATTGCGTCAGGTGGTACAATGGTGCCTATCAGTTGGACAGAGATGCAGTGCCCACTGACAGGACAAATAGAGCAGAGGAAGGTAGCTAAGGTTGATTAATTTCCTTCATTAGGAAGTTGGAATTTAAAGAACAGGTATGTGAATTTTTAATATTATAACTTTGCAGTCCAGTGTTGTTTGATTTGTTTACATGTATCTCATTAGTTCATGAGCTTCTAAAACTGTTCAATTGTGAAATTGATAACATCTAATTCTGAAACCAAAGTTGGAATTGCCTTGATACATGAAAGACCTCTGACCCTTATTTTCTGGATATCTCTATTTGAAATTGGTGATTTTTGGATCTGATGTAGACCAAGTGTTTACCCTTTCTGTGTTCATTTTGTTGTTCTGATGTAGACCAAGTGTTTTTTTTTTTTCAGAACAGCCCGTAGGCAGACCAAGTGTTTTTGTATCTGAGAAAAATACACTTTTTTGCAGAAATATTTGATGTTCTGGTAATTGCAATATTGCTGTTTTTTGCAGAAATATTCTGACGTACTACCCTTTTGACTCGGCAAGCTTGGAGTGCTCTCACATGCTCAAAGATTTACCTTTTGTGACTTTTAGTCATGCTTTTTGTATCAGAGAGGATGGCTTCTTTCTTATATATGTAGCTGTTATTATCTTGTATTAGACAATATCTTACTATCGTAATTAGAAGCCTTTTTTTTGGGCCGTACATCTTTGTTGTTGTTTTTATTACTTGCATTTTCTTCTCAAAATACCATCCAGTTTTGTATAAAGCTGTTATTTACATTTATAACCTTGAGCGTCAGTTATCTTGTAGGACAAACAATCATATTGATATAAGCAACAAACTTCTCTCAATTAATTAATCAAAAGATAACTTAACCCCAAGAAGAAAATAAATACACGAAGGATGAAAAAGAATCTTAAATTCAATGAAGGATCCAGCACATGTTATAATTTTGCAAATAACTGTGCTGGATTGAGATTACAAGGGGCGGAGAGATCTCTTAGGCAGCCACAAAATCCTTCTTCATCCATTGGAAATGGTATTGGGAGAGGGTGGTCAGGTATTATTCCAACCTATCACGAGTTAATACAAGTCAAAAGGTGACATGACATATACCCCAAAATCATACAATATCAAATTCTTTTTGCTAATTATCCAGCAAATAACACTTAATTAGGAACTCTTAAGGCATGCCATTACACTTTGTTCCAGTCTTGTACTACTTCAGTTTTATTTTCTTTTGCTTATTTCATATATTTCTTTTGCTGATTTCAGGAAATTAAGGGAGCCCAGTTCGAACATTAAAAAAAAACAAATTATGGCCGAAAAATGCGAGAAAAACTCTTCCAGCATTTTGCCCAGTCTATACTGATATTCAGAAATAGCTGTGAATTGCACAAGTGAATGGTTTGTTGACCGATCAACATTTTCAGTTGCATTAAGTGACAACTTGAACAAATTACATTGCTAACCTTATCGATATCAGTGTGGGCAGGGGTCTCATAGCGAGCCACAGTAACTGCTAACCCTGATCCATCGGACAGCTCGAAAACTGACTGAATCTTCCTGTTAAAAATGATACGCATGGCATCAGATCTTCACCATTTCAGATACATTATCTTCAAATTTGTGTGTGTGAGAGAGAGAGAGAGAGACCCTTTTCCGAAAGTTGGTTCACCATATAGCACAGCTCTTTTATTGTCCTTTAGTGCTCCGGCAAGTATCTCGCTTGCACTTGCAGTTCCTTTGTTAACCTATTAATTCCAATTGCATTTATGCTCTTTCAGTTATGCATAAAATGACCATGCCTTAAACATAGTACCCAGTAATTAAATGTTTACAAGTTGAATTGTAGTATGATCTGACAATTCCATAAAATGTCAACTAAACCATTATTTGATAGAGGATCATAGGAACATTGAGGGGCAGAAGTTGCAAATAAGACTTGAGATGGGCATTAAGAGAACATTACCAGCACAACTAATGGTTCTGAAGCAGCAACAGTATTGCCTCCATCAGCCTCATATATGTCACGGACCCCACGGCTGTCACATATATAGACTATGACTCCTTTCTCTAACCTACAAAAAGGATGTCATCAGCATCAGCAGCATATTCCAATTGTTCAACAAAAAAGAAAAGAAAACCATAACAAAGTTTCCAAAACTTGCATGAGATATATTATCACTCCATTGGTTCGAACTACGGTATGAGAGAGAGAGTCTTACCAGATCTTAGCAATTTCAATTCCTTGAGGAAAGAGGCCACCACTGCATCATCAAACAATATTCCATCATGTCCAAAAGGTTTGCAGCCTTCCAGTGAATCATTTCAATTGTTTTTATTCTTGCAGGTATCATGAAAAATTGTTTACCTGTTATTCCTCAAATCCAGAATAAAAGCTTTCACATTGTCATTCCTTAGTTTATCAATAGCTTCCCTAACAGCAGCTGCAAGTCATTGGAAAGAAATAAGGGAGTCATTTTGAAATAAAATTAATTAGTTTGCAAAGGATCAAAATTTTTGACACGTTCCCAAGTTCCAGCTGTAAAAAAAATACAGTAATTTATACAAAATCCATCACACGGGACTATTGGCCTTTCAATCTTTATCACTGTTGCCTATTTTCCTTGATCATCTTTGTTGAAGTTTAGGGTGAATTGAGGCATATATGTAAGATAACGAGTATTTTGAGGTTCTTTTGCAAAAGTAAGCTTGTATGTGTAAAATTGAAGCTTTACTGAGAAGTTACAGCATACAATTAATACAACTCAGTACATATATCTGGCCATTTTTTGCATGCAACAAAACAAACCTGAGGCATTTTGGTTAAAAGTAGTTAGTTTAATATATCCAACCCTTGAGCTTTCCTTCCCAGCACCAGGTATCTCACACAGAGTTGACTTCACTGGGTTTCGAGTAACCCTCTCCCTCCTATGTGAAAAGTATAGCAAATATTGATAATATGATTAAAATGATAATAAGAAATACATAAAAAAGTAGCTTTTTTGCACCAAAAAAAATTAAAAATTCATTCTAGCTTAAGAGACTGCCAACGGGAATTGGAAAAAGTTGGTGAACCATAAAGCAACAACTCTTAAACTAAAAACTATTTACATTCAAGCTTAAGAGAACGAAAATTACTTTACAGTGACATGCTTAATGTCAGATCCTTTGCGAATCGTTAAATCTACCAAGCTTCCTTCTTCGCCTCTGTTGCAAAATTTCATGATAAATCAACGGAAACTCAGAAGATTCTTTACTGAGTTCAACAATAGATTGACTAGTGGACAGTAGTAAAAAAGCCTTACTAGAGTTGCAACAAAGAGCCATACCACCCGGTTAGTTTATTTAACCTGGCAACATATGCCAGGAACATTTGCAGTTTACTGCAAGCATCTACATTGGTAATTTCATTCCAATTTCAAATCCTAGGTGGCAATTTCAATTTGCAATTTCAGGGAGGTATGATAATTTCATAAATAGAAAGATTTTTTTAAATGAAATTGCTTTCAAAGTCAAAAATACTAATTCTTATTCGCTCATACATCCCAGAAATTATTTTCTGGGATGTATGAGAATTTCTTTTTCATTTATGAATGCTAAAATCAATCAAAATTAATTGAGCGAGTGCAGTGTTTTTTAAATTAACATTAAATTAATTTCAATTAATTTTAGTTATTTCTATTCTAATTTCAGGAATGTACATGCTCTAACCAGCAGCAACCATTTAAATTTTCAGCGGAGCCTGGTCCAGTTAGGTATACTAACTTCTGAATCTGTACCTGTAGGGGTAGTACCTGATAACAACAATTATGATAGCACTGCCTACTACTGACAATCTACTTTCAGGTAAACACAATTTGCTGTAAAATGAGAGCAACTACTTACTGTAACCGATCGGCTGCATCATATATGTCCATGTTTTTAGTAGATAAATCATCTATAGCTAAAATAATATCTCCAGCAGCTATACCAGCCTTGTCAGCAGGCCCATCAGGGTTCGATGACACAACCACAAAACCCTGGTCTGGTCCATCAAGCACCCTCGGGTATGCAAATGACAATCCTACCCCTGTAATGGCCGCTTTAGTGCCAGACTGCCTTCAACCAAAGTAATTTCAAGTTTAAAAGAGTTTGCTACCTAATAGAAGTTTGGGAATATTTTCATGTATGCACTACAAGGCTCAAAACGACACATTCACCCCTGCACAAGAGATTCAATGCATGCACTGAAGATATTTAAACATGTCACATGTACTCAACTGACATTAACCCATCATGTCTATGGCATCTGAATTGCTCCTCCCAGGTAATCCCTCTAGGTTAATGAGGAGCAACAGGTATTTTTGCACATTTAAGAAAATGTGACGTGTATATCCCATGTTTAGCAGGGCTGCACTAGATATTGTACTAAGGAAGCATTAAAATTCTGTAAGAATTTACATTTTTTTTTTTAAAGTATTAGATAAAATAATAGTAAAGGAGTCACACCCGCAAGTTCTTGAATTTTTCTGGCTCCAGAAAACGAGTGAAAGGATCATCCAAGGTTGAAAGCATCTTTTTTATTGCAGCATCTGAAATAAAGATAATTGCAGCTTAGTTCTATTAAAATCATCCTAAGCAAATGAAGGAAACGGATAGTCGAGTTCTTCTATGGCTGTTATTAACCCTGGACACGATGAAAATTATGGATGTAAATCTCAATTTGTGATTTGAGATAAAAAGAAATATTATAGATTCATGTGAAGAAGTCTCTTTCCTTCAATAGTGTTCAGAAATTGAAATAAAAGAAGTAAAGAACTACTTTAAACCAAATGGTGTGTGAGGCTGATAAAAACATAATAATAAAAAGCTATATTACATCATCAAACAATGCAATAACTCAACTCTAATAGTGTTCTAGTTAGTCCTTACGTATACCTTAATGAAAATTAATTTTTTGCTGGTGTCAAGAAAACAAAAGTTCAAAGGTCCCACATGTCAAACCAACCAAGCATGCATATTATTAGAACTAGAAAAGCAACAAATAAATCCTTAATATTAAGAATAGAATAGTACATGTCTCTTCACGTGTATTCATAGGTTCATTTTTCAGTGCAGTTTCTCGGTATCTGAACCAACTTTGACCATTGAATGATTTATCATAATAGGCACGGTCTACTACTCTCCATGCCTCCAAGAAAAGAAGGTTCTCCTCTGTTAGAGCATCTGTTTCAATCGGAAAGTACAGAAGTGCAATTACTAGGACTTCTAACAAGCACGCCCTTGTACTACTAAAAGGTATGAGCTATGTTAAATAGCACCTAACCAGTCTTGGTTTGCAGAAAATAAACAGACTTTAAAGCATAAATGCAAAAGTATCAGAAAACCACCATAAGAGATGGTCTTTTGCACTTCACCCCAGAACTTTTCCATACTTGCAGATTACACACCAAGTATGAATCACTACAGATGACTCAACATTTACCTTGGGATTTTCATAACTATATGCAATCTAGAAGCTAAATATGCTTAGCTTGATATCAGCTCTATCCGGACTTCAAAATAACTGCCCTCTTAAATAAGGAAGATAAATTCTCCGATATCTCAAGAGACCAGACTCATTAACTCACATTGAAGTTTTTGGGGAATAACTAATGGCTTAGGCTAGCTATCAAGATGCATTTTTTTTAAAATATCTCAAAATGTTAAATGCCAGTTCTAAATAGGCTAATAGGTCTGCTGCAAAAACAATTAAATGAATTTACCAATTAGTACTTACATGAAGGTGCCGTGCTGACTGTGAAAGAGATTGCCATTACAAAAACCATTCCCACAACCATGCGAACAAAACCAACCAATGCTTTTTGTTTCAACTTGCCTCGACAGCGTGCTACTTTAAGAACCCTAGCTTTTTGAGTGAGATTAGACCAAAATCTCTTGAAATTCAAATTGTAGTGAAAGGAGATGATCTCCAGCGGGTTCATTGCATGGAAAGATGAATTACATGAACCTTGACTAATATGATTCTTCTCAAATACATGATATCTTGTTTTTCGAGTTACGTTGATTTTCCCCACATATTGTAAAGGTGAGCTGAGATGGGCAACATATATCCTTGCTGCCTGTATATCCAAACAAATTTGGAGGAACCAATAAGGAGTATACTAGTATATTGCTATATAAAATTCATAGAGGAAACTAACTGCCAAAATAAAAGTACCAACTGGTGCTCCTCCTAAAGTATCAAAATAGTTTGCTATTTCAATTTTCATGTCTATTTCTTTTGCCCAGAACTACATACTTATGGTTCCTTTTATGGTACAATTATTTGTCAATATACATCTGAAAACCAAAGATTCAAGGGAACAAATGAGGATGCAACAGAATTTACTTGAATATAGTAAGAACAGTACAAATTCTTTAACCGACCAACAAAAGATGAGCAGAGAAAAAAGCATTAGAAATAATCAATCCATCAACTAGGCAGCAATTGAAGCAAAAACGATCAAATCAATACCTGACTACAGCTGACTGTGCATCGATGAATGAATAGAAGACTGAAACTAGGTTTTTTCTTTTGGGAAGAAGAGAAGGGGAAGATGAATAGGGGGCGTAGAGCTAAGCTCGAAGCCGCAGTCTCCATTACAGACCAGTGAGAGAAGCCAGGAAACACCAATTGTAGAGAAACCCGCGAATTTTATATGGCGGGGAAAGTGGATAATGGCCTCTTCGCATTTCTCGCCTCAGCTTTCTCTCTGTACATAAAGCTAGAACTTTTAGTGCTTTTCAGACTTACGTGGCAGCTTACCTGGCGTTAATCCGCCCATGTGTTGTAAAGTGAGTCTGAAAGTATTGGATTGGTCAATGAAACTATAAAAAGGAGAGAAGGAAAAAGACAGCAGAAATAGGCTCAAATTAGCCCAAGAAGAAGCCTATTGGGCTTTCTCGACTGGACCTAAAATGCACTTTGCCAAATCAGATCCGATTAATTAGTCCATGCAGTCTAGGGCCGCACAAAAAATTCATAGTTCGCAATTCGATTCGAGTTTGATTCGAAAAAGTTCGTAAAAAGTTCAATTCAAAATTGAGTTCGTTCGAAATTAATTCAAACCAAACTTAGTTTGAAATTAATTTAAATCAAACTCAAACTGGACCTAGTTCGTTCGAAATAGGTTCGCAAACCAAACTTAGTTCCAAATTAACTCAAACGTGAACCGTTGATTTCCGCCGATAACTTATGTTCGCTGATGAAAATATAAGGCCGTCCAGTCCATAATTGCTCTCAGTTCTGACTTCTGAAAAATGTTTCTTGAATACTTTGGATATTTGAAATTTTTGGTGATGTTTCTCATGTTGGCTATTTGGAGAACTTTAGATACTGTTATTGTACTGAACTTTGATTGATGTACTAAACTTTGGTGTTTGATATAAATTTTGGTATTTGTAATGAACTTTGATTTCCAACTTTGGTGTACATGTGTAATTAGAATTCAGAATACCTGAGATTTTATTGAAGTGCTGTAATTTCGAACTATGGCCCAGCCATAAGCCATAACTCGGAAGTCGTAACAAAGTTCGTAAGTTCGAAATTGAGTTCGTAAAAAATTCGATTCGAAATTGAGTTCGTTCGAAATTAATTCAAACCAAACTTAGTTCGAAATTAATTCAAACCAAACTCAAACTGGAGGTAAGTTCGATTCGGTTCGGTTCGGTTCGTTTGCAGCCCTAAATTGCAGTCCAACCTAACCGAGTCCGGATCCCCTGATGTAACTCAAATTTTGTTTTTAGATCTAAACCGTCCGATCAGAATCCGGATTAATCCGGCGCGAGGTGGAATGGAGCCGTTTTAATACTCGTGTCGATATTCGAAATGCACGCGTTATATCACTGTGTTTTTTCAGAGTTTCTTTAAGATGTGTGCAATTCTAATCAGACGGTCCAGATCGCATAACCGGTAGCAACTGGAGTCGAGTCAACCCAAGCCTGCTCATGGAACATGGAGTTTTGGTCTCTGAAGACTGGTGCTAGAACAGTTTAAACCCTAAAAACTTCAGAAACAAGTGAAGGAGAGAATGGCGAAACAAGAGGAAGAAGAGGCCTCCACCTCCACCTCTGCTCTCGCCATCTCCAGCAATCTCACAAACCCTAACCCTAAACCGAAACCTACACCGAAGCGTTTCATCCACACGCAGATCCCTTCTTCTCTCCTCTCCAACCCAGCCCTCAACGCTGCCATCTCGCTCCTTCCCTCCTCTTACGATTTCGAGGTACACAAAACCCTACATCGCATCTCGACCGCCTCTGCGAAGCGGGTCGCGCTTCAGCTTCCCGATGGTCTCCTCATGTTCTCACTGCCTCTCGCTGACATCATCTCCTCTTTCGCCCCTTCCAATCCATCTGTTTTTATCCTTGCGGACCCCACTTATGGTGCGTGTTGTCTTTCTGATATTGCCGCGGCTTCCCTCTCGGCTGATTTGCTGGTACATTATGGCCATAGTTGCCTTGTACCGGTGACGGCTTCATTGCTTCCTGTATTGTATGTGTTTGTTGATATACGGGTAGATGCCTCCAGATTGGCCGAATCAGTACGAAATACATTTCCCGACACATCTACCCCCATTGCTCTGGCTGGTACAATACAGTTCGTTTCAGCTGTGCACTCGGCTCGTGAAATTTTAGTTTCAAATGGGTATGATCAAATTCATGTGCCCCAAGCTAAGCCACTCTCTCCAGGTGAAGTGCTCGGCTGTACTGCACCGACAATACCCCAATCAAAGAATGTTGAAGCAGTGATTTTCGTGGCAGACGGGAGGTTTCATCTCGAGGCATTCATGATTGCAAACCCTAAAATCAAGGCATTCAGGTATGACCCTTTCTTGGGAGTGCTGGTTTTGGAGGAGTATGACCATGTCGGCATGAAAAAGGCACGAAAGGATGCGATATTGAAGGCCAGGGAAGCAAAAAGTTGGGGTGTCATACTGGGTACATTAGGTAGGCAAGGAAGTGTCAAGGTCTTAGATAGGGTTTTGGATCACATGGAAGAGAAGGGTTTTGACTACACAATTGTTCTTATGTCAGAGATTTCTCCTCAAAGAATGGAGCTTTTTGGTGATTCTGTCGATGCATGGGTACAAATTGCCTGCCCAAGGCTTTCAATTGACTGGGGTGAGGGGTTTAAGAGACCTATGCTGACTACATTTGAGTTTGATGTGGCTTTGGGGTATGTAAAGGGTTGGTGGGAGAAAGATTTGGGCAGTTGTGTAACCGGTGGTTGCGTCGGGTGCAATTGTGGGGATGTGAATCAGGAATACCCTATGGATTACTACTCTCAAGATGGCGGGGAGTGGAATAGTTGTTATATGAAGAAGAAAGCTTCGGCTGGAGAGAGGAATAAGGCTGTACGAAGAGTTGGTAAGCTAATTTAGACATGTTATCTGCAAAGTCTTTGTTTTGCTATTTACAGGACCTGGCTGGCATGGTATCAAGTTAGCATTATTACAGTGTCAGTATTATGTCGTAGTTTGTTAATTTGCACCCTTGATATATTTCAAAGGTAGATGTGCAATTTTTAGGAAGAACCTAAATCATTCAAGGAAAATGAAGTCAGGATTACTGGCGCCTACCGGCCTACGGGCTTCCATTCTTAAAACAAGAAAGTACATACTGGCATGTCCTGACAGTCCAGTATGATGCCCTGATTTGATAATGCCTCTTTTTATACTTGTGTAGTAGAGAATTTTTAGAGTTTCAGTCATTATTTCAACAAGTTGATGGTACAACATTTGGATATGGCAGTTGAAATTAGGTTCCTATATGTTCCAAGCATAAAATTATAACTTTCTTCTCCTCTTGTTGTTGAATTATTTGCAATGATTGCTAAAGTTTGATGCATTGATAAAAAAAAAAAGTTGAAGAACTTTTCTCTGTTTGATTGCTAAATTTTGGTTTCCTAAATTTTTAAATAAGTTGAATAATTTTTCTCTGTTTGATGTATGTTCCAATTTACATTTTGACCAGGTTTTGGAAATGTGCAACTGAAGCAATGATTGGCTGTAGAGTGCAGAACTGAGACTTGTTCATTAGCCTTGTTTTAAGATGTCATATTTCAGATGAAATAGGCTGTCTTTTGGTCTTTTGCAAAAGCTGCAGCTTGTAGCTGGGCAAAACCTCAGAAGGCATTTAAAATACCTCTGGAAAGAAATAGAAAACTTTAAAATCCTCCCATATCATTCTTATCTTTTCTTTCTCGTGTCATTTTTATGCTTTACAAGATATTTTCCATGTCATTTTTATACTTTGTGGTTAGCATCGATACAAGAAAAGCCTCATTTTGTATTTATTTTGGATTAAATTTGACATGCTGTTATTTTTTTTTGTTGGCTTAAATTTGACAATGGAGGTGGCAGTGGAGTCTGAGAGTAGAAATAAGGAGTGCGTTTGGGTGTCAAGGAATAGCAGGGTTAGTTGGGTTATCGACTATTCCAAATTCAGTTTAGCAACTATTCTACGTTTTGGTAAAAAAAATAGCTATTCTCAACACTTGGGTTAGTTCGGGTTAGTCGCTATTCTTCTAATCCATTGAAATGTTGGGTTAGCGGCTATTCCGAATTCAGGGTTAGCACGCTATTCTCACTAACCTCACTCTCATTCCAAACGCACCTTTTAAAAAAAAAAAAGAAAAAAGAATCAGTGAACTAATATAAGGGTGTAGATTGGAATTGATAAACTGGCTGATACTGAAGCAAGCTAATTGGTTCAGTTAGGTACCTGACTTGGTAACTGGGAAAATTGGTACCAAGCAGTGCTTGTTTACTATTACATTTCAATGATTTCATCTGTGAAATTTAAATGCAGATTTTGGGTCTCCAGAAAGGTACTGAGATGTTTTGGGAGGCAAAGCGAAAGTATTCGTTCGTTTCTTTTAATGTATTTTGAGCATTTAGTCGGTTTAATAGACACAAGGACCAACTTGAAACTATTAAAGTGCCAAATTGGCAATAATTAAGTGCAAGTACTATGTAGAGAAGTATTTCTAAGAATGAGAACAGCCGAACCGTAATCCAATTGCACAGGTTAATCTGATTTTGTGTCTCAGTTACTTTGGTCAAGTTGGGATTCGATTGGCAGGTTATGACCTGAAACCAATTTTATATTATTTTAAATAGAGCGATATTATTTTCAGTCTTGATAATGATTTTTTAATTCAATAAAAATAAAAAAATTAAAACTAAATTTTATAGGGACGTTATTGAAATATATAAAAATCTAATAATGAAATTGTTAAGTGAGGATGATTCAAAAGTCTCATGTCTATCATGCGTCAAAAGTGCCTCATATCCATTTTCTTTTTCAAGTCAAAATAGTTGTTCTGGACCGCTCAACATATATTTTTATTAAAATGTGCTTAGAGATTAAATTTTATATTTTTTTCAAAATGTGCTTAGTTAGATACAGAATTATTGTTTTTCATAAGATTTTGGACTATTCAAAAACAGTAATTTTATACCTCATCTAAAATATAGTAAATAATTGTTAAAAAATATAAATTTGTCCTGTTTACATATTTTAATATGGAGATCATATTGAATTGAGCGGTTCAGATAGATTGTTTAAACTTTAAATTTTAAAAATAGAGATAAAAATATGAGCCAAGACAAAAAAATGAGATATTTAAATCCTAATCTTTTTTAAATTTAAGTGAAAATAAATAATTATCGAGTTATTCCATCTTTTAGTTTAAAAGTCGCAGTGGGTGGGCCCTACTTTCTTAAATAGTAAAAAAATTTCAAAAAATGTAAAATTTAGTCTCCAAACAGATTTTAATATAGATTGAACATCTAACGATTTGGATCGACTGTTTGGACTTTGAAAATTCGAAAACGACTTCGTTGCACGAGGGCCTTGGTGCAAACGTTTTGATATTAGCCTCTCTCTCTCTCTCTCTCTCTCTCTCTCTATATATATATATATATATATATATATATATATATATATATATATATGAGGAGGGATCCACTTACAACAAATTTGAGTTACAACAAAGTTACAACATTCATTTTTTTCATTTTCAAAGTCCAAATCGTCGATCCAACCGTTCAACATGATTATCTAAATAAAATGTACCTGCAGATCAAATTTTATATTTTTTTGAATTTTTTTACTATTTATTAAGTATTTTACAAAAAATAGCCATACTTAGACCATTGAATTTTGTACCAATCTTAATAAATAGTAAAAAAATTCAAAAAAATATAAAATTTGATCTGCAAGTACATTTTATTTAGATGATCATGTTGAACGGTTGGATCGACGATTTGGACTTTGAAAATGAAAAAAATGAATGTTGTAACTTTGTTGTAACTCAAATTTGTTGTAAGTGGATCCCTCCTCTATATATATATATATAGATAGACTATGGTGAGTTGTGAACGCCATATTTTCATTTTGAAAATCCAAACAACTGACCCGAACCGCTCAACATGTTCTCTATATTGAAATGTGTTTAGTCTTTTTACATTTTTTTGAAACTTTTTACTATTTATTAAGCCACTTTGAAAATCGCTGATCCACTGTAAACAGTAAAAACAGTAAAATTTCTGTACCATCAGATCAGCGATTTTCAGTTTAATAAATAATAAAAAAATTCCAAAAAATGTAAATTTAGTCTCCAAGCACATTTCAATATAGAAAGCATGTTGAGCGGTTCGGATCGGTTGTTTGAATTTTCAAAATGAAAATATGAGCGTGAAGTAAAAATGACCTCTTATTTCACAACTCACCATAACCCAGCTCTATATATATATGAGGAGGGATCCGATTACAACACTTTTGAGTTACCACAAACATTTTTTTTCATTTTCAAAGTCCAAATCGTCGATCCAAACCGTTCAACATGATCTCCACAATAAAATGTGCTTGCAGATCAAATTTTATATTTTTTTGAATATTTTTACTATTTATTAAGATGGGTACAAAATTCAATGGTTTGAATTTGACTAGTTTTTGTAAAATACTTAATAAATAGTAAAAAATTCAAAAAAAATGTAAAATTTGATCTGCAAGCACATTTTATTGTGGAGATCATGTTGAACGGTTTGGATCGACGATTTGGACTTTGAAAATGAAAAAAATGGTTGTAGTACCTTTGTGGTAACTCGAAAGTGTTGTAATCAGATCCCTCCTCTATATATATATAGATGAGCTATGGTGAGATGTGGAGTAAAACAAGTTTGTACTCCACACCATATTTTCATTTTGAAAATTCAAACAACCAATCCGAACCGCTCAACATGTTCTCTATATTGAAATGTGCTTGGAGACTAAATTTTACATTTTTTTGAATTTTTTTACTATTGATTAAGCCACTTTGAAAATCGCTGATCCATTGTGAATAGTAAAAAAACAGTAAAAAATTTTGGACCACCGGATCAGCGATTTTCAAAGTGGCTTAATAAATAGTAAAAAAATTCAAAAAAATGTAAAATTTGGTCTCCAAGCACATTTCAATATAGAGAACATGTTGAACAGTTCGGATCGGTTGTTTGGATTTTCAAAATAAAAATATAGTGTCATGGAGTAAAAATTTGGTTTTACTCCACGTCTCACCATAGCTCCTCTCTCTCTCTCTCTCTCTCTCTCTATATATATATATATATATATATATCCCTAAATCACAAGAATTCATGACGTCTCATCGAGAATAATCGGCCATAATTAGAAATAATCGATCGATTAGTCAGAAAAATTCATAACGGTTTGCTCACCGCCAACAACTAATCGGCCAATTAATGAGCCTAAACCGACGTTTTTTACAACACAGCTTGCGACGGGAGCTCAAGACGCGTAGGTTGTACTTCATCTCGACAAAGTTCGAGGGCAGAGGAATCTTAACAAATATACTTTCAATAACATGGTCTTATACATGATAACAGGAGCAAACACATACTAAGCAGAGAGAATATTTTATTGGTAATAAAGAATCTTAAGAAAGATACTACAATAACATGATCTTTTACAGAAGCACACTGAAGTCAGAGCTGTAATCAATTATATTATTTCTTTCTTTTACTTTCTTAATTTCACCTTTTCTTCTCTTTCTTTTTTGCTTCTCCTTCTGGTAACAATTCCATCTTTCTCATAAAAAAAAAGATTCAAATATCAATGATAGGAATTGAGAGAGGAGCAGGTTGCTGTTGTGTAATGCAGTGTATATTCCCCCCTCCTAGTACTATTTCCCTGGCCCCTTCCACCATCACCACCTGAAATTAACCATCAATCATTTTAAGGCATGAGAATTGAAAAACAAAGAAAATTAGAAACTAAATAAACTATGCTGCAAATTTTAGCTTTAATATCGCTCAATTAGAAAAGCATCCTACATTTCTTAATTTTCTAGTTCATTTAACATAATTTGGATTGAAACAAAAACCACTAGAGTAGACTTCACATTGGGCTTGATAAATCCAAGTTGTTTTTAGTTGACCACCACGATTAAACAAACTGATTTTGTGCAGTTAAACTTTAACCGTCATATTGAGCGTGTTAAAATAATTGTGTTAAATAGGAGGGGCATGCAGGCACTAGATACCATCATATTTGTATAAAAAATCTACGGGCCAAATTGCAAATACAAATTGCTAAAAAGAATTTATATCATTTTTTATACTCCCACATTAAAAGAGTCCTCACTTTGCCTTCTTTTCTCTAAAAATAAGATAATGTTGATAACTTTTGATGTGTTATTTTTTACCCTCTCAAAAAACAACCAAAACAATCTCAACATGACATTATTTTTTGCACTACGGGGTCAGTGGGTATTTATTTTATTTTTTTGAAAAAGTAGGATTGTGTCATTTAATTTTCATTAAATCATATAAAATAGTACAAACAGAATTACAACAAGAAAATAAAATAAGCTAAAAAAGAGAGAATGAAATACAAGTAATGTCGCAATGGTTTGAATTTTTCATTTGAGATTAGATAAAGTTCTGCAATTCTGATTGGTTATTTGAAACTCCCACTTCGAGTTATTAGTAGCATATTGATAAAGTAAATTATCACATTTTCAGATTTCTTATTGCATTTTTACATTTTTTTTCACTTAGATAATTTTGAAAAGCATGCTTTTGCAATTAAATCTTAAATTATAGACTCAGTTTGTTTTTATAATCCAGTGAACTTAACATATCTGAACTTCTTGGCAAGGACCCTGTATTTACTTTTTGAACTAATCAAAAAGGAAGAAGAAAATAAAACGATGCAAAGGAATAGGTGCAACAATGTGCAAAAATAAAATTACCTCGTGATTGGGAAATGCACTTTTAAGAACAACATATGCTTCCTGGTCCCGCTTGTCATCCCCAAACTTAGGAGCTATGATCCCACCATTTGCAATGTAGAAGTTCACGTATGAAGCAGCTAATCTCATACCAGCCTTCCTAGGAACTGCATGCCCCTTTTATAACAAAAAGGATCATAAGATGTATTATCTTATTTATTACCCCTCAAAAGCACAACAAATTAGCATATAGCCCTCAAATGGTGAAAATCTAACGCATTGTTCCTTTTTTTCTCAAAGAAAAATGGCCCAAAATAACCTCTACTACTTGTGTCTACTTGAGAGTAAAAAGCATTTTTGGGATTTGGTGACAAATGTAAAAGAGATTAGTACCGTATCTACAAATCCCTGAGACTCTTCATCGGTCATGTAAAGCGGACCTGGTGTGTGAATTTTGGTCACCTCTATTTTCCTCCCTTTTGCATCGGTGCAACTAGAGAGAATAGAAAGTGCCTCAAGTGACCTTTCATGTTGCGGGTCTGATGGGTCGTTGGTCCATGACAGAAGCACTGCACCTGGCTTTATGAAGCAACACATGTTGTCTACATGGCCATTTGTATCTTCATCCCCTGAAAGAAGAACATAGATTATTCTGTGCTCTTTTATGTGCATATGCATTTCTATTTGTCATATCTTCTGTTTCCTAATTGGTTTGTGCTTATGCACTTTTCTATACTGTTCGCCTATTTTATTTACAGATATTTCCAGCACAGCAGAGTATCGTACTTGACCTGCCAGATGCAAAACAAAAAAAACCAGACACTCTAATTTTGGTGAAATTGAGATAAAGCCCTATCTTTGGGTTTCTCAAGTTTAATAAACCTTGAATCAATATGTCAGTGATGTTGAAAATTACCTAAAAGCCCTCGAGGTAGCCAAATGACCTTCTTGACACCAAGATACTGCTTGAGTTCATTCTCTATCTCCTCCTTGTTCATGTCAGGGTTTCGGTTTGGATTTAGCAAACACTCTTCTGTTGTTATGCATGTGCCTGTAGCAATAGTACCACTTAGGTACAAAGAATCAATAAGATATAATAATAATTGAAAAATAGGTTCAGTATCCTCAGCCTCATTTGGTTGCAACATGGCATACTAATGCTTGATTACTTGATCAAAGGCTAGCAATACTGGATTAGGAACCATTGTTGCTCAATTTCAGTACAGTATGCACTGAGTGGTATAACATGTTGCCAAATTGAGTGTTTGTTAGGCAGTTCCTTGTAAGATTTTCTTCTATTTTCATTTTTTGTGAAAGTATTCCTTGCAAGCTTTTCTTGTATCCCAATTTTTTAGCTAAAAGAAAAGTGAAGCTAATTGCACAGCAGATGAGGAGCAATTGCTAAAAAATTGGACAATATTGGGGGTTCATCATATTGAATGCCAATTAAGTTGATACTCATTTTTTTTTTGCAAAAGTGAGAACCAATTAAGCTGGATTTCAGTCAAATTGTAGTCCAATCAAAACATTGAGAGATAATTATCACATGGTTTGGTTGCATCAGTGCATGATAGAAAATTTTTGGAGAACATTTGCATATCCAAACTTGACCTGACATGCAGTAAATAAAAACTCCATACCAGTAGACACCCAAAAAAGGATGAATTTAGGCCTATAGGATATGCTGAGTTAACACAGGTCAGATATGAGTTCAAACCTTTTCTTTAGATTATGTGATTTAGTAAATTACCTTCTCCATCTACATGGATGCTTCCTCCTTCAAGGACCATCTTGTGTGGAATCCTTGGTAGCTTTTCCATTTCAAGAATCTACACAAAAACAAATTAGCAGTACAACAGTATGATAAAAAAAAAAACAATGATAAGAATTAAAGTCTAATTATCCGATATTATGCTTACAAAGAAAAATAAAATAATGCCACTATTTATCTTCAAGGATAAAGAAAAAAAATAACCTTCTTGGCAACAAGACTATCAAGGCTCCAATCATCGTAGCAACCTTCTTTGGGTCCTTTCAAATTAATTTATAATGAGAAATATTTAAATAAATATCATTAACAACAACTAACAATAGCATAGCTTCTTTACTTGTCTGAATGATGTGGAGCATTTGATTATCACACTTTTACTTGATGTCAAATCTCTCTTTTCATCAAATGTTCCACTCAAAGAATGAACAAATCATTAGATTAAAAAATAATATAATAATGATAATTACCTCCCCAACAATTAAATTGCCAATCAATTCCAGCCACCCTTCCTTTGTTTGACAAGCTTGATTTCAAGTCACACCTGACAAACTAAAATCCAATGAATGTTATTTTCATACATCAATAAGACATGTCCAAAAAATATAATAAAAAGAACTCACAAAGGTACTTGCATCATTAGTATCCTCTTAACAGGTGCAAAAGCTTACCGTAGGCCCAGTATCACGAAACCATGCATCATTCATGCTCATCTCAACCACCCTTATGGAAGGCTTATTATTCATCAAAGAATGCACTTTTTCATACTACAAAATCAACAATATTTAACAATTAAAAATTAAAATTGCAACAAAAGTCATAATTAACAATTATAGTTGATGCAATTATCAAGAAGCAATGTTACCTTGGTAAACTCAGAGGGGACTGGTATGTTAATTTTACCATAATGATGAGTTCGTCTACTTTACCTGGGCAGAGCTAACACATAGAGTGACTGGCTCAAAATTTGAAATTGCAAAAGCCACATCAGCAAATGTTTTCTGACCAGGGCCCGCATTGTCTCTCCAGTTGTCAGGCCTTTCCTACAATTATAATGATTTTGCTTTTATCTGTGTATGATTATGAATTTTTCTGATTCATTATAATGATGATAAGATTGGGTGATAGGGAGAGGGATAAAGAGTGATAGACTGGAGAAGAGAGAGAGAGAGATACCGGCCATCCCATCCAGCACTGCTCGTGAGACTCCCACTCTGCTGGCATGCAGTATCCGGAACTTTCCAGTATTGTCTTCGCCATACCTCAAATTAAATTCAAACTAGGCGTTGTGGACATATACCTCAAGAATGCTTTGTTTCTTTAAGGCCGAAGAAATCTAAAGGTGATGTTGAGAAAATCTGCATGGACAAATACCAATATATGTTATGTTTCCAATTTCAGGATCACATAATTTTTCGTGTAGAAAGTATCGAGATAGAAATTAATCCTATAATTGTCATGTGCATTCCCCTTCTATTTTTCATTTTGTTCTTTTCATGCAGGCCCCCACAAAACTTGTCATCAGCATTCAACTATCTTAAAAAAGAAATGTGCCGTAAGTTTGGGTGAGCATGTCGAGAATATGTCTAATAATACAGCACCTCCAAATGGATAGAGATAAATTAAGGTCAGTGAATAGAGTTAATTACTTAATTTATCTTAATACTAATTTATGTGTTGAAAAATGTTTAAGTGTGTTTGGTGCTGGTGTTTCGTCAACTGTTTCTGCGGGGTCCACTGCCAGCGTATCACTGGATAGTATGACTGAGCTGGAGTCACGCATGACCTCCACCATACAGCACCTTCAAAACAAGGATTTGTGTCTCATGCCTATAGCACTTGCCATATCTACCCAATAGAGAGGCGAGAGGTGTGTGTGTGTGAGAGAGAGAGAGAAAGAACCAGGTAGGGGAGACCTATAGAGGAGTGAAAGGAAGCTTCGAGGTGGAGGCCGTGGGGAGACCTATAGAGGAGAAAAGAGAGAGAAGAGAGAGAAGGAACCTCAGGCCGTGTCCAGCTGGCATGGTGGCGCTTCAGGTCTTGGGTTTCTCTGTGGCAGGGTGCTGCGGCTAGAGTTTGGAGTTCACAGGAATGAATGACCTTATTGAGGTGTGGTTCATGTAAAAGGACCAGATTGCCCCTGTTTCGGATTTGTTTGTCTATCCGGGCCATAAACAGGCTTTGATTCGTGGGCCTCATTGGGCATTAATGAAACCAGTATAAGGCTGGTAAGTTATTTTATTATATGCCTTGTGTTTTTGGTCTGAATGAAACCAGTTATAACGCTGATAATGACTTGAATTCTTTTTATATAACGCTGGTAATGCCACCGGATCTGTAAAGCCTGGATAGCAACAGAATTTTATTCACCAAATTATATCTGAAACTTTTAACACAATTGTACAGAAGTATCCAAAATGAAAATAAAATCTCAAAAATAAAAATATTCATGAAGCAAATATATAGACTGAATTCTATGATTCTAGTAGTTTATTTAATAAAATAACTTAGCAGCTTCCAAAGTTAAAAAAAAAAAAAAAGATTCTAACAATAGTTTATCATTTTCAGAAATATCAGAGTCACAGAAAGCATTTTTTTCATCAAAATGTTTGTGATCAATATTTAAGTACCGTTTGAGTTTGTTTTAAAAAATAATAGTGAATACCGCACGAAATTAGTTCTATTACGAATTAAAATTACGGTCAGCTGATTCCAATTTGATATATTAAATATGTAAATCATATCACTATAACCTCTATTATTTTATATTTCTTCATTATGTCTTTAGTTTTAGAACTTTAATAACTTCAAATTTAAAATAAAATTATTAGATATTATACATATTATTTTCTTTATACATAAAAGATAATGACATCTTGACGTTATTTTGATTGGTATCAAGAACTTGCAAAAATACATTGATGTGAATAATTTCTGAACGTTGATTTTTTAACCTATTAAATATTATAAATACATGTAAAGAAAATAATATAAATCATATCTAACCGTTATATTTTGATATATAAATTTTAAAATTGTTCTTATTAAAAAAATTAAAAAGTAGAGATATTATAAAGACGTAAAAATAGAAAATTTGAACCTTCATTATTATTAACTCCTGGATCCTGATAATTGTCCCCGCACTCCTATCCCTCCATTATTCTCCCTCTTAATTTCCATAACTACCATGGGAGACCATTGAAACATTAATAAAAGAGGACTATTTAACAGGAAGTATCAAAGTATTTAACATGAACAATATAAGTATTAATCTCTACGAAGAAAACTATATTTTCGTACGTAAATAATGTCCCCGCACCTCTGTCCCCGCACATAACTTCCATAACTAAAATGTGCTTGGAGACAAAATTTTATATTGAAATTGTTTACTATTTATTTAGATAGGTACAAAATCACTGTTTTTTAGAAAATTCTGGACCATACAAAAACAATATGACTGGAGATTCTTTAATCCCCACACTTGCAGTATTCTTTTGTTGGATTGAGTTTGTTAATTATATGTTTTATATACTTATATGTTTTATATACTTCTGATCTGAACTTTTTTGAATTGATATTCAGGCAAGTATTCCATGATGGTTTGAGGAACAATGTCGAGACACGGCATTAATTCGGTTTCTTTATGTCTTCTCTTTTGCCCAATTGGAGTCATTGCTCATGTAATTACTAAGGTTTTGACTAATTCAGTGAAACATCAGCACTAAAGCATAGTTGTCTTTTGAATAAATGAGGTATATTTGTACTTAAATTCTTGTATCTTGCTTGTTGTCATTGATTGTCAGTGAGAATAAATTGAGTTGAAATGATTTTTTTTTTTTTTTATTAAAAAGATACTGTGAATAATTTGTCTGATATATTCAGCCTCAGATCATCCTTCATAGTTCATAGAATGAAGTATGAATGCACTTTACCTATAGTCCATGTCTATAACTGACAATAGAAACATAAGCAAAATACACCACATAACTATATCTGGTCAAGTTTGTGACTTGACCTGACCTAAAAATTAAGGTGCAGTACGGGCAGCAGGGCGGTCAGCTCGAGTGACCCAATTCACAGCACGGGTGTACTTTGTGAATTTGTGAACTATGTAAAAGGAAGCATTGCAAATATTTTGGGCATTTGTCAACCTTTTGAAATAGAAACATGAAAGATGAAATATGCGTTGTATCCGCAACACACTACCCCGAGAAAAATTGGAGCAACGAGGACACATTTTCAAAAAATAATGTGTACATGTTTTTTGTATATTTTTTGTATATTTTTTTGTATATTTTTTATACGATGTGGAAAAGCATTGTCAGAGTTGTCAAGATATCCTAATTACCCTTATTTTATATATACTAAAATCATATTATTGATCATTCAACGTCCGTACAATTAATGGTACAACCCATTTACTACGAGTCAACAAATTATAAGGAAATAGAAGAAACTTCCAAATTATTTATGTAACATACTTTTTGATAAATAATTTCTGAGCATAAATTGCATGTTAGCTACTTTTGACATGTTACAACTTCACACAAACGTTGCACGACATGAGAAATGTATGTATTTATGTATGGTGGACATGTACTAATAACTAATAGTAGCTATAAAATATATATAGTTAACTCATTTCCATCGGTGAACTATGTATAGTGGCATTGAAATTTTTTGAGATTAATTAGTGCTTATCGCAATGTCAATGATAAACTAATAATAAGATATTCGAGAAAATCAACTAGAAAAATTATGTTTCAAAATGTAATTCCTGATAAAAAATGTAAGATCTTTAGAGTTTTCAGAGGTAATTATTTCATTTATCAAATTCAAATTTATTTTTTATTTCTTAATAATAATTTCATTGCATATACTTAACATATAGGTACACTGAGTTGTTTAGAAAACAATTGGTCTACCGACAAATTTTTTCTGAGAAAATGAACTGAAGAAGGTCCAAGCCAACATTAGGAAACTGTTACTTAATCAAAATATGAAAAAGTAGAAATAATTTTCTTGTTGATTTGAAACTACACTTACTGTTTTGGTTAATCTTTTTATACTTCAACATTTTCTTCCTTATGTTATATGAAATTTTTTGCTAAATCGCACTGTGAATTGTCTAAATATTTTTGAAAAATATTTTGTATATAACATGTTTAAAAATGAGCTGCCGAATGCCAGGTGTTTTTCTTTTGTACTCAAATTAAACTAAGCATGAAACAAGAAGGTTTAAAATTTGCGTTCCAGGTTTTACTTATCAAGTCCATGACTGTGTTTGAGATAACATGATAAAAATTGACAAGTACCACATAATTTTATCAATCTTCACTTTCAAGTTTCAACTATTTGGAGAGTTTGGCTAATGTGTATATTCAGTCACGTGTTTGAAAAGATCAGCTAAATCCCAACCTCCTACATTTAAACAACAGCCATTGCCATTGAAAAGTAAAATCCAATAATTTAGGTACAGATCAACTATTTTGTGCTAAATTTGCATCGATATGATCTTACAATTGCCGATCTCACACGAATAAATCTGCAAGTTTACCTTCGAATTGTAATTAGATGCGCTAAAAGCAATTGTTGCGGTCCAATTATTAACAAGTCCAATGCGTAACAGACAACTGAGCCACCACTTCTGACAGCTATTTTGTTTTGAATTATTGGATCTTCACAGTATCCACAGTTACCAGTTTCTTATTTATTTTTTATACATACGTATGAAAAATATAATTTTCATGCTTGCATGATCTTCTGTTCTGACTTGGATCTGCCAGATAAATATAAATAACTGATCAAATTTATATATTTAACAAAAATAGTACAAAGCTGCAAAAAGAAAAAGAAAATTATATATTTTTGGTGTTTTACGAGACCTCCAGATACCTTTTGATAATTGGTATATATCTCAGAAGTTTTATCTGATACGATCTTGTAAATATAAGTTGCCTGTAGAGAACAGCGAAAAGGGAAATATCGATTCGATGTTATATGTTTATTTTAAATATAAATGTTTTTAACGGAGAATTTCCGATCATGAACAAATGAATGGTCCAAAAAAAATAGGTTTTGCCGTGATCATGAACAAATGAATGGTCCAAAAAAAATTTAGGTTTTGCCGTGGTCAAATATGCCGGTGATGATGATCTGATCAACCCAAAACACTGGACACTTCCGTTAATACTGTTATGCTGTGATTCAAGATAAACCACCCTGGATAACTTTTGACATAGTCATCACTTTCAAGTCTCAAGCAGGCAAGTATTGATTTTTTTATTATCTTAAAAATGTTTCAACTTTTTTCTAAAATTTGTTCCAATAATCATTTTAGTGGTACATTTTCTTTTCCCAAATTTCATGAAAGCAGGAGTTTATGATGAACAGCTTTTTCTTCTGCCGATTTCCAGAAACTACGGTTAACAGCGTCCCATTTGTTTAGTTACTTGTTTTTGTTTGTTTTCTGAAAAATGTTTTATTTAAAAAATATAGTTTTTTTTTTATTTCTATTAATAAAAAATTCGGAAACATATATGGTCCTTTCTCATTGGCAAGTGCGTACCAGACAAACGGTATCTAGTATCACTACGCTAATTTTCCATATTCAAGGTAAATCGAAGGGTTTCCTTGAATATGTTTACCCTAACAATCAATAAAATAACTTCTGAACATTGCATTGCATCCAGCAACCATTGATAGATCTAGCAAATACTAAACTGGCTTTTAACAGTACCACAACAAAACAAGGAGATCAAGAGCAGACATACACACAAATGGCTTTATTGAAGCCCTTTTCTCCATGACAAGGAAAAAAAAACTAAAAAGAGGACACAAACAACACAACAAAAGCACGCTACATAAAAAAACAGCTTACTATTTACTATTTTATTCATGCACAGAGAGCACACAGCGAAGACAGCCACCTTCATGCATCAGGTCGAATGCCTTGTTGATCTCAGGAAGTGTCAGACTGTGTGTGATGTACTCATCCACCTTAATTTCCTGCAATAATTATAATAGTATTTTTAGAGCTTCTACTAAGCCCCAGATGCATTGATAGATAAACAGCAGTTGGAGTCCGATAGCAAATCTGACTATTTTTTTGCAGTTAGTACACAAAATAAAAGGAGTTTATTAGAGAAAGAGGAAGACAATCTGATTCTTTTTTTGAATTTTCTATTTATAAAAAATATTATAATAATAGAGGAAAGAGAAAGAGTATCTCGGAAGATGCATGCATAGATGGACCACAGAAATTTTTTCGGCTCCAAAATCTGGACCGGATAAGTTCCTCCCAATCCAAAGTGTTTTTTTTTTCCGGTTGCCTTAGATCCTTCGATCCTCTGTGGCCTATGGTAAGTGGGTCCTACTGCCCATCATTTATGTCATGTCACTATACAACATGTTGTACAATTGTCCAAGGCCATAGAAGAAAACAAAAACAAGAAATACCCTTTTGGATCGGGAGATATTTTTCCGATCCATCTGTGCATCGAAATCCCAAGGTACTCTTTCTCTTTCCTTCTATTATTTTATAATATTTTCAATAAATAAAAAAATCTCATTATTTTTGCAGTAGGCTTTGCCTGCTAAATTTTATTACAAAATAAAAGAAGTTTAATAAAGAAAGAGGAAGGCACTCTGATTAGTGCATAATAAAAAATTCACATATTATAGCGGTACCTTGTTCATGTACTTGTCAACGAGCCATGGAACCTGAGAGCGGCTCTTGAAGCCACCAAAAGCGGTACCCTTCCAGACTCTGCCGGTGACAAGTTGGAATGGACGAGTGCTTATCTCCTGTCCTGAAGCCGCTACTCCCACTATCACAGATGTGCCCCACCCCTGTTAAATAAAGCATATTAAAAGGCATAATAACAAAGCACAAGGTTTCACCCAGAGTTGCGAATTTTAAGTATATTTAGTCTTCTTTTACCCAAACTTGCATATATAAACCAACATATAGCAGAATAATAGCATCCAAATCTTTTGGGACATTTACATACCATACTTGGCTGTTATATTACTGCAATAGGAAACAAATTTCCTAAAGCTCGAATTGAACTAAAATGTAGCCATGCAGATAGGTATTGGATAACAGGTGTTGGTTTAAATGTAAATAATAAAATAATAGGACATTTGCACCGAGCTTGCGAAATATCATATTTAGATAGAAAATGGTTTCCTATGTTATCTTCCCTGATAAGAAAATTTTGAAATTCCAAAGTGCATGAGCATATTGAAATTTCTGATAAAATATGTGTACCTTATGGCAACACTCCAAAGCAGCACGCATAACAGAAACATTTCCAATGCACTCAAAACTGTAATCCACGCCGCCATCGGTTTGATCAACAATCACTTGTTGTATTGGTTTGTCATGATCTTTTGGGTTAATAAATTCAGTCACTCCAAAGTTCTTTGCTGAAATTCAAGAGCAAGCAAGAGTGAAAACTGTTATCTTCATACAAAATATTTCAGGGTTTGATTATGTTTTAAGAAACAAAAACATATTTACAAGTACAAATATAAGATTTTGCATTAATGACAACTGTCTTTCAGGGTTTTTCAGATGAAATAAAAACCAATAATATAAAAGATCAATAAACACAGTTCAAACATAAATACTACCAATACATTGTCAAGCATCTCATCAAAACCAATATGCTGATGTTGTCATCCATAAGGGCAGCTTTTGGAAACAAATAAAACTAAAACAAAATAAGGGAAAAAAAAGAGGCATATAATGACTAAGATATTTACCAACATCATACTTCTTGCTGTCAATGTCTATTCCAATAATTCGAGAAGCCCCTGCTGTTTTGGCTCCCTCGGCAACCTACAAAAACCTTATAATATTACAAAGAGAAAGAAGAACGAGTCATCATGGTTATAAATCTTGTTCAGTGAGCAACTAACCGCTAGTCCCACAGTACCAAGGCCAAAAACTGCCACTATTGAGCCTTCCTCCACTTTAGCTGTATTCCACACAGCTCCAAGGCCTGAAGTAAAGCCACAAAGTGTTTACAAAGAGAACATAGGCTCTTATTGCTCATTTTAATTTATAAGAACCTCTTACTAAAATTTTAAAAACAAAAAACTTCACCAATTAAAGAACTAAATCATAGTCAGGCACTATGATTAGTTAATAGGTAATAATAACACAATAAGAGTTATCAAACTGATCTTTTATTATTCTGCATGCTCAGTATTTCTCTTGTAGCATTTAACTGTCACAAAATATCAGTTAATAAGTAGCATTTGATTGAGGATCAGGCTTTGGAAAAAATTTCAGTTATTAGATATTATCATACTGCTTTAAAGAGAAGTCTAGTTCAGTTAAAAAAAAAACAGGAATAATTATGTAAAAGTATGATCTGCATGAAAAAAAGATAGAGAATGTACCTGTTGGAACACCGCAGCCGAGCAAGCAAACTTTTTCAAGAGGTGCTTGAGGATTTATCTTGGCAACACTAACATCATGCACAACTGTGTACTGGCTAAAGGTAGAGGTGCCCATAAAATGGTAGATGGGCTTCCCATTAACTGAGAACCGACTCTTGCGGTCGTTCATCATAACTCCTACACCAGTGGCCGCACGGACCTTGCCACAGAGATTTGTCTTCCCCGACTTGCAGAACTTGCACTCCCTGCACTCTGCTTGGTAGCATGGTATGACATGGTCGCCAGGCTGGACCTCAGTTACACCCTCACCAACACTCTCCACAACCCTGCACAAGTTACATTTATTAGAGAAAGAGAAAAGAAAATTTAGAGAAAGAGAAAGGAAAAAAGGGTACAATCCTAAAGTTGTATTGCTCCTTCAAAACAAGAGATATAATGTAGATCCCACAAAACATACAAAATAGCACATATACCCCTATAAAACATGGCAAAGTATCACATTTAATCACCTCTGCATCTGATTGTTGTATTCCAAAACTACCCTTCCCTCATTGTTTCTAAGCACAAAAATCATACAGAAGAGAAGGGCAGTTTGGATATTTCTTTACAAAAACTAAATACTTAGTGTATAACATATAGGTAGTTTCAGAAAAATAGGAGCTCTGACTATACATTCCTTCTGGAAAAAAGTGGGCATTCCAGTATATTAACTATTATTGAATTGATCTCCCTTTTTTTTTAGTAGTAACACTTGATTTTATCAAATCCATGTCTCTCTCAGATTGCAGTTTTAGCTTTTCAGACCAGTCAGGCTATGTTTATTACAAAAACCTTTATTTTTCTCTCCTTTTGAACTTGTGACATGCATTTATAGGTATGCAATAAGCATACGACTTGTGACATACATTTGTAGATTCTCATTCTACTAAGCACAACATGATAGGTTGAGGTTCTATAGAGGCACACACCAAATGCAAACTAAAAATAGTTTCAATTTCAGAGCAAGTGTCAGCTTACCATTTATTATGGTTATATTGTGCTAATTGGGGCTGTTAATGATTTTGCAAAGACAAACTAATTTGGACAATCCACAGAAACCTGAAAGAGGCTATATCTTGGTAGTGAATCAGTTTTCTATGAATTTAGTCAGGCTCAGCCAAAATTGTGATGATTATTTTATAACAAATTGAAAAGAAGGCAAGTGTGCTCACCCAGCAGCCTCGTGACCAAGAATGCATGGGAAAAGTCCCTCTGGATCCTGTAATTACAATAATTAGTTTAACACAAGTGAAAGGTAGAGATCTAAAGAGAAATACAATATATACAAACACTCAGAAAGACAATGAAGATATAAACTCTAATGTGTTAAAAAAGAGCATAGAAAAAAAATTGTATTTTTACTGAACACATTTATAGTGTATGCCATGCGTAAGGAACTATTGCTTCATCTTTGACCTAATGTTCAATATTTTATACAGGTGAACTGTTCAAACTATAAAGGGCCCAAGTGAGCACCTGCATGTCAGCTATAGTTGACCCCACTACATAAATAAATTCCAGAAACAAGAATCACTTGTTGATAAAAAAAACATAATACATTCGCTTTAATGTGTTAAAAAAGAGCATAGAAAAAAAATTGTATTTTTACTGAACACATTTATAGTGTATGCCATGCGTAAGGAACTATTGCTTCATCTTTGACCTAATGTTCAATATTTTATACAGGTGAACTGTGCAAACTATAAAGAGCCCAAGTGAGCACCTGCATGTCAGCTATAGTTGACCCCACTACATAAATAAATTCAGAAACAAGAATCACTTGTTGATAAAAAAAACATAATACATTCGCTTCATCACTTGCAAAATTAAAATTAAGTGATGTCATTTTCTCTCCGCTGAACCCAGTGACTATTCAAATTAAGTAGTCCTAGGCTACACCAACACTAATAGATCCATCTTTTAAAAACTACTTTAATTATTAAAAACATCAGTTAGATAGGTATCAGACTGAAGTATTGTTGTAAGTCAAAACACAATTTTTCAGCATATATAATAGGAAAAAGGCAGCAGTAGAACATATATGAGAAATCAAATTGACAATGAAAAATGGAAAAATGGAATTCCTTGCTCAAATAAAATCCATGTATTTCCTAAAGGTACTACGCTCACGACCAGATTAAAATCTAACTAAAAAGAATTTAACAAAATCACTGTAAGTAGCTACTATATAGATTGCTAATTTCATAAATAAATAGCTCTAGAGACTGATACTAATTTACTAAACTCGAATCAACGAGAAAAATGCACAAATAAATCCAGGAATATATAAGCAGGACTCAAAGAGAGATCTAATCTAGCAAGGAAAGTATGAGAAGAACATATTAGTTAGAACGAAAACCTTTCCGCTCCAGGTGTAGGCGTCGGTGTGGCAAAGTGCAGTGAAGAGGATCTTTACTCTCACCTCCCCAGCCTGAGGTGGCGCCACCTGTACATCCTCTATCACCAGCGGCTTGTTCGCTTCCCATGCCACCGCAGCTTCAGATCAAACCCGCAATAAAAGAACCAGAAATATCAGAAAATCGAAGAGAAAAAAGAGAGAGAAGCACAAGAAATGGATCGATTTCAAGGTGGCGAGGCATTTACCTTTGCAAGTGATAACCTGACCCTGAGTCGCCATTAGAGGAAGGAGTGATTGAATAGATGGATAGGATGCGGATCAAGAGCAGATAAATAGATAGCTGATCTATCGAACTGTAATAATGGAGATCAGATGAATTCGAATCCTCTGAGTTAACTCAAATTTTGAGTTTAGATCTGGTCCGTCAGATTTAAATCCTCACGAATATTAAATAGTCCCGTGCATTACAGTTACAGGTATTGGCCGGATTAGCCCCGAACTGATTGGACGGTCAGATCTAAATCTGAACGGTGCGTTAATGCAGAGAACACAGACTCAGATCAGGTAGGGTAGCTCAATCCGCTACCAGCTTCCAGCCGAGCGATTGGCATTCGGTCAGTTTTGAGATTCGTACTGGATTAAAAGAGACGACTCGGATCTCACTCTAGTCAGTCAGGTAGTGCACTGGATCTGAATTCCCTTAGTGAGCGGTGCGGTGATATCAGATATCCGTCCGATTTAGATCGGACAATTTTGTATTTCACCAGAATATTCACTTGTATTCTTTGTATTTTTCTCGCAAACTAACAATGATATTGTAAAAATAAAAAATTTCAAGTTATCCTATGTTAGAGGCGTCAACGATATTGACACCGTTGACTATGTTCAGTCGGGTTGTTCAATCGAGTGATCCGAACAATATTTTATTATTATTCATATCAAAATCTAGTGATCGAATTTTTAGAAGCCGTTTTGATATGAATAATATCAAGTACCTCATTCTTTCCATTTGAATCTGATCCGTACCAATTTAAAAAAAAATATATGTGCATTATATATTTGAGTTGGATTGACTTGGATTCTGATCGATTGGTTCGGATTCAAATTCAAATGGTGAGGTAATGCAGCTGATCAACTCTTTTGAGACGGAAATCGGAACATGTCCGATTATTAATATATAAAGTGAATGAGTATCACATTTTAGACTAATTGAGTGAATGAGTATCACATAAGGGTCTGTTCGTTTGTTACGGAATTATACAGGATGAGATTTGACGGGAACGAGAATTACTTTTGAAAAAGTGAGAATCATAAGTACGGAGACGCGTGGATTGATTAAGGAATGTATTGAAATGAGTATTCGGTTGTATCATGAGATTAGTTGTGAAAAATTTTATTTTTCTTTTCAAATTGCATGATATTATGCAATTATATTAATATATAATTTTATTATAATAATTAAATAAAGTAGATTAACATAATAATGTTTTTTAAATATTATTTCATGAATATAAATATTTATTTTTATAACTAAATAAATTGTATTTAATGAGATGAATATAATCTAATTGTTGTATTTAATAAAATAAAGTTTAAGCTGTTGCATTTATTAATTGAATGAAATTGTTAACAAAGTTTGTATCTTATCTAATGCTTAAATCATATCTCAAATAACTTTTATTGTCAAAATCACTTTGGTCCGATTCAAAAATTTGCTGTGATTTGTTAAAAAAAAATATAAAAAAATTGATGTCCGAATCAGTCCAATAGATTAGTCCCACATATGTTGTTTAAATAAGTTAACAACTATATATATTATCCATTGTTTAAGCTTATGATGTGTAAAGTGGATGAGA
Organism: Carex parvula; assembly: GCA_025461045.1. NCBI lineage: Eukaryota > Viridiplantae > Streptophyta > Magnoliopsida > Poales > Cyperaceae > Carex > Carex parvula. The sequence continues at coordinate 1,067,916 of JAJGRW010001009.1, read as the reverse complement.
GGAGAGACTTTAAAAGGCTTTCACGTGGAGACAGGAGAAAGATGAGAGAGAGAAATTGGGAAAGACAACATTTGCTCTGAGAAGCAAGTTCATTTGTCAAAAAAATGACATTGTAGTGGTGATGATTGGGAACTAACTACTCGAGGAATAAAATATATATCGTCCCTGTTTTGGCCGACATTTTTACTAATATCCAAAGTTTAATACAAATTATTAATTATACCCAGAAACGGACCAATTATCGATATATACCCAAGCCGGCCATTTTCTGGCCGGCTATGTACCCTCCCTAAGCCGGCCATTTTATGGTCGGCTATGTACCTTTTTTTTTTTTTTTTTTCCCCCCGCATTTCACCCTTTATATACCCCTTTTTCTCTCTCTCCTCTCACAATTCTCCCATCTTCAACCGAATTCTCTCTTCTTTAAGGTAAATTTTTTTTTATTTAATTTAATTTTTAATTTATTTATTTTAGGGTTTAGGATTTAGATTTTAGGTGTTATAATTTAGATTATGTTGTTGTAATTTAGTGTAATTAGCTAAGTTAACCAATATTTAGTTTAATTAGCATAATTGACCAATATTTAGGGTATATTGGCCTTTTTTACCATAATTATGTTGATTAAGCGTAATTTTACCGAAATTAGCACTTTTGACCAATATTTAGGGTATTTTGGTCTTTTTTACCATAATTAGGCTAATTAAGCGTAATTTAGTGTAATTAGCACAGATGACCAATATTTAGGGTATTTTGGCCTTTTTTACCATAGTTATGCTGATTAAGCGTAATTTTACCGAAATTAGCACGTTTGACCAATTTTTAGGGTATTTTGGTCTTTTTTACCATAATTAGACTGATTAAGCGTAATTTTACCGAAATTAGCACGTTTGACCAATTTTTAGGGTATTTTGGTCTTTTTTACCATAATTAGACTGATTAAGCGTAATTTAGTGTAATTAGCACAGATGACCAATTTTTAGGGTATTTTGGTCTTTTTTACCATAATTAGGCTGATTAAGCGTAATTTAGTGTAATTAGCACAGAAGACTAATATTTAGGGTATTTTGGCCTTTTTTACCATAATTATGCTGATCAAGCGTAATTTCACCGAATTTAGGTTATTTTAGATATCAGGATGCCTAGAGCACGGCCTACCCAGCGTCCAGTAGTGGACGAGCCGATCAGTACCAGCAGCACGGAGCACATCAGTCCTCTCCTGTGGATTCCCCACAGCGAGCACCGAGTCTCACTGGCTTCTCGTGAGGTACGTTCCTTTTCTTATATTTTCATTAAATTTTGTTGGATTTAAATTTTATTATGTTGTCACCATGCGGATTACATTTTTCAACGCAGGACACGGATCTTCTAGATGTGAAGTTGAGGTGCGTTCACATGAGGTACTACGAGGTGATGGAGTCGTACCTCATCAACCTGGGTCTCTACCAGGTTGTGGACATCGTGCGGACAGAGAAGAGCATCATCAATGCATCTCTCATCGCTGGACTGGTGGAGCGATGGCGTCCCGAGACGCACACGTTTCACATGCCATTCGGAGAGATGACAGTGACTCTCCAGGATGTGAGTGCTCTCTGGGGTTTGTCTATCCGTGGCACACCCGTCGGCGGCATCTCTGACAGCACCACCTTCGCAGGTTATGTCGAGGAGTTGTTGGGAGCTGATCCTTCCTATATCATTGGGGACCATGGGAGGTCGAAGTTCCATTTGCGGATGACGAGGTTACGGCAGCACTTCATCGCGGGTCTCTCGGCAGATTCCACCGAGCTGGAGATTCAGAGGTAAATTTTTATTAATATCTACTAATTAATTTATAATACGATGATTCTATTAGAATTTTTATATGTTTTGTATTGCAGATATACACGGGGCTACGTGATGGACCTTTTTGGTTCTGTCATGTTTCCTGATTCCAGCGGTGATCAGATGCCGATGATGTATCTCCCGTTGCTGATGGAGATTGAGCGGCCGACGTCGTACAACTGGGGTGGAGCTGTCCTGGCGTATCTGTACTACCACCTGTGTCGTAGTAGTGAGGTAAGTCACCAACTCTTATTTTAGTGTAAATTATTTAATCAATCAATCCATCAAAATACACAGACGTATAATGTTCTTGAAAATGAAGCCGACGGCGAAGCAGATGTACGGGCCAGTACTCCTGCTTCAGCACTGGTCGTGGTCACGGCTACCGGTGGGCCGTCCTATCCCCAATGAGGCGCCGAATTGGGGAGAGCCAGATGTGTTTCACTGCCCGGCATACGCCAAGAAGTGGTACGGTTTCCACCACTACCAGGATCGGACCCACGGTGCTACTGTTGGGATCAGGCCAGTCCGGTCAGAGCTTCAGAGTTTGCCTGAGCCTCTTGTTGAGTGGACGCCGTACGATCAGTTGTACGAGGAGTTCCTCTTGCCGGGCAGTGTGATTGACGAGCAGGAGCGGGAGATGTGGTTCTATCGAGGTCCACTCATACATTTCTGGATAGTGGAGCACCACTATCCAGATCGGGTGCTCCGCTAGTTTGGTCGAGCGGCGTTGATTCCCATAGACCCATCTTTGCCGAGTTACACGCACAGAGACCTGCACCGGTAAGTCGTAGTCTATTGAATTTATTAAATAAATCATATTACTTGATAGTTTTTTATTGCAACTAACGTCTTCTTTACAGCGTTACCCACCGAGCGCGACTGGATAAGGACTGGAGCACCCATTACGATGCATACTACACGACGGCCTTGGATCCTCAGTATGCAGACTTCTATCACGAGCCAGATGTGCTCCAGCAGACCCAGGGGGATCCCCAGTTGAGGTACGATGTATGGTACACGCAGGTCTGCATGGCGAGTGTCTATCTGCAGGGTGATTACGGTGCCCATCTCCGCGACAGGATCAAAACGGATGATGGTTACCATTCCAACGGTCGTGGATGGGCTCGCCAGGTAAAGCACCTAAAACCACAAGGTTTGATCTAACTTAGTAATACATCAAGGTTTGATCTGACATGCTAAATTTTTTTCAGCTTTTGGCCGCGATCAAGGAGTGCGGGCATGGGATCCGCATTCTGGGAAAGAAGAACTGGAGACGGCTTGGGTACCGCACCCTCAAGAAGAATGCGAATGTGGTTGAGGATGCCGGGCACGGTGGAAAGATCATCGGTATGCTGCGAGACGCCAGAGAGAACATCAACTGGCGTGAGATAGATCCGCAGGAGCCCGATCCGAGCCCGGTTCTGATGGATGATATGCCATCTTCCCCCGATTCACATCCAGAGTGGGACTACCATCGTTGGGTATTGTCCGACATTGGGTGGACGGCATGGTACGACGAGCATGGACGTCCGGTGCAGCCTTATGTATGTCATACTTCAGTATCTGTCAGGTTTTAATAAATTTCTTCATTCAGATCAAATTTAATAATTTATGCGTATGATTGCAGGGTCCAGCAGAGATGCCACCACAGCCACCACCTGCGGAGACTGATACTTCTGAGTACGAGTCCCTCTCGTGCAGTCTCCATGAGTTCGAGGAGATCATGTCGGCACCGACATGGCCCCAATATGGCACAGAGATGCCGCATGATGGAGAGGCTAGTGGTAGCGGGTCTCATACTCAGCCTGCCTTTGGGACTGGGTTTGCCGCATCTATCTTCGCTACACCTCCGCCAGTACCGACAGTCTCCACGGGCGATGCCAGATGGGATACTGCCGAGCAGATACTGAGGTCTGCCGATGCCCCAGATGAGCCCGAGAGAGACGGAGCCTGGCCGCGCTGGCGCCGGGCGAACGCCGGAGTACCGCCTCAGCGATATTCCCCCTCTCCGTTTTAGTTGTATTTTTACTAGTTTTGTACTATTTATATTTGATATACTATTTATATTTGGTATATTTGGATTATCCTATATTTCGGTTCTTGTGTATGTGTGCTTTTATGGTACTATTTTTATATTTTACATATCAAAATAAATTATCATGATAATGCTAAACAGAAAATATAACAACATTAAAATAGTAGCACAACATAAAAAATAGTACCACAATATAGCGTATTTCAATTAATATAGCGTATTATAAAGTAATGTAATGTAATTTAGCGTAATTTAACATAATATAGTGTTATTCAATATAATTTCAATTAATATAGCATATTTTAGTATAAATATGCTAATTATATATCAAAAGAAGTAATATAACAAATAATTTAAATAAAAAATTTCAAATTTTCAGTGTTAAATTTCAATACTTTGATCTTCATAGTGTCTTTCTCTAAAATGCGGGGAAAAAAAAAAAAAAAGGTACATAGCTGGTCAGAAAATGGCCGGCTTGGGTATATATCGATAATTGGTCCGATTCTGGGTATAATTAATAATTTGTATTAAACTTTGGATATTAATAAAAATGTCGGCTGTTTTGGTTGTTTTTTATTTTGTCTTTTAATATCTAGAGAAATAAAATCGGGGCTATGGACATTATGGCGAGAGAGGAACAATAGGATATTCAACATAAAAATGCAAAAGAACAGCGGTCCTGCTGCAAGAGACTTCATGGGAAGTAAGGCAGTGGGTTAGCCACTGCTGAGTACAAGAGCTTACTGTAATTAGGTTACTTTGAGATTTACTGTTTGTATATAACTGCCTATGTGTACATAACTTTTTTTTATCAATGCAAAATTGTGAGATGGCAACTTGCCACCTCACCATCAAAAAAAAAAATTGGATGGAAAAAATATGAGATGTAAACTCTTACAAATCTTTGAAATAATTTAATGATGCAGAATGCAAAGTTTTTTTTATTTTTGTAAAAAAGACAAGTTAAAAAGGTCACGATTGAACGAGAAAAAGATGCTGCAGGCATCCATTAATTATTTTTCACTTCTCATTATAAACAAAACATATATTATGTCCTTTCGAATTTGAACAGAAGTAAATGCATCATCTCAATATTTCAGATTCGTGTTTTTAATCGCACAATCAAGGAACCCTTTGGACTCTCCATGAATTATAATTTAGACGCTATCCGCTTGAATTCAGTAACTAACTAAATAATTCATGCATCAGCACTGATTAAAGATCTTTTGAAATAATAAATTGGGGCCATTGATTTTTCAAATTATTATTTAAATCAAGAAATCAATGATATATTTGAAAAGAGATCAATGGCCCCAATTTCTTATTTCAAAACAAAGTGGTTTAAACAATGAACGTGAGATTAATTTTTACTAAATGGGTATTATGCTAACTACACCATTTTAATTAAAAGCGGTTTAATCTTTTGGTTTTAAACACCTCAATTAAAAAAATAAAAAGTTTAGATTTAAATAGTTGGCAGGGGCCGCGCGAACGCGTACCCCCTCTACCACAAATTACGACGTCCACTCTCCCTCTTGGGGAGATGGTAGACCAGCGCTCCTCCTAAGTGCAATGGAGGCCACTGATCCAGGCCATGAACCTTCTTGATCGTTCATAGACCCCGTCCAGGTAAGTGCTTAAAACGCTGCACCTGCCTCCTCTTTTATAGCCTCTCCTGCTGTTCCAACGCTTTTTATCCTTGTTGTGGGACTATGCAGCCGTTGGTTAGATAGTAAGATCCGGATGCTGCTGCTGGTAGGAACTACTTGGGTTCCATTTTTGGGCCGTTCAATTTTTATTGGGCTGCTCCCATAACTTTTTACTTGGGTTCCCGTACTGGACAGTATTTTTTTGAGCAAGGAATCAAGGATTCATACTGTACATTTTTTTTTTAACAAAGTTCACCCACAATTCTGTACTGGTCCGGTCGATTCAGCTTCCGGTCTAGTTTGGATTTAGTGCCTTCTCGGCTGTGATATGCGTATAGAGGAAACCATCACTATGCTCCTATCACTCTATTTAAGCAAGAATGATCAAATTTGAATCCACAGGATGCACATACCCCTGTGCGTTTTTAGTTTTATTTAGCTGTATGTTTTCACAGACACTCGTTGTCTAATCTTATGTAACATCTACTTTGTAACTTTTCTATCAATGCAATTGCTTATGGGTTTTCAACCAAAAAAAAAAGTTCACACACACTGACACACAGCGTTATCCGGGCGAAACAAGTCCCGGAAAAAAAATATTATACATGAATTAGTACGTGGTCAAACTTTTATTAATTTTCAATTTTGTTTAAACTCGTGAATTTTTTTTTGGAAGATAAGATAGGGACCATATGGTTCTGCATGCCATAACTTATTTACGATGTTTACATGAAGAAAGATACAATAATTTGTGGAAAAAATGAGTAATATTTATGATGCTTACATGAAGTAATATTTATCCACCATAAAATTGAAGAAGCTCTGAACAAAGAAATTAATTTCTTAATAAAAGGCGAATGCAATGCAAACCTATTTTAAGTCAATTGCAAAATCTTGAAGTGGAAAATTCCAAAAAATATATATATTTTTAATTAACACATCCACTGAGCATATTTATTTACTATCGTAGTCAAAGATGCCTATTTCAAATTTTGAATAGATGAAAATGTTATGAATTAGTTTATTTAATGCCATTAATTATGTAATAAAAGAAACCTTCTTGACCACTTAATGGTGGGATAATTTTTAGCCGTCTGATGTTCCACTCAATTGTTTGATTTACAATTTTTTTATATCAAATGTGCTAGTATTAAATATGCCACAATATAATCCAACGGCTAGTAAAACCCATGAACGAATTTTATATCCGTTGTGCATTAGTCCACTGGTAAATTGTGAGATACTGCTGGTATTTTGAAGCTTATTCTATAAGGAATTGGCTTTTATCAAAAATTACTTTCAGTTACAAAATAAAAAAAATAACACCCACCCCTCTAGACCCCATGAAACAAACTTAGAAGAGAAAAAAAAATACAGAGGAAGAAAAGGGAAAAAAAAAATGAGGAGAATATATAGGAAATTATCCTTTGAGTTGAAAGGAAATAGATTTTAAAGAAATGAATAGTTTTTCTAGTCTCTAATTATCTTTCATTCACCTTTATTTCTCCTCTCTCCTTTCCTCCTCCATTCTTCTAATTTCATAAATTTGGAGCAAACCCTAAATAAACCTCTCTAGGAGCGAAGAGTAAATCAATTGGCAAGAAAAGAAAATAAAAGGAAGTAAGCATATTTCATTTTAAGGTAAGAATTTAATCTATAGTTCTCTGAATTTACGTTTTTCGTGTGGCATCAGCGACGCGCAATTATTTTTTGCGATTCTCCTATTTCTAAATTCTTGATCTGAATTTTCTGAAAATTTTATAAAGATTTTAAATTGTTACATGGAAATCAGAAAATTTGATCTACAGTCGTGCAAATATTTTTTTATGAAAAGTTGTCGAAATTATTATACGAGATTGTGTGCGTGTGTGTGCACATATAAAAGAAAAGAAAAAGAAGTAAGAGTCTTTCATTTTTAGGTAAAATTTTAATCTACAATTCACTGAATTAATGTTATTTGTGTGGAAAAGGCGACGCACAGATAATTTTTTTTCAATTCTTCCATTTCTAAAATTTTATTATGAATTTTATAAAGTTTGATTAAGATTTTTAAATTGTTAAATGGAAATTTTGATCTACAATTGTGTAACTTTTTTATGAAAACTTGTCCAAATTAATATACCTAATTGTGTCCGCACGCTCAAATTAATGTACCTAATTGTGTGCGCGCGCGCGTTCACATCTTCCGTTTAAGGTAAAAAATTGATATACAATTCGTTAAATTAATAATTTTCATGTGGCATAGGACATGTGCAATTTTATTTTATTTTAACAGTAAAAAAAATATTTTATTTGCGATTCTTCTATTTCTAAAATTGTAGTCTGAATTTTTTAAAATTTTTATTAAGATTATTAAATTGTTAAATGGAAATCAGAAATTTTGATATATAGTTGTGCAATTTTTTAATATGAAAATTGTCCAAATTAATGTACCAGATTGTGTGCACGCGCGCACACATATATAAAAGAAACTAAAATAAAGTAATCATATATATATATATACAATTCTCTCAATTAATGTTTTCGTGTGGCATAGGCGACCGGATTTTTTTTTGTGATTCTCTTGTTTCTAAAACTTTGGTCTGAATTCTTTAAAAATTTAATTAAGAATTGAAATTGTTAAATAAAAAAACAGAAAGTTTGATTACATTTGTTCAAATTTCATTTCCACAAAAGGTTGTCCAAATTAATGTACCAGCTTGTGTTCGTATAGACATAGCTCTATATATAGATCGAGTTATAATCATTTAAAATGATGTCAATGAAATCCGTTTATTTCTTAATTCTATCTTTATCATACTTGATAAGATAGGTATGATTTTATTTTTATTTTAATTTATCAGGTAAAGATACCGATAAGAAAAAAACCATATGATAACAAATGGTTCAGTACATGTCCTAGTCATTGCTGTGCCATCTTGTGCATGGTTGTTAACCTAAGATGTTAATCATATCGTTATTATATATGGTCTTAGCTTCTACAGTTATAAATATTTTGATTCAGTTAAGCTGCTTATATATATAGATTATTTTTTTTTATTAAATTCTAACACATCCTTGTAGGAAAAGTAGGCTACAGAAATTAGAAGGCCAATGGAGAACCAATCACAGAATCAACCAGAGCAGCAACAGCTACCAGAATTGCCTCCAAGATATCCACCGCTATCACGCACCGGGTTGTTGCCGCATCAGCAATATGAACTTGACATGCTTTGGAAGAACCATAACCAGGAGGTGGAACACATGAGAGATTTCAAACACCACCAGTTGCCTCTAACGCGCATGAAGAGGATGATGAAAGCCAACCGGGATATTAAGTTGGTCTCGTCAGAAGCGCCTGTTGTGCTCGCAAAGGCATGTGAGATGTTCATACATGATCTCATTTTACGCGCGTGGCTCGATGCGCTGGAGAATCATGTATGCACCATAGAAACCATCAATATTTATGATGCAATCTGTCGTATTGACAATTACAAGTTCCTAATTTTGCCTAGTAGTGGCAGTACTGGTGGCGCCGGAATCAATTCCTCTGAGGTAAGAGGTCAAAGTCACGATTCGTCTGTCGGAGAAACAAATCCAGGTGTTACGATGACAGAAGAGGAACAGCCGATTGGGGTCAATCTGGGAACGTATATCGATGACGAGATCATATGAGGAGTTGTGGTTACAATCATCGGCTCGTGGGACTACCGGCACCCGCCAAAACTCTGTCTATTGTTTGTGAATTTTTAAATCAGTCTGTGTGTGTTTTCTGTAACATGTGCTTTATTTTGTTTAGGATTTGCATCAGTGGAGTTTATTTGCCATTATTCTTGTGTTTGTGGTAATGTTAGTTGCAGTTTGACAAGTTTACAGTATTTTGAAGTTAAATAGAATATGAAGTAACTCTTTGAAATTCTTGGGAAGGGTATGCTTTATTTTCATTGATATCTGATACTGAGAAAAAATTGAAAGAAAATGGGAAAAAAAGTTTAATAGAGAGGTTGAATGTACAGAAACAATGTATCTAGGGTGACGCGACTGTACCAGTGGTATGGTAGAAAGATCAAACAGAGAAGAAAAATAGAAAGTTCTATGAGGTGAAACCATTTAGAACTTCAGATTAGGACAATATTTTGTTTGAGTTGCGTAGTAAATTAGGCCCAAATAAATTGGTGCAGGCCATTTACGGCCTTCTTTGGAATGCATCTATGTAATTGCCTAATAAGTAATAACACATGCATGTTGGTCGCTCTTTAGTTCTTTACGGCTGTAAACTTTGTGAGGATCTATATCTCTAGTGTTGTAGGTATATATAGAATTCAAAATCACATTTCTTTTTGTCCAAAATGCTCGTAGGCTCTTCATTGATACTTAGTTCTAAGTTCAGTTACATACAACATGCACTTCTCATACATTAAGAAACAGAGGGTAAGTAAAACCTACATGATCGCTAAACATTTTTGTTCTTGCCAAATTTGCTATATCATGGGCCAACTTGTTTCCTTCCCTCTGAATATGGATACATTTGTAGCAACTGTGCTGCGACAATATCGAATAAATGCCCGTGATTTCTGTACGCACCAGCAAATTTTCATTTATTTGTTGTTCAGTACGTGCACCAGTTGCTCCGAATCCGTGAGGAAAGTGCACGAGTCAATCCCAGATGCCGCAGCAGCGCGCATGCCCATCAGAAGGGCAGAAGCCTCCATATGAAAAGGGGAGAAAGCTGAGTAGTACTTGATGCCATACTGCACCAGTATATAGTCATGCTTGAGGACATAGGCGGCCCCACCTTGATCAGGCATCTTGAAAGAGCCATCAACCCAGCATGAGTAAGCCGTGGTTATCACATTTTGGTTGTCTGTGGCCACACCTCTGTGCCCTCTCATTTGTTTAATCTGCTCGGAATTGTGAAGCAATGCCAGTGCTTGCTTCCTACCGCCATAGACATGCGAACACCTGGATTTCCACAAAGACCATGCACATAATATACATAGAGAGGTGATGTGAACTACATCGCTCGTGCATCTGCTGTGGTTATCTATCACGTACTTTGGAAATATTCGTCTTGATCGAGGATTTTTCTTAACGACAAAATTTAATAAGACTGAAATATAGAAAAATAACTATCAAAATTGAAGATCAGAGAGGAGCATGATGGTTCATGTATTCTCTGATAGGGGAACGGACTTGAATGGTTGTTCATTTTGCTAAAATTGAAATCAGCACACGACTTTTAAGTTTTAACAACGAGCAGGAAACAAACTTCTCTCAATGACTATTTGAAGTCATAGCCAGGCAACATTAACAAAAAATAAAAAGAAGAAGAATGCATATACCAGTAAGCAAGGAAATTTTGTGTGCAGTGCATGTCCTTCCTCCCTTCTTGATCACCCTTCCTGTGCTTTTTTGTTCGATTCCCAACAAGAAAGAGAGGATCGGAAAGAGGAGTAAGAGAGAGAGAATGCGGCGGATTCACCAAGAAAAAGGAGCAGAGAACGAGAGAAAGATAGGTGATGAACAGAGACTAGATAACTAGATCGGGAGATGGGATACAGGAGTAAAATCGGGAGAGAACCAGAGAGGGACACGCAAGAGAGAGGGAATGAGAGCGAGCGCGCGAGTAGGAATGTGAGTATGGATAAAAATTTTAGTTAGCATATCTTAGATATGAGTATAAACAAGAATTTTTTTTCGTTAATCAAATGAATAAGCATATGAGTAATAACAATTTCATATTTTATAGGAAGATTATTATAAAATCTAAATATATATTCAATTGAATTTCCAGCTTACCTAAATATATATTTATGTTTTTGAATTTTTTTACTTTTTAAAAAATAATTTAGTTAGAATTGATTGCATATTTATTTTTATTTTTTTATTAGAAAAGTAATTATATGTGTGAAATGAATGAGTTTTTGATGTTTAAATTGTAAAATATAATAAACTAATTATTATATTAGTATTATCCGTTATTCAACCACTACCGTTTCGTTACCCGATAATATTAATTAACGGGTAAGAGTAGGATAGGATAAGATCAATTATTAATGTGTATGGGTAGGATATGAGTAAGGTTAATTTTAATGAGTATGGGTATGAAAATGTTTCCACCCGACCCGTACTGTACCCATTGACACCTCTACGCGCGAGAGACAAGTGGGTGCGGTACACTTGACAGAGAAAGAGTCTGGTGAGTGGGATCCACATGTCAGGTTCAGTTTATTTAAATCATTGTTTTCCCCTTGTATGTTTTTCCCGTGTTATTTTAGAGATAAATATAATTTTAAAATTTATGGGATTAGGTTCAGATGATGAATTCAAACGTTGAAATTGATATATTTCATGAGTAATGTTTGTACATATAAAATTTTGAACATTTTGAATTTATTCAGTACAAAGTTAAAACGGTCAGAAAAATATACACACATCATATGAAAATTTTGAAAACATTTTTTTGACCGCTTGACTTTTTACTAAATGAATTCAAAATTTTACATGTACACATCATCTGAAAAGTATATATATCAGTTTGAATTCGTCGATTGAAGTCAGTCCAATATATTTTAGAGTTATGCTCACCAAGCTCTCTTTGATAAGCATAGCACGCACTAGCTTTACTCTTCCAACGTATATCCAGTGTATTAATTTTTTTATTTTCGAGTTCAATTTTTTTAATATATTAGAAATTCAGATTACAATTATACGTATTTTATTGCAGTTAGATAAATTTTCAAACTTAGACAGTCAGAATTTAAAAAATATATATAAAGCATAATTTCAAACTTATAAATCAGTTTAAAATTGATTCAGTTTCGAATCCTCAAATTTTGTTCTGTTTTGATCTGATCTGATTGAAAAATGCTATTAAGACTGTAGATTTTATGTGAAATTTAATTATGCGCTCATTAAATAAATTAATAAAGAGGCAATTAAAATATTAATTCAATTTCGTTAATTCGACATAGGCTTAAATCCTGCACAAAAAATTTAACGCGAATACACTTCACTCTGATTACATCATTTTTCTTATTGTATGTTTCAAAAAATTTAAAAAATTACTTACTAAATAAAAGATGTAATTTAAAGGAAAAAAATATTTAAATTAATACACCAAGCTTCAGAATATATTGTTTAAACGAGGATTTCTTTTCAAAATTTCCCTTAACGATGAAATTTAAGTGTGTGTGTGTGTGTGTGGGGGGGGGGGGGGGGGGAGAGAATTGAACAAAGTGCAATAATGAAGAATCAAATTCAAATATTTCAAATAAGTTCACCATCCATTATTGGGCAGCACGTGGTTTCAAAATTAATAGAATAAAGAGAAGGATTCCATTTAAACCCCAGAAATTAAGAAAGAAATTTTAACTGACATTAAATTATTTAAAAAAAATTCCAAACCTAAAATACTCGAAACGACCGTTGGAATTGGTAGAAATACCTTTTGTTTTTTGAGAAATTTATTAGTGCAACAATGCCACAATAGTTGCATTCAGAAAGCAGAGGAAAATGCAACTTTTATTTTCGCAGAAAAAAATCTTAATCATAAGTTTATTAGGCCATTGGCGGACAATTGCATTGGTGGATATTTAGGAGAGTAATAACATAATGAGCATCTATATTAGAAGAAATTAAAAATAGCTGTCAATAAATAAAAAGAAATTAAGTTAATTTTAAATTTTAAATCTATATGCTCATTCAATTAATTTTTAATTATTTTTAACGACCACGTCAGCAATTATATATTATAAGGGAGAAGAGAGAGCAACGAAAACAAAAGTCAATAGAAACAATTAGAAAATGAATTGTTTAAAAGACATATATTTTTAAATTAGAAATTAAAAGACATTTAAAAAAGAATCCCAATGCAGATGCTCTAAGATAACAACAAATAACTAAAGCTTGGAGAGAGAAAAGTAAGGGTGAAAACGGAGTGGATAATATTTGATTTGTATTTGATCTGTCTTCGAAAATTAGATATGGATATCCAGTATCTAAATATTTTTGCGGATAAGATTTTAAATTTCAATTATCTGTATTCAAATAGTAAATATATATCATATAGTTTAATATATATTATAAAAAAAATTGTATTATTCATCGTTATAATTAGATAAATATCCAATTCACATATGTATTTGAAAAATAAAAACGGATCACAGATATAGTTTACCACTATCTGATATGTTTCTGATCCGTTTTCACTCCAGAGAAAAGACAACAAGATTACAAGAATCAACATAAAAGTTCCAAAAATTAAAATATACAGAGTTTTTTTTTTATTTTTTTCTCAATAAATCCCTATTGAACATGCATGAAACCGAATTTGAGAAGTTGAAATGTTCAAATTCAATCCAGCATATAATGTTTCATAGCAACATAAGTACCAAAGTTCATTGTACTACATGATGTGCTTTGTATTGCACTATAATAAAAGGTCAACGATACAAAAGTGACTATGATTAAAATAGATTTTCTTTTTGAGTGCATATAATTAACAAAAAAACAAATTAGTTGTATAATGCACTAAACAATGTGTGAATAAGAATATGATTTTAATTATGTCCTTGTTTTGAATATTTAATGAGTTGTACGTTTGTAGATTTTTTTTTTTTTTATGTTTTTTTTTAGCAATTAAGTTGATTGAAGTGTTCGGTTGAGGTCAAATGACTCAATTAAAGGTATTGATACTCTATTATTACTTTAATCAGTAGTCCAAAGTATGATTTCTTAAGTTTATTGAAGTTCAATATTTATTTATTTTCTGATACTTAGCTTAATTTATCATTGGATATGGAAAAAAAAAATGATGTTGCCTCATTTTTCTTTGTAAATCAAATAATTTCTATTATACAAATGCTTCAAATCAAATAAATGACCGGTTAATCGTTTAGGGTGAGACTATGTACTAGAATTATCAATATGTGGACACATATGACCGGTTAATCGTTTAGGGTGAGACTATGATGAGTACTTAAATTAGTCACAAGAAATTTGTCAATGAAAAGGAAAAACTTGTGATTTACATGCTTAAAATGTGAGGGCTCACATTATAAATTAATAACAAGTGACTCAAATTTCTTTAAAAAGAAGATACAAATTAAAGTTATATAAGATATTGGAGATAGTTGGCATTTAATATATAAGGAAATTTAAAATAAATATTTCATAAACCGTTGGAGGAAACTAAATGAAAGGAAAAGAAATGAGGAAACCAATTCTGTTATTTTATTTTCTCAAAAATTATACTTTCATTTTTTTTGTTAAAGTAATTATGAAGTATAAATAGATAAATTGAGTCATAAAACTTGAACCCGAAATATTAAACTTGAATTTGTTATTATTAAATTTGACAAAATTAACAAATGATAATTTGTTAAATAATATTGAAAATAAGATAATTATTACCAAATTAATGAATTTTAATACAAATTCACATAATTACATGTTTGCATATTTTTAATGGTTCTCACCTACCATTATTAGTTTGCAATTAGCTCTCAATTTCATACATTAGAACAAGTATTTCTTAACTATTAATGACAAGAGAATTATTTTCAAATAATATAATAAAAGTTAAGAGATTGATTAAATCTATACTTTTCTATGATGCTACATGAGAAAAGATGTGAACTCAGCTGATCTAGGTCTCCATTGTTATTATAAAATATAGAATGCGTGTACTCGAGTTATTAAATTCTAATATATAATTTTTTTAATAACATATTTGTTGTCATATATTATATATAAATTTCGAATTTATTTCTATAATAAAACTATAATGATCAGTATGGTTATTTCCTATATTCCTACTCTGCAAACATATTTAAGCGTGTCAAAACAAAATTGAACCAAATAAGTAATGAAGCAACACATTTCGTCATACGGGATCAGTCACATAACAGTAATGTTGATATGTATAATATAAGTTCTACAATTTATAATTTTATAATTTTAGATATGGTTATCCTTGCATCACTTGTGACTTAAACACAATACTATAATTCAGACATTTTATTTCAAATTGAAATTTCAATAATATGCAAACATAAATTGCTGATTAAATCCTCTTAAATAGAGTAGAACTTATAAGGTAAAACTTACTGTAAACTTAAATGTACCCAATTTAATAACTAAGTTGGGTGTTCTTAAATCTTAATGAGTTAATCATGCAATTTGTGTAAAAAGAAAAGAAAAGAAAACTATAATCCCATTGTCCTGTCATTATAACAAAAAAACTTATTATAACAGTGTTGATTTTAGTATTAAAAAAACAATGCATATAATAACAGAGAGCACCATTACAAAATTTTATTGAAAAATACCTCGACAAAACTCAAATATTCAACATGCAAGCTTTAGTAAAATAACCACATCCCATTAGAAGGAAGGCAGAACTTGACCATAATTAGTAAAATATCCTTTTTGGTAGTGGCCTTCAATAATCTTCCACGCAAGAAAATTGGGGCCCAAAAATGATAAGAACGATTTGCATCTGTCTTTTTTTTTCATTGTTTTTCATCTTTTTTACATGCACCAGCAGCTTACTAGACATGGCTAGCTAACTGTGAGTCAATAAATATATATCATGCTTGTAATTTATGCATTTTCTAGGAATCATACCAGAAATACCACATTTTCTAGACCTTGTATCAGTTAGAAAAAAGAAGAAAGAAATGTGCTTATTAGAGACTTAGAGTAGATGATAGGGATGCAGGACATGAATGGAGCACAAAAATAATGATTATAATTTGACATTTCTCATATGCGAGGTTATGGTTTGATTTTTTTATTTTCTTTTTAAGTTATGGATAAAAATTCCGTCCACTCTTCTATTAAATTCCGAGAAATTAAGAAAGAAATTTAATTGATTCTAAATTATTCTCAACCGAATAGTTACAAACCTGAAATATGCGAAACGATGTGTGATTTTTTTTAAGAAATTTACGAGTGCAACAATGTCACGATAGTCGCATTCAGAAAGTCAGATGAAAATGCAAATATTATTTTTCACAGAGAAATCATAATAATAGGTGTATTTGGCCATTGACGAAGAATTGGATTGGTGGAGATTTAGAAGAGCAGGGACATAATCAGTAAAATTAAGAAGATACTTGTTAAGTACTAATAAAAAATTAAGTTAATTTTAATTTTAAACTACTACGCACAATTAACTTTTAATTGTTTTTAGCGGCTACGTCAACAATTATTACTACGAGAAAAAGAGTGAAGGAAACGCGAGTTAATAAAACAATTAGAGAGCAATTTTTTTAAAAATAATTCTTTCTAAATTAAAAATTATGCTACGTCCTAAAAATTATAATAGAAAGTGCCACCGTGTATTTAGAAATAAATAAAATTCCAATATAAATGCTCTTGAATGACAATAAATAACTAAAACTTGGAGAGAGAAAAACTTGGCATATATATATTATTATTACAATTTTTAAGTTAAAACTTTGCATATATTATTTTTACTATTTACTTATATGTTTATATTACTTGTATTTTTATCATAATTTATTTTAAATAAAAGTCATCAGATTTACGAAATGTAACCGTTCAACAAAAAACTTTAGATTTATAATTTTATATTTTATGAGCTGCGGAAGATGCAAAGTTGTGGCAAAAGTTTTGTGGCAACAAGAAAACGATTGTAACAGAGGTTGGTCCGGGTACATTGCTTACAAACTCAAGGGGCAGAATTGATATTATAACATAAGCTCTGTAATAACAATTAGGAACTGATGTTGTAAACAATTTTATCAATACGGCAATCACTACTAAGTTTAAAAAAAAAAAAATTTATTTTATTAATTAATCGTGAATTAAAAATAACATAAACTGATTTTATTAAATCGAATTAACGATTTAAATATAATACTGCGAATATGATCTGATTGCACCTACTCTAGAGTCTAGACTCGCAGGGGCGGATTTTGAGTTTTAATCTATTCGTTTCGAATACTGGTTTGTAATTTAGGTTATATTGAGAGTTAAAATTAAAATAATTTTTGTGATTGGTAATTAGAATTATAAGTTAGAGAATCATAAATTATAAATCAGAGCATTGGAAAGTATAAGTTAAAATACTATTTTTTATCGAGTACCCAATTATCTTACATGTATCATACTCTTATTCGTTATGGTTGTCGGATAACGAAACGGTAGCAGATAAATAACGGGTAACATTAATATAATAATTATTTTTATTATTTATTAAATAAAACATTAAATCATATACATTCATTTCACACATGTATAGTACTTTATTGAAACAAATTCTTATCATGCTAAGTACAAGTAAGCTAATTAAAATACTCTTTTTAATGCTTATTAATATATAATATATATATTTTTATAATTATCCGATTGGGTAACGAGTATGAAATAAACTTTATCCGTACTCTTACCCGTTTAGATAACGAAGAAAATCTTTATCCATACTCATACTTGATAAATTTAGAAGAAATATTACCTATATCTATCTTATCAGATACGATACGTGTCGAAACAGATAAAAGAGTGTCATTAGATACGATACGTGTCGGTTAAACAAATAAAAGGGTGCCATTAACCCGAAATTTTATTAATCGAAAATAAAAAAATATCGCGAAAGGGGTTTGATTTGGCGGAAATTCAATATCTAGGTAAACCGGGTTGGTTTATTCCGTCCCATGGGACGGATCATTTTAACCCGTCCCACTAATCCATCTCCATTTGAGCTAATCACCGCTAATTAAATTAACTGAACAAGAAAAAACCAAGAACGGTATATTCGTTCCCGTCTGACCGCAAAAAAAAAAACCAGGAACGTTATGAACCATCCCGTCCTAAATATTGAACTGAATTGTACTGCAAAATTTGAGCAAGTATCTCTGCATGCCACAAAGCTTGCAAAATGCAAAGATGAATATCTAGATATTGATTTCATGTGGCATTCACGTAAGGTACATTGTTAACATAGCTATTTTGGCCTCGTACAGTGCATGAACTATATTACGCTGTTTTGATTCTATAGTTCGTACGCTGCAAAAAGTCAAAACTACTCTGTTTAAAGGTTTTACCCATTCCCGCACTAGCTTTCCACTTTTCCTCTTCCATTATGGTGTTACATTTTCGCCTGCCACACAGGATCTGAAAGTAGATATAGCTTCTTTCACAGATGAACGCCCAAAGGTTCTGGGGTTTTTTTGGGTCTCGGACGAAATGGATTAATCCCTTTGTGAATTTTTTTTTCTCCTTGGACGAGACGATCTATACTATTTCTGATTTTTTATTTATTTATTTATTTTCGCTCGGATGGGAAGAGTATACCGTCTCTGAATTTTTTTTCCTTGGTGGTTAAGCTAAATGTAAGTTAATGGGATGGATTAAAATGACCCGTCCCATGGGGCAGAATAAACTAACCCATTCTACCTAAAATTCCATTAAAATGATACTCTTTACCGATATTTTTTTTTATTAATTTTCGATTGATAAAAATTTCAGGCCATTAACACCATAGAAATCAAAATTACATTGCAATATATTTTGACACCTTACACCTTGTTTGGATGGAGAGTAGAGGAAGGAAGGGGACGTGAAGAATAAAAGGGAATGGAATGGAATAGAAAGGAAGATTAACATATTTAACTTCTTTGTGTTTGGATGATTAATGAGAAAAAATAAATTTAACTTTCCTTTCCGTCTTATTTCTTGTTTGGTTGACTAAAATTTAGGAGGTTAATGAGAAATTCGGTGGTTGTGTAGATATGTGACAAAAAACTTATATGAAAATTATATAGGTAAGATATAGGATTGGACATTTGTGTTTTTTGTTTTAAAAATATTTGTAACAAAATTTATTTCCATCCGTTCCACCTCAAATCGGGAGGGAAGCCGATTCTATTGATTATATGATACAAGGTTAAACCTTTCACCTCATGTACCCTTCACCTCCGACCAGTGACGGAACCAGGAATGATCGGTAGGGGGGCCTAACAAGTTCTCTTAGAATATCAGTTTTAGTTTCATGTTACAAGATTAAATGATAAAAAAAAAATATTCAGCAATTATCAATTGTCATAATCTTTTACTTCTAAAATAAAATATTTAACAAAAATAAATATTAGATTAAGTAACAAAGCACCTATTCGATGAATCGTTCTTCATGCTTGAAGTCAAAACAAAACATCAAAACAACCTACATTGAAAAAAATTAAAGAAACAATCTTACAATGAATCCATATCTCACAATCATAATGATTTTAAACTTTCAATTAGAAAACGTACCACTAATTACTAATTTTAGATAATTGAATTTTTCGAGTCTTCATGTTTTGATAACGCTGCAAAATCCTTTCATCAGGAATAGCAGCAAAAATCTCTCGCTCAATGTAGCAAACCATGTTGTCATTCATCCATTCATCGGCCATCTTATTGCTCAATTCGGTGTTAATGATTTTCATTGCTGAGAATGCCCTTTCAACTGTTGCTGTTGCCACAGGTAAGATCAAGGCCAACTCAATGAGGCGATATACCAATGGATAGCACAAATGTCTTTCGGTTTGAACCATTAGGATAGCCAAAGTTGCAAGATCATGACAAGCTGAAAATTCTGTACTATTTCTCACATCACAAATGAATGTGCTGAGTTCACTTCTTAAAAATGTACAGTCAAAGAGTGAGAAGTCCACGGAATAAATACTAGCAAGTTCAAGAAGTTTGTCATGATCAAATTTAGAGAAAGAGTCATTCGGATCAAGACAAGCAATGCATTTCAATAAATTAGTAGATGCTTCACTAAATCGTTCATTCATCTCAAAAAGAAGAGAGTCAAGCACAACCAAGAAAATATCAACATGGTAGCGATGCGAATACTTTACCATTTGACCATCACGCCTTGAATGACCTCTTGTTGGTATTTTATCATCCATATTGGGCACGGGAATTTCCATCTTCATACAAAAACCCTTAACTTCCAATAGTTCATCATATCCATTGTCCCTCATATGTTGCAAATTTTGCTTTGTAACCACAATCAAATTAACTGCATGAACGATATTCTGATCTTTCCTTTGCAATGCATGTGATAACTCATTAGTACAACCCAAAACTTTTAGCATTAGATGCATTATAAATGCAAATTCAAAGCTTTCCATTTTCTCTATCAAACCTGCAGCTGTGGTTTTTTGTGTCGGACTAGTTGCATCATCACTCACATTCTCCAATACCTTCAATATTGAGTCCCACATTGTAAAGAGGCGAACCAAAGTTGTGTGATGTGAACCCCACCGAGTATCACCTGGTCTTGTAAGACTAGTTTCTTGATGTTTTCCTCTTCCTGTAAAAATATCACCACTCTCTAATTTCATCACAATCCTGTCATGATGATCTTGAAGTAATTGATCCCTTCTTTTGCAAGAGGCACCTACAGTATTGACAATTAAAGTGGTATAGTTAAAGAAATCAGCTACAGATGAACTACACTTTGCAACAGCAACTACCACCAACTGCAACTGATGAGCAAAACAATGGATATAAAAGGCATAAGGATTTTCATTCAAAATTCGTCTTTGCAGTCCATTGAATTCTCCTCTCATGTTTGAGGCGCCATCATACCCTGCCCTCGTAGTCTAGAGATGGATAGACCATGACGAGCAAACAAACCCTCTAATGCTACTTTTAATGAAGACGCAGTAGTATCAGAAACATGCTCAATACCAAGAAATCTCTCAATCACATGCCCAGTCTGGTTCACAAACCTACATAACAACAATAATAAAGTTAAGAATATTACTAACAATAATAATAATTAAACTTGAAGTATTAGTTACTAACCTCACAACCACAGCCATTTGCTCCTTTATCGATGCATCACGAGACTCATCAATAAGTACAGAAAACAACTTATCTCCAAGCTCATTAAGAATGACAAGTGAGGTCTCTTGTGCACAAGCCTTCACCATCTCTTTCTGTATGAGCGGGGAAGTCATCTGATTATTTCCAGGAGCATTTTCATAAAGCACTTTAGCAACTTCGGAATTTTTTTCTTTATACCAGCTTAGTAACTCCAAAAAGTTTCCTCTATTGCTAGAACTAGAAGTCTCATTGTGTCCACGAAAAGCAAGTGCTTGCAATAAGAGAAATCTTGCAACATGTAAAATAGAAGAGAGGCGAACTCTATATGCAATCTCGACTTCCTTGCTATGTGAAGAGAACACGTGTGACACACTCTGTCTCTGATTTTTGAAATCTTGACAATATCGTCTTGCATTATTGTGGCAAGAATTCACTCCACCAACATGTTCCTTGAAGGCGTCCAATGCTTTCCTCCAATTGTTAAACCCTTGTCGTGTGAAGATTTCATATCCAAATTTATCATTCCTTACTGGTTGCTTAAAAAGATAACAATAAAAGCAATAGGCTGAATCGTTTTCTACACTATATTCTAACCAATCAAACTTCTTGAACCATGATTCTTGAAAACTCCTGAAATGATCTCCTTGTTGTTTACGAGGAAAAATATGGCCAATTGGTTGAGTTGGACCATTCAACAAGTATGCTCTTCTAACTTGATCTCTAATTTTCTTGTCATACTCATCAATTGATTTGCGAAGTCCTGGATCGGCAATTATATCACTTGGACTCAACTCGACACGTGCTTTCTTTTGCGCACTACTTTCAGTTTCACTGCTTCTTGACGTAGGTTTGTAATACTTCTCCATTCCTACAATTTTACAAAAGAAAAAGAAAAAGAAAACAACAATTTAGTTAATCTCATTGTTTGTAAAGAGTCACACTGGAAGAGTGGAAGTCTCGGAATGAGATGTATTTAATTTGGAGAGGTGCTAATTTGGATAGCCCTGATAAATCACTTAATTTGGATAGCCCTGATAAAAGAAAACTACCTCTCCAAAAGACATGACGTCTGTTTAAATACAAACTCTAAAACAGAAAATACATAAAAGATACATCAAAGACCCTAAAAACTCTAAAATTATAAAGAAATGTTCAAAAGTCCAAGAAGGAAGACTCGGATCGCGAATCTGAGCCCGCAAAATGGGCGAAACAAATCATAGATTGTTTCGGATCCAGTTTTGGGTTGTGGAGTTCCTGTCAAAATTTCAGCCCGATCCGACGGACGGATCAAAAGTTACGCTCCTTTTCGTGAAACATGAGCAGGACCATATTGCATCATATGACAATCCAATTTGTCTGACCTAGCAACTCAAACCCCAGAAGTCATTTACTCTCCTTGTAGTATGCGTAATAAATTGAGAGGTGCTAATTAAATTTAGAGGTGCTAATTAAATGCATGAATTGAATTTACCAGTAAACCTGAAAATAGGAACAAACTAATGCATGAATTGAGAGGTGCTAATTAAATGCTTGAATTGAATCATCAGAATTATAGCAAATTAGCAACAGCCAACAAGGCAATTAGGCAACAGCCAACAGGGCAATTAGGCAACAGCCAACAAGGCAATTAGGCAACACAGAATTAAACACAGAACATCAGAATTAAACACAGAACATCTCAATTCTCAAATTCGGTACCAACAACAACAAGGCAATTAGGCAACAGCCAACAAGGCAGTACGGTACCAACAAGCCAACAGGGCAACAGCCAACAAGGCAACAAGCACACAGAATAAAAATTCAACAAGCACAGGCTGTACCGCAAGAATGGCAGTTGGTGGGCGGAACTGCGGAAAGAGGAAGACGGGGCTTCAGTGGGTGGGACCGTGGGAGTCTCGGAGAGGAAGACAAGCGGCTTCAGTGGGTGCGGCCGTGCGAGGTGCCAGAGGCGGTGCGGAGAGGAAGGGGGTGCGGAGAGGGGTGCCAGACGCGGTGCGGAGAGGGGTGCCAATTTTTTTTTTTATTAAAGGGGGGTGCATCTCTTTCTGAGCCTAGGGGGGGCCAAGGCCCAGGTTGGCCCAGGCCTTGGTTCCGCCCCTGCCTCCGACATAATTTTATCAAGCAAACACGATTCGACAGAAAGTTTTCTTTCTTTCCATTCCCTCCCTTCCTGTACTCTCCATCCAAACAAAATGTTAGGAAAGGAATGGACCCCGCTGCTCTCTAAAAAATCCTACTATTTCTGCTATCTTCTCTATCTCTCTCCTCTTTCTCTCTCTTTTCTCTCTCTCCTCTCTTTTGAAGAGAGATAGAAACAAAAGTGAAGCACCCGCCGGCAGCTGAGTCGGACCCATTAGGGGGCGACACAGATAGATAGTACGAAGGCACAAGTCAAGATTGAGTGGGTCAAATAATTCCTGTCTTGGAGACTGGTTAGTCCAATTTAGCGTGTGTAATATCCACCAGTGAATAACTACAGAAAATATATTCCACGGCTTATATTAATAGAACTGCGTTCCAATGTAACCTAGCAGTAAAAGTACGTAAACTTCTAGAGTGGTTTAACTTTCCCAATTCTTATCCCCAAACACCCCGTTGAATCTATCACTCAGATAGTCAGATCTTCGTCTTCCGTCTTTTTCTTCGTTATTTCTCTTAAAATGACTGGAGTGGAGTTGCTAATGGGAGCGCGGTTTGCATCTTCCGTCATTGGCAAGGTGGTCGATCAAGGGCGCTCTTGCCTCGGTGACAACTATAAACTGCACACTGAGACCAGGGAGATGCTCACTAACTTGGAGATTCAACTTCCCCATATCCAAAGCGTGATTGAAGCAGCCGAGAAGCGGCGAATTACTAACAAGGGTCTCGACATATGGCTCGAGCAGCTGAAAGATGTTGCGTACGAGGCAGAAGATGTTCTGGATAACTTTGAGACCAAGAGGATTCGTGAGAGTATCAAGGGAAAGGGTAAGGTTAGTGAAATTGCCTCCTCATCTGGTAAGATGGTTAAAAGTCTATTTTTTCCTGGTAAAGATTTGAAGGAGTTGAAATCTGTTGTTAAGAAGCTTGATAAGCTGTGCATGGGGTTGGGAGATTTCATTAAAGTACAAACTCATAGTGATAAAGGAAAACAACATTTGGGCAATCTTGGTAGTGAAACAAGCTCCAATTTAGCCCCTGGTCTAACCATATTTTCCCGGGATAAAGAAATCGAGTTAATCTTGGACATGATATTAAATGTTATATATGGAGATTTTAACCATAAAGCTTTAGATGATCCTAATTTACAACAGGGAGAAGGAGAAGGAGAAGGAGAAGGAGAAGGAGAAGGGAGCAGCAGCCTTTCTGATAAGATATTCAGGAATTTGTTAAGCTGGGGTATACCTGGGAGACTAATGTTTATTCGGACAATTATAAAGGGTGATGCACCAGAACAGAGTAAAAAAGGTTTGTTAAGCTTGAGTGAATCTGGGAAATCAATGTTTAGTGGCACAGTTAAAAAGGGTGATGCTTCAGAACAAAGTAAAAATATAGTAACAACGATTACTACTATAGCAGAACCTCATTCCATCAGCAATCGGAAACTAGCGGTTATACCCATTGTTGGTCTAGGAGGTGTTGGGAAAACTACTGTTGCTAAAATGATCTACAATGATGAGAGAGTGAAAAAGCATTTTGCTTTAGAAGCCTGGGTTTATGTTTCAGAAAATCATGATGCTAAGAAAATTATGCAAGAGATGTTATGTTCTTTTAAAGAGTGTGGTATCGAGCATGGATCTACAACAATATGCTCAGAAAATTTGAATATTGTTGAAAAGAGGCTTATCAAAACTATCAACAATCAGAGATTCTTACTTATCTTAGATGATTTGACCGACAGGACAGAGCACATATGGAGCAGGCTGCAGTCAGTGCTTTATTATGGGGAGGTAGGAAGTGTTATTGTTGTAACCACCCAAAGCACAAGTATTGCAAACACAATAGGAACTCTGCCTGAAGTAAAACTGGATGTTTTGAAACCAGATTCCTTTTGGGAACTTTTTCAGTATTATGCATTTGGTGGTTTCAAGTTTGGAAATCAACCAACTCTGTCTCTATCAGAACAAGGGGGATTCAAAAAAATTGGTAAACAGATAGCTGAAAAGTTGCACGGGTTGCCTCTAGCAGGCGTGGTTATTGGGACATTGTTGAGTACCAGATTACGAAAAGAATTCTGGGAAGATATTTGTGCAAGCGATTGGTGGAACATTGAAGGTGCCCGTGAGAAAATCCTTCCTTCTATTGGTGTTGGCTATAATTATTTGGAATCTGAGCTAAAACAATGCTTTGTATATTGTTCCATATTTCCAAAACAATATGTATTTGAAAGGGAAAGGTTGGTTCAGATGTGGATTGCACAGGGCTTTATTCAACCAAGCAAAGAACAGAAAGATAGGCTGAACAAAGGAGAAATTAGATTAGAAGATATAGGAAGGAAGTGGTTTGATAAACTCGTCGACAAAATCTTCTTTCAGCCAACATTAAGTGATGGCAAGTACGTCATGCATGATCTAGTGCGAGAGTTAGCTATTGTTCTTTCCTCTAATGAATTTTGTTTCGTTAAAAGTCACGATAAGCATCTCCCATCTTCAGCCCGCCACTTGGGTATAGATTGTGATAATTCAGAGGTAGAGTGGAAATGCGAGAATAGTACAAGACTACGAACTGTGATTTTGTTTGGTAATTGGACAAACTGCAGTGATAAATTCATAAACAATATCTTTGCCAATTACAAGGGTCTACGTGTGTTGGATTCATCTTATATTGTGCTTGAAACAAATGATCCCATTAACGATGCTCGTCTACTGTGGCATCTCCGATTTGTGGATCTCTCCTTCACTGGTATTAAGTCGATTCCTGATGAATTTTGTGCCTTATGCCATCTTCAGGTGCTAGATGTGCGAGGCTGCAAGTTTGAAAAGTTACCTAAAGGAATGAATCAACTTACAAACTTGCGGCATTTATATGCAAGCTCTGATACTATTTCTCTAATTTTCAGTATAGGGAAACTAATTAAGCTCCAAGAGCTTGAGGAATTCCATATAGGAAAGAGCGAGGGACATAGAATCAGTGAGTTGAAGGATATGAATGATATCAGCGGGCACCTTCTTCTAAGTGAGCTCCAGAATGTATCTAGTAAAGAAGAAGCAGGTGAATCTAAATTAGACAAGAAAAAGTACCTCAAAAGTTTAGAGCTGAGATTTGATTACAATGAATATTTGAACAATGACGACCATGGACCAACAACCGAGGTGAAAATGGAGATTCTTGATGCCCTAAAGCCATCCCCCAGTTTAGAAATACTTAAAGTCGGTGGCTGCAGTGGGGAATCTCTTCCAGGGTGGATGTGCTCATCTCTTGCTGTTTTTTACAATCTTAAGGTTATTCATTTATCCAACTTCTGTTTAAGAAGCCTTCCTGCTTTTGGGGAGCTCCCTTCCCTCGAACTTCTTAGCTTTCTTGCTTTATCAATTGATGAGGTCGGTAGTGAATTTTATGGCAGCTCTGATGTGATATTTCCATCATTGAAGGAGTTGTCATTTTCTCTAATGCCACGTTGGAGAAACTGGGAGGATGGAGAGGTTGGAAAGAAAATATTTCCACACCTCAAAAAGCTCCACTTGAAAGATTGCTGGGCACTGATGACACTGCCTCCATGTTCTTTAACATCAGTGATAGAGCTTACATTGTCAGACTGTTGGGAACTTTGTAATATTCATACAGTACGGATGCCTTCCCTTGTTCACTTTAGAATGACTGGCCAACAATCTGTGTCTATAGATTGTACTCGTTTAAAATCCCTTGAGGTTTTCCACCTTACATATATTACCCAAATTTACTTTGTTGGAGGATTGAAGTACCTTGTTAAATTGAGAGAGTTAGTAATAATTGATTCTAAGGAAATTCGACACACCTATGAAGAACATCCCTTGGATGAGATTTCTCGTGAAGAATATGAAGAGCAATGTTTGCAATCTCTAACTTACCTGCACCTGTGTGGCAATGGATATAGTACTGTGAGCCTCCCAAGACTAGGAAGGCTGCCTTCACTGCGTACGCTTTTGGTAGAAAATTCCTTTTCATTATATTGTAATATGGAAGATGAAGAAAGTTGGTTCAACCAATTAACCTCCCTGGAAAAGCTTGAGTTCCGTAATTGTCAGATGCTGAGTTGCCTTCCTTCCCAATTACATTTGCTCACTTCCTTGAAGAAGCTACACATTTCTTCTTGCCCTGAGTTGCGTTCATTACCGGAAAGAGGTTTACCCCAAAACCTCACAGAACTATACATCGAGGAATGCCCAGATCTAATACGCAGATGCCAACCAGATGAAGGGGATGATTGGCATAAGATATCTCATATTCCATTCGTCCACTTCAATGGGGAGATAGGAACACTACAAGTACAATCTCCCTAGTCTCTTGTATCTTTCTAAGGTGTGTATCAATAGAAGGCAAAATTTTCTAACTCATTCTATTTTGCTTTCTTATGTGCTTTTGAATCTTATGGAGAATATATTTTGATCTGCATTAAAAATATAATTTCGCTTCTCTTTAATTCACAGTTGCATTTCATAGCCTTCTATACGGAGATTCGAAGACCTGATCAAAGAAGACTTTGTCCCTTGTTTGCATGTGCTGGGAAGATTTTGAAAAAAACAAAAGAAAACTATATACTAGAAGAGAGTAAATTGAAACTCACAATCTGTGTACTGTGTACTCAAGGTACGTGAATCTCTCACTTTGTGGGGAGTAACATCTTCTCAAATTAACTCATTCTACCTGATACCATTTTAGGGCACTTTTTAATTAGTGAAAACAGATTTCTTGAATTGCTTCCAAATATGGCTCAGGTGTGAAGCCTGTTGTTACAAAAGGGATCAAAGCATATATTTTCAGTTTCGTATGTAATTTATCACGGATTGTTTTCTGCATCAAAAAATAAAAGTTACAGCCTATGGACACATATACTTCATCTTTCATCCCATCCATTCATACATTCTAATAAAGTTCAATTTTCTTTTGAAATGCAATTAGCTGTTCTTGGTTATGAGCCAAAGCAACAAAATAAAGGGAGACCTCAGTGCAGTCCTTGCTATCTACTGATAAACTTGAAACTTGGACAATAACATGTGGACAAGAACCGGAATCACAAAAATTCTACAAATATTGTCTCATCTTTGGGCTGTTTTGCAAATATGTCAAACCTACTAGGCCTCTCGTGGATGCGCAATCATGCCTTCCCTCTCACCTCTTCCCCGCTCCTCTTCTAGATCTGAAGAAATGGTATTCTGATCTGTACAGTGATTATCTGGGGGCAATGAAGCCTCTATTCTTCGGCGGTTTGATTTGGGTGGAGATCCTCTTCGTATGGCCTCTGTCTTTGGCGAACTTGTATGGGATTGTTAAAGGGAGGAGCTGAAAGACCACCTCTCTCATGGCTGAAGTTTCTGCTGGCTATTCCATGGTAAGGAACTAAGGATCCTTATCTAACTTACTTTCGAAGGATTTTGCAAATTAGACCAGCGTTGTTGCATATTTGTAGTTAGCAACCAACATTTCTCAGTTCTTCTAATTGCATGTTTGTTTGTTTTGCAGATAAACCCAACTAATTATCCAAGAAGAAATGGTATGAGCAAAAAAAAAATTTAGATAGCTGATATCTAGCTTTCAAACTCATTGATATATTAATAAGTTGTTTATATTGGGCTGTCCGGTTATTTGTTAGTCTAGACCTTGTTCAGGCAAAGTTTGCTAATTAAATTGATAAATAACAGTGTAATCAATAAATTAAGTAACATGTCGACTAATGGTTAAGTAGTCAGGACACCCGGACATGTATTCTGCATACCAATCGAACTGGTGTAATGTTGTTGCTTATTGAGTTATGATTAGTATGGTATTATGGATGTATACCTTGTGATGGACTGCACCTGTTCAATAAATTGTAAGGCTGATGAAAATATCTCTCTTGGTTTTCGTTTTCAGGAACAACTTATGTCCGGGCAAAGTTCTTGGATACCCTGTAAATCCTTCACTGATAGTGTAGGTATTCATTTTAAGTAACTTGAATTGTGTTTTGTTGGAGCGATTAATTTAGTTTGATTTTGGCATTCCTTAAAAAATAAATAATTTGATTAAAGGATGACAAAGTAAATTCCTCTTTGTTATAGAGGTATACAGACATGCTTCAAATGAGCTAGATGCTTCTGCTTTGAGCATTGTAAGATACAGTTTGAATGCTAACGGATTTGATGGTTTTTTATTGGAAATAAACATAAAGAAAAAAAAAAAACTCAGCTGTCTTTGTTAAAAAGTTGCATATTATTAAGGGAGATTTTTGTGCATTCATGCAAAACTTCAGTTTGTCTTTGTTTCTCCTCTGTACATAAATGTGGGAGGAATGAGGTAATTTCATCAAGGAAAAGGAAGAGAACAGGCAAGAATCATATTTAATTGACAGCTTTGAAGGAATCTTTGTGAAGAATTCAAATGATAATTTAGAGGTTTCTCAAGCAGATTAGCTGCAACCAAAACAATTTAACCATCTGTTCATTTACAACATGGTCATGTGCTAACTGCTTAATTTTTCTCCACATATATAAAATGTGCACTTGCAGCAGATAACGGTGCAACAGCCGCAAGGAGGAGAGCAAGTGCAGCTGCCGGGGGTCATAGTAGTTGGAATGAGCGATCCCATCTTCATCTTCATCTTCGGTCCCACTCTACACTGGCGAGCAAACGGTTGATGCTCTACGCTCCCAGCAGCCACAACATGGAATGGCTTTCTCAGGCGGTGAACAACCGACAATCAGACAACTGTCTTCTGCCTTGTGGAGCCAGCCTGGAGGAGCGACAGAGTCAGATGAAGATCCAGAAGACATGTCTTCTCTAAGGAGATGAGCCTTATCTTGTAGAAAGCATTGGATATTACCATCTCCGTTAAATTATGTAATAAGTTTTCGACATATGATCACTTCAGTTTTTTATCAAGCACTAGTTATAGTTGTTGATTTTTTCGTTTATTAGAATCATAAGTAGTAACTGTTATCTGTTTGATTAATTGATATAAGGTCTTACAACTCTACAACAACACAAAAGGATTATGTTGAAAATACATAACAAAAATCTGCACTGGAGATACACAAGCTGGAGACAATTAGCATATCTTTTTTTTAACAGATTTTACCTTTCCTTTTCTACTTATGGCAACAGAGCCATTAATTATTCTTTGTTGAGAAATAGAGTACAATTAGGCAATTTATGTTTTGTAGGGGCCTTTTGTAATTGACTAATTGTACACAATTCATGTACTATTTTGTAAAGAAGCTATTTTACTTTTTGCTTATATCTTTATTTTCAAAGTTCAAATAATTGATCCGAACCTTTCACATAATCTCCATATTAATATGTACTTGTATATCAAATTTTACATTTTTTTAGATTTTTTTTAAAATCACTGTTTTTCATTAAATAAAAAATAGTAAAAAATTATGAAACTCGTAACTCATGATTCGTTCGGAATCGGTCCATAAAAGCCTAAAAAAACACTCGTTCCTGGTCTGAGATAAAAACAAGCCAGCTCGTTTTTGAACTTCGAGTTGGGTTTAGCTCGGCTCGGACCAGTTCGGTCCATTAACGAATTTAGAGGTTTAGGCCTAACCCGAATCCCCTTTGTCACAACCCAATATATAATAGTCCATATCCACTTTTTATTAACTTTTCTTCTGAGCCCACAACAGTCATGCTGGGCCCATCTCTCTTTCGAATTATTTAATTTTAAACTCTTCTCTCTTTCGTGAACCGTAAGTCCGTAACACCCTTCTCATTTCCCGTCCCGAGTCCCGAGTCCTGTATCCGGTGTCGCGTGTCGCGCCAGACTCTCCCAGTCTCCTTCGCGACCTCGCATCTGACCCACCGCGCCTCTCCCAGTCTCCAGCTCGGCTCGTCGTATCTACAAGCCAATTACGAGGTAGTGCCAACTTTTTTCGAATTATTTTCTTCAAAAAAAATTAACAAAACATACACTTCCCGGCCCAAATCTTTGTTCCAATCGTAAGTCACAGTTCACATCCATACCCGTACCCGTTTAGTTAACGAAAAAAATCCTTACTCATATCCATACCCGATAAGCTAACGAAAAAAAAACCTTACTCATACCCGCTTTATCGAATATGGTACGAATCGGATAAACAGTTAAAAGAGTATCATTGACACCCCTACTAAGAGATAAGTAGTTATTAGTCACGAGAAATTGTGACCATAGTAGTTTTAACATGGTTAAAATGTGAGGTCTCACATTATAAATTAATAATAAGAACTCATTTTTTTAAAAGAAAGTATAAATTATAGTTATGTGGATATTGACATAGTTGGCATTTAATACGTAATAATGTTTGAAATAAATATTTTATAAATCATTGGAGGAAGCTAAATGAATAGAAAAAGAAAAACGAAAGTTTTTTTGCATGACTCTCGTTTCACTATATATTTACAATATACTTGATTTAGCCGAGTGTAATGAATAGCAGACTCATGTTTGACAGGCTATGTTTATGAGAAAGTTTTTTTATATTTAGTATGTAGAGTATTTTAGAATGGAGTTATTTATACGTTTCGTTTTAGAGCCTTTATGTTCTTATAAATAAATAATTTGTATTCTATTTAATACGAAGTCAAAAAATACAATTAATCTTCTTCATAAAATTTTGTCTCTTGTTTCTCTTTTAATTATGGCCTCTCCTTAAAAAAACCTAACAACAATCAATTGTGTTATTTTATTTTCTTAAAATATCGTACTTTCAAATTATAATTAAAATAATAATAAAGTATCGATAACTAAAATTTAGTTATCAAACTTGGCACAACCAAAAAAATGAGTTTTTGATAATCAAACTTGGCGACGAAAAATAATGAATACTTATTAAATAGTATTCAAGAGAAGATAATTTCTCATATATTTCGTGCAGGTAAAAAAAAAAATTGTGCAAATGATTTTTGTGGTTTCACCTACCCATTATTAGTTTGCAATTAGCTCTTGATTTTTTACATGAAAAAACAAATACTGAGCTGAGCTCATCTATTCCTGATAAGAGAATCATTTTAAAAAAACCTCATAAAATCTGGGCAAACAATTATGACAATGCTCAATTGCTATTGTAGTGGTATGTTAGGGAGGATGTGAAAAATTTAGAATGCGAATATTCTAAAAAATTATTTAATTTTGATATTCAGTAGTTTTTAATAGCACAATTGTTGTCATATACAGTGTATAAATTTTGTATTATTTGCTACAGTAAAATAGAAATAATCCATATGATTTCTATGTTCTTACTTTGTAAACACTTTTAAGCATGCCAAAATAAAACAACCAAATAAGAAGTAATGAAGCAACACGTTTCATCACACGGGATCAGTCGCAACAAAGTAAAGAAAAAATAGAAAGAAAGTGAATATGACATGATTTTAAATAACTAGATGTAGCTATGTAATAGTTGCGTTATAGTATTTTTGAACCTTAAAAGCTATAGGGTTATCAGCCGTCTTCGACACTATAGCTGTTTTTGTATCCTTTCCGCGATGATGAGATAATCTCTATTTAAAACCTTGCATTTTACAATGATTATAGGTGCCTACTAGCTACTACCCTTCGTACGTTTGTATATTAGATAATACAGGCTGAATTTAATTAAATATAACGAAGCGACATAGTTTACCTCATGGGTTGCATCACAAAAAACTGAAAACAAATTGAAATGGTGACTAGAGTATTAGACGCGTTTTCTTCTCAATATGTGACTATGGCCCGTAGTTGTCATGTAAAACCTACAACCGTCCCACACACCATCAAATTCAGATTCAGTGCAATACCCGACTGAGTACAATTAGATCTGGGTCGTCAGTTTTGACTTTGCATGAATTTCAAAACAGACTCTCTATATCTAAATAGACATCAATAACCACATTCCTTTGGAAGGACAGCAAATCTGGACATCATTAGTAAAAGATCCTTTTATTGCCCCCTTGAAAAATTTTCCACGCAAGCGAAATCAAGCAATTCGGCTTCAAAGTGATGAGAAAGGTTTGCATTTCTCTCTTCTTCTTTTTCATCCTTTGTATACACCAGCAGCTTAGCTCCATGGCTAACTGTGAGTCAATAAATATAAAGTATGCATGATTTGACTTTTTTTTATTTCTTCATTATTTTTTCTTTCCCACCTTCAGTGATTTGTTTAGCAAGATTATATAATGCACCAAAAATCAAGTAGTCCATTGTGATGTTTAGACGTTTCGGATGAAATTCAACAAATTTTATAACACAAATCCGAGTTTTGACCTTCTTAGGCAATGCAACAACTAACAAGAGATATAATTCACTCTTTCATGATTACTGTAGAAAGCAAGCAAAAAATCAGTAGCCACCACCGTTTCATTTCTATTGAATTAACAAGCTTTCAGTTATTTTGGTCCAGTTATTAACAGGTTTTTATAACTACCACCATAAGTTAATCATACCATATGACATTATCAACTTCCATTTAGAAAAACATATTTTGTACAAGCATAGAACAGTGGTCATGCCTCAAAACACAACTTACAAACAATAAAAATATCTCTACTCAGATTTACTTTCTGAGCTTAGCTGCCTTCCTAGCAAGAGAAGTCCTATTGAAGCAACTGCCGATAGGATGGTTGACGAGTAACACAGCACAAGAAGTGTTCCCCTTAAAGACTACACCAAGTCCATGCAATGAGTTTGGTTAGACATGAAAGTTCCAAGTTTTATAGAGAAAAATGGAAAAAGATTGAAATTTTATTTTATCTACCTTTGCATATTGTAGTGAGCTTTCTGGTGAGCTTTGTACTCCTTGTGTTAGTGCCCACTGACAAAACCCTAATCAGATAAGTTCATAATCACATAATAACCTCAATGATGGGTGATGCATATTTGTACCAATTACCAAACAATTTCAACTATTTGATATTAACTCTTTGAGTGAAGCTATGGTATATGCATAGCGCACTTTGCCCCGTACTATGGATCTATATCTTTATTTTCAAATTTTCAATAGTTGATATGAACCATTCATCATGATCTCTGTATGAAAATGTACTAGGAGGCTAAATTTTACATTTTTTAGAAGGCTTTTACATTTTTTTTTCTAAATAGGTCCAAAATCATTTGATCTAATGATTCTGGACCACCGAAAGTAGTGATTTTCTACCTATCCAAAAATATTGTAAAAAATACAAAATAATGTAAAATTTGGCCTCCAAGCACATTTTCAAATGAAGATCATGTTGAGCCGTTCGGATAGACTATTTGGATTTTCAAAATGGAGATATGCATCCATAGTACGGAACAAAGTGCGCTATGCGCAGTACCATGGCCTCACTCTTAACCCTTTATTTACTTGTTGATTACCTAACAAGTTTTGTCATTAGGCACAGTAAAGAAATATCTTACTTAATTTTGTAATGATGCAAATTTTAATGAAAGATTTGGCAAGTTATTCTAAACCAATGATTCTGGTCAGCTTGGTTGACCTAAAGATTGAATCCCGCATAAAAGAACATCCCTGAAGTTAAGATACCAGAAATACCACATTTTCTAGACCTTGTACCAGCTAGAATAAGAAAGAAAATGTGCTTAGAGCAGATGTTAAGATAACTTACCCAAAAAACAAACCAACTGCAGCGCCAATGTTTGCTTTCTCTGGGGTCATTTCAAACTCCATCTCTCCAAACTGAAATAAATAATTAAAATTTTGTGACCCTCTTGTCAACTTTCCATTTCTCTGAATCCAACTAGGCGTAAAAAAAAAGATTTTAAAAAGGGAAAAGGATGAGCACCTTCAACTTCCTGCTTGGCTTTTCAGGCTCTTCATCCGTGTCAAGTACTTGAGTTTTAGAAAGCTCTTTTCCAGTCTTAATCATTGAATTAGCTATCTGAGGTAAACGTAAGATGTTATGTTAAATAATCATATGATTAACAAAGATACCGGGCTAAAATTGCAATTTCCAAAGAACTCTCAAGCTATTTGGTCTTGAGGTTACGGGACAGTGCTGTTACGTATTGATGCAGATGGAGTGCTCTTTTTGGTTGTCAGCATTTTTTTTATAATTGATTTGGAATTATTTATAGAATGAGTACGTTGTTTGTCGTCGAGTAGATTAAAGTAATCAAACAATACCTGTACCATGCCAGACATGCTAGGTTTTGGTCAAGTAAGACTGTAAGATACCAGTATCTATCCACACCAGCCATTTAATTCTTGTCTATTATAAAGTGGATCCATCTTTACAAAACAGAAATTTAAACAAAATATTTATGTTAATATTAAATTCCCATTTAACCCTACCCTTTGAACCTCTCCTTTACCAAATTGCCCCATTGCCTGAAATCTTCGCCCAGCAGATACCAAGCGCCTGCCAAGTGCTACACTAAGTATAAAAAAAAGAAGGATAATTAAAAATTGTGGAAATGAGAAATCTGGTAAACAATTGAGAACTATGAATTATTGTTTGCCTGATTTTGCTCTTCCTTTCAAGGAGCTCTCAAAAGATGGAAACTTCTCTACAATACTATTAGAAGTTGCTGTGTCGCCACGTTCCCAAGCCCGAGACAGATTTAGCATCATTTCTCCCACCTCTTCACCACACTGTTACACGAAATTAAAGGATTTTTTTTCATAAAAAAAAGTATTCCTCAATATTTTCTAAATCATTTCTAGTGTTTTTATAAAATTTAATTAAATTAAATACAACATTATGTAGTTATCGTTTTTCTAAAAGATTTCATTAACTAAGTTTTAATAGATGTGCTATTAATTTATGGAAATATATTTAGACTATAATAAAGCTTTGTCACCTAATTTAGTAGTTAACTCTACTGCTAAATGTCAAAATCACCTCACAGTCCTGGTAGTTGACCCTTAGTATATTAATGGTTAAATAACCCTTACTACATTCAATGGTCAAAGGGACAAAAATGGTCCTAGCAATTTTAGAAGAGGGAAAAAAAAAAAGCTAAGTCGATTACCAATGGTAATTTCATGAAACCAAGTTATTAAGCATTTCATCAATTTCCATCATGATAGTATGTTTCAAGTAACCTTATTTCTTAGCTAATTAAGCTAACATAATTTTGTACTATTGAATCAGATATCTGGAAAAGAGAGAGGCGAAGCACTAACCTCATCCATCACAGGTCCATTTGATAGATCAAATGCCGCATCATTAAGCTTCAGTACATAATAAAATAAACAAAATAGATATACCTTGTCAGAAAACGTAAATCAAATAAATTAAAACTAATTCTGAAAAGAATGAGCTTACATCAAGACGGAGATCTTTGGGGAGTGAGGAGAGGAAATCAGGCGGAAGCTTCATACTATCCTGAAATTCAACAAGAACAAGATATATTGAAGTGGCTAATATATATGTAGAGTATATATTTTTTCAAAAAAGAAAAAAGAGAGAGCTTACGGATAGCTCTTGGAGGAGGAGTAGAGTGGACTGGTCCTCAAGCGATTTAGTGGAGTCTGATTCAGCGAGAGCGAATGAGAGAAAGCGAGTTCGAGAAATGGAAAAAGATCTCTGAAGGTTGAGACATACGAAAGGGGGAAATTGGCGGGAAGAGGAGAGGGACGGGCAGAGAGGTGAGCGAGGAGAAGAGGAAATGGAGAAAAACGGAGAGAAGCGGAGAGTCGCCATTGCCAGAGAAGAGGATCTCCATTTCTGGGCCTTAATATCGGATTTGTGGGCCCGATCTCTATCCCCTGTTCAAATCTCGAATTTTCTCTTATTTGTTTCTTCTGCAAGGTGGCATTTCATTTTTCTCTTAATTTTCTCCTTCGGCCGATCTACGCTAGAATTTTTTTGTGCGGTCAATGACATGCCGACCGAATTTTGTATTGTTAATCTTAAGAAAAAACGAAATTCCAAACATAACCTTGAATTTCCGAAATTTCAAAGTGTACCTCTACCACCAGATATTTATAACATATTTTGTACAAGCATAGATACAGTGGTCATGCCTCAAAACACAACCTTACAAACAATAAAAAATATCTCTACTCAGGTTTACTTTCTGAGCTCAGTTGCCTTCCTAGCAAGAGAAGTCCTATTGAAGTAACTACAGATAGGACAGTTGACGAGTAACACAGCACAAGAAGTGTTCCCCTTAAAGACTACACCAAGTTCATGCAAGAGTTCAGTTAGACGGGAAATTTCAACTTTTATTGAGAAAAATGGGAAAGGATTGAAAATTTATTTTATATACCTTTGCTAGCATCAGAGCATTGTCATTCGCATATTGTAGCGAGCTTTCTGGTGTGCTTTGTACTCCTTGTGTTAGTGCCCACGACAAAACCCTAATCAGATAAGATCATAAATCACCAAACAGTTTCAACTATTTGATATTAATTTTTTATTTACTTGTTGATTACTTAACAAGTTTTTTATCATCAGGCACAGTAAAGAAATATCTTACTTAACTTTGTCATGATGCAATATTTAATGAAAGATTTGCTAAGTTATTCTAAACCAATGAATCTGGTCAGCTTAGTTGATCAAAAGATTGAATCCCGCATAAAAGAACATCCCTGAAGTTAACATACCAAAAAACCACATTTTCTAGACCTTGTACCTTCTAGAATAAGAAAAAGAAATGTGCTTAGAGCAGATGTTAAGATAATTTACCCAAAAAAGCAAACCAACTGCGGCGCCAATGTTTGCTTTCTCTGGGGTCAATTCAAACTCGAACTCTCCAAACTGAAATATATATTTTAAATTTTGTTACACTCTTGTCAATTTTCCATTTCTCTTAATCCAACCAGGCATAAATAAAACAATAATAAAAAGAAAAAGATAACCACCTTCAACTTCCTGCTTGTCTTGTCAGGCTCTTCATCCGTGGCAAGTACTGGAGTTTCAGAAAACTCCTTTCCAGTCTTAATCATTGAATTAGCTATCTGAGAAAAATATACCAACTTTTCGTGAGATAATGTTTAAATAATCATACAATTAACAAAGATACCGAGCTAAAAATGCAATTACCAAAGAACTCTCAAGCAATTTGGTCTTGAGGTAAGGGATAGTACTGTACATATTGATGCAGATGCTAAAGGCCATTATTTTGAAGTACTATTTTTTGTTGTTGGCAATTTTTTTTATTTGAATTGGGAGTATTGATATCACGAGTAAATTCTTTGTGGTCGGGCAGATTAATGTAATCAAACAATACCTGTACCATACCAGACATACTAGATTATGGTCAAGTAAGACTGTAAGATACCAATATCTATCCATACCAGCCATTTAATCCTTGTCTATTATAAAGTAAATCCATCTTTACATAACAGATATAAACAAAATAATTATGTCAGTATTAAATTCCCAATTACCCTTTGAACCTCTCCTTTACCATATTGCCCCATTGCCTGAAATCTTCGCCCAGCAGATACCAAGCGCTTGCCAAGTGCTAAACTAAGTATAAAAAAGAAGTATAATTAAAAATTGCAGAAATGAGGAAATCTGGTAAAAAATTGAGAACTATAAATTATTTCTTGCCTGATTTGGCTCTTCCTTTTAAGGAGCTCTCAACAGATGGAAGCTTCTCTGCAATACTATTAGAAGTTGCTGTGTCGCCACGTTCCCAAGCGCGAGACAGATTTAGCAACATTTCTCCCAGTTCTTCACCACACTGTAACAGGAAATCAAAGGATTTGTTTTAAAGAAAAGAAAAGTATGTCTCAATAATCATTACGAGCATTTCTATAAAATTGAATTTAAATTAAAGACAACATTATGTAGTTATCATTTCTCTAAAAAGACTTCATTAACTAAATTTTACTGGATATTTCGGCCACAACAAGCCATTGCTCACCTAATTTATTAGTTAACTCTACTGTTAAATGTCAAAATTACCTGGTAGTCAACCCTTAGTATATTAATGGTTACATAACCCTTGTCATATTATTGGTTAAAGGAAAATATCCTAGCAATTTTAGAAGAGGGGAAAAGAAGCTAAGTTGATAGACAATTGTAAATTTCATGACACTAAGATGATAAGCATCTCATCAATTTCCATCATGATTATATATTTCAAGTAACCTTATGTCTTAGCAAATTGACCTAACATAATTTTGTACTATTGAATCAGATATCTGAAAAAGAAAGAAGTGCAGAACTAACCTCATCCATTACAGGTCCATTTGATAGATCAAATGCCGCATCATTAAGCTTCAGTACATATTAGAATCAACGAAATATATATACCTTGTCAGAAAACAAAAATCAAATGAAGGAAAAATAATTCCGAAAAGAATGAGCTTACATCAAGACGGAGATCTTTGGGGAGTGAGGATAGGAAATCAGGCGGAAGCTTCAAACTATCCTGAAATTCAACAAGAACAAGATAAATTGAAGTGAATTAAAAATGGCTAATACATGTGTAGAGTGTGTGTGTGTGTGTGTGTGTGTGTGTGTATATATATATATGTATATATATATATATTTTTTTTAAAAAGCTTACGGATAACTCTTGGAGGAGTAGTAGAGTGGACTGGTCATCAAGCGATTTAGTGGAGTCTGATTCAGCGAGAGCGAATGAGAGAAAGCGAGTTCGAGAAATGGAAAGCGATCTGTGAGGGTGGAGAGATACGAAAGGGGAGAATTGGCGGGAAGAGGAGAGAGAGGGACGGAGAAGTGAGAGAGGAGAAGAGGAAATGGAGAAAAACGGAGAGAAGCGGAGAGTCGCCATTGCCAGAGGAGATGATCTCCATTTCTGGGCCTTAAATTCGGATTTGTGGGCCCGATCTCTAATTCTCTATCCCCCGATCAAATCTCGAATTCTCTTATTTGTTTCTTCTGCAAGATGGAGAATTCGGCATTTTTTTTGTCAGTTTTGACATTAATTAATTTCTGATCCGAAATATTAATACTACTGCTAATAATAATAATACTAGTATCATGCCCGTGCGATGCAACGGCACATATTATAAGAAAACAAAAATATATTTTTATTAAAAAAAAACCATTCCAATGAAAATAATAATTATTCAAAAATTAAGGACATGATCTCTGAAGAGAATTTATATGATTATGAATTTGTAATTACTTTGAACCGTGATTTCTAGTAATAATTTGATGATGTGATGATTCTGTATTTTTAAGTACCAATGATTTCAAATAATAACTCGATTCGAATCTAATATCTTGCCAAAAAAAAATGAGTTGGTATATATATGATATCTCTATAAGGCCCAAAAACATCACCCCTACTCCCATGCATGCGAGACAACATTACTCATAAAGAAAAAAGACAGATATTCAGAATACACTGATAAAGCAATTATCATGTGTTTCAAAAGGAAACATCAGTATATATAGCATAAAAAAATGACTCTGTATAGCCTTCCGGCGCCAATGTTTTTCACAAGAAATTAAAGGACAATAGATATCATATTTCACATTTTTTTGAAGCCTGCATCAAAAACAATAGCATAGTTTCAAACATAAGAAAACCATTAATCTAATAAAGGCATTACTATTACAAAAGTGGATGCAACAAAGATCCGGTACAAAAAGAAAATAGTTATTAACATGATGTGTCGATTGTTAGCTTGTGTCTTCGTTGGATCTTGGATGCCTCTAGACCTAGTAAGAAACATTTGAAGATTTTCTTTTCTTTCTCACCTACAAATTTAACAAATAAAGAAACATTCAATTTTGCTCGGTTACCTTAAATTCTCGAAGAATAAGAATGCTAATATAAGAGAATAGTGAAATAAAGCGAAATTTAAATTAAATTTACTGATAATTAATTAAATACTTTTTTATCCACATTTGAATTCAATTTTTTGTTATCAGTAAAAAAAAAAGTATAACAAATAAGACAAGGGTAGAGATTTAGAAATTGCATCTGTGCTATTCATGCCTTCAATTGTATAGCTCCATTATGCAAATTTGATTCTTCCAATCTATGTTATTCATGCCCATCAATATATATTTTTTTTAGAGGGGTGGTGGTGGTAATTTTTTGAACTCAACATGACACATAAATGCCTGACAGAATACTTGAGGATTAAGGTTAACACAGCATGAATTTAAAAGATTGGATGGTATTGTCTTCGAAATTTTCAACTCAGAGCAACCAGATGCTTCAGAAATTGAATAAAGGTTATGGCAATGGAACAATAACAGGATCCAAGTAGCAGCAACCAAACCTTCTTCACAAGGATGGAGCTAGAGGCAACTCACAGCAAGGTTGAATAGAAGGGCAATATTACCGAACTGGTACGTACTATTTCCTATCAGACCAAAATTAGCTAAACACCAATTTTACAATCAAGACCCTTACAGAACTCACAGTATGCTTCTCAACAAAACAAAAAAAACAGTCAAATTATGGAGTATGTCTCATTGTTTGCATTCACTTGGCAGTCACTGCCAAATTCTGGACCTGACTTAATTGAAATAAATCAAAACAAGACAAGGATCAAATAACCTGATCCAAGCCAAATGAAACTTAAAATTGATATGACCAATATAAAATCCAAGATAAACCAAAATTTGCTAGTGACCTGAAATTTCAAAATAATTCAAATCCAATGAGAAAGTATAATCTCTATTCAGAATTTTGGCACATGGCCATTCCGATCTGTTTAGTTGGATCAATTTTCGAATTGGAGTTATTACCTCTTTTCGGGAAGCATAGTTTTCTTGCTTAATCTTTGTGGATTCCAAACAGGTTCAATATTCTCATCTTGCGTGTGGAAGAGGTGATATTACGGTAATGCCCCTAAACAAAAGGAAAATACCATAATATCAAAGGTATAATACCAGCATTGTGTAAACATATCTACAGCTAAACATATACATACACATTAATTACAAGAATAACAG
The DNA here is from genome assembly GCA_025461045.1 of Carex parvula. Lineage (NCBI taxonomy): Eukaryota > Viridiplantae > Streptophyta > Magnoliopsida > Poales > Cyperaceae > Carex > Carex parvula. The sequence continues at coordinate 1,025,634 of JAJGRW010001009.1, read as the reverse complement.
CAACGGTTGCAAGTCTTTGGCCTGAAGGACACCCATGTCTTCTTCGAGATGACTGGTGGAGTGCTCTGGTGTGGCACACTTCTTCAATTTGAACCAATAAACGGTTTCACATTTCTTGAATCCTATTCAACCATATATACCGTGAAAAGATGAGCAACAGAAAAGAAAAGTCATCGTGTCACTGTCACATACAAAATGCCAATGTACTCGTGAAAAAGTGCACCTTATGCGTTGAAGCTGCAGTTCAGTTTCTCCCACACCACTGATGAATACTTGGCCTCCACTTCCTCTCCTGAATGTCACAAATAATTGGGTTTTATTAGGTAAAATATCAGTTCTGCTTTGTATAAAAAAATTAAAAAAAAATTTCATTTTACAAAAAGAATTGGAATTATCCTTGAAAATATGTATTTCCTGATTTATAATAAACATAAAAATTAGCCTAACCTCGAGCACTAACAACTTCAGCTTCTCCACTTTGTCCAAATGTTAAACGACCACCTATGCTCTGCAGTCGTTAATTACAGGTAATTACCACGAGGAAAACTATGATAAAATAAAGAATAATCATAGATATTATTCAGAGCAAAATTGACCAGAGTGCGGGAACCTAAGTCAATGTCGAACAAACATCGAATTATCATTGGGACTTACCATGGAGAACGAATTAGGAGATTGAACGAGCCTCTTCTTCTTGTGCTTCAACTTTTCCAACTCAGTAGGCGGGTTTAAAAGATCGATATCATTTTGCAAAACCTAAAATGATAATCAGAAACTTAATTAGACCAAATTACGTACACAATCAACCAGGATCAACAAAGCTAGAATATATTCTCACCATCGATCAAAAGGATGAGTGAAAAGGAGATCTTCTAAGAAACAAGCGAGAAAACACCTACCTTGAAAGGTGCTAATTGAGAAACTAATCGCGAGAGATTCTGCGAAGGACACCGGTTCGAGAGGGTTCAGCGTGAGACTACGGCGCAGGGTCCCACGATCTAGGGTAGAGGCGAGACACCAACATGGAAGTCTGATCAGAGAACAGCAGAGAGCGGGTGTCGGTGTAGAGAGAGAACAGCGGCGATTAGGTTTTTTTCTTCACTGGGAAGAAGGGTCGGGGAGGGGACCAGGCAACAAAAAGATTTCGCTGGGAGAGGAGACTGGACGCCTCCAGCGAATGTCCCAGCGAAAAAATTTGATTCAAATGTGCACGATTTTGATTCAATCCGATGGTGCAGAACGAAAATACGTGTGGCAATATGTGTGGCAATACGTGTGGCGGGTATATTTTTAACTAAATTTAAACTTCTACACATAAAAAAGATGTATTTAATCAAAAAAGACGATTGAATGGCTGATATTCAATCCGAAAATTCATCTTACAATCGTAACCGTTGACGGATCAGGACACCCAACGTGCTTAATAATGGAATGGAGATAGTGAGAAATAGAACTCGAATTTGTCTATTTTAGATATCCAGCGGTCAGTTTCTTATAATAAAATTCGAGCAGAAGCAAATATTTTTGGATGAAGTGAATTTGTTGGAAATGTTTTTTAAATGTTTTTCTGTTGCAATATATATGAAGGGGGTTGCACAAAAGCATTTGCACCTTGGAAAAACGAAATCCAGCATCTTTTATACCCAACAATTTATTTTGAAAAACACCACTTCCACTTGCATCAGAACTAAATGTGTGTAATTTATATTTAAAATTTTATATTTTTGAGGAATATGTGCATTAGTTTCTAGAAATAATTCTCTTAGTTTCTCTTTAACTTATTATGAAAAAATAAACTTATGATTTTTATAGTTATGAAGTAATTATATAAGTTCCTTTTTCACCTCTCAATACCGTTTATGCCTCTTTCTTTATACGTGCCACATCTCTCATTATTCTAGTCTAACGTGTCCATTTTAATTTTAATATCAAGAGACGTCTTACTAATCTTGATTGAAATTTAATATCAAATAAGTTCTGCTGGGGGAGAGAGAAAGAGATAGTTTTGTATGGTTTATCACAGTGTGTTGAAAACGGTCCGGTTCGGTCCAATCTCATCCCGGTCTGGCCTAAGTTCGATTCACGGTCTTAGACAGTCCGACTCACTCGGTCCGATTAGAAGGGAACAATTCAGATTCTTAGTTGGACCAATGATTCTGACTCCCACGGGTCTACACAGTATGGTCCGACCCCCACATATCCACATGGTCCGATTCATTTTTTTTTATTATTATTAGGGGAACTAACTGTTGGGTTTTCTAAAAAAAAAATTGAGTGGGATCTGGAGGTAAAGGTGGGGGTCTGGATAAGGTGGGAGTTATAGGGGGTTAGGTGCAGGTTAGGGGGGGTAAGGGGGAATTCACATCACCTACGGTACCGTAATAGGGAATCTTTTACAATTACTTGATCTGGACCGTTCTTTTTAACTTGGCACGAATCTCAAAGCCCAATAATACTGCCCCCTCCTTCAGCCCGAATCCCAAACCGGCTGAGAGTTAATCTCAAACCGTAAAGTGAAGGGAATCTTTTACGGTACCGGGGAGGATATTTGCCCGGATAAGGGGGTACATGGGGGTTAGGGGGTTAGAGGAGTGTAGGGGGGGTTAGGGCCGGTCCGGTCCAGGCTAGCTCGGTTCACGGGTCTTGACCTCTTAGGTTGGCCCGGTCTGGTTGGATAAACTCAAGCAAAACCCCTGCTAGATCCGTTCCAAAAACCGTCTGAACTGCCCCGCCTCTACTTTCTCTGGTCCGGTCCGGTACCACGGGTTTTACAGGTCGGTTCCAAACCAATCGGGTTTTTTCAATACACTAGTCTATCATACATGTGTTACATGCTTATTGTTTCAAATATTTTTTTTTGTAAGTATGTGAATAATATGGACTATTATTCTATTGCACAGAAATATATAACCAAGGAATATATAAGCCCTTCTAAGTCCACATATTGTTTTTTCAATTCATTCGCAATTTTTTTTTTCTATATCCAAATCAGATTAGTTCATTTAGATTAACGGATAAGAAAATTAAACTGAGAAAAATACATTCCTTGCAAGTTCTTATATGATTATTTTTATTATTGAACAAGTTATTCGTTGTTGCAATTGAAGGGCTCCTCTACAATTGATTACGTGTTTTTAATTTTTATTATTTATTTATTTATTTATTAAATTATTAAAGACACGTATAATGAAAATTATATAATTATAAGTCATGCCGAAATTCATAAAAAATTACAAAAAATATTATTACTTAAAGAATTCAATATTCAGGAGTTCACTGTCTCTCAATTAATGCTCAGAAATTCAAAACTTCAATCCAACTTATTTAAATTCTCAAATTAGTTTGAAATTTAAATTCATGGCATTAATGAAACCACCCTGCGGCAATTAGAAAGAATTCATACAAGTCAATATCCAGTAAATAGAAAAGAAGAAAAGAAGCCCATATTTGTTGTCTGGTTTCATTGTAGCTGATTTACTAATATCATTATTTTTAGAAAATATGATTAATTATACCCATCTTTGAGATGCTCATGAACACATCAAAACATGAAGAGACAAAAAAATAAAAGAGAAAAGTTAAGAAACCACAGCCAGGTGCATCTATTATTTCTCTGTCTCAGTGCCAAGAATTCCATTAACCACTGACAATCCGACCAAAACCCCGACAGCCTCTGCTCCGGCGACTGCACCGGCTTGCACCAAATCACCGGCTATCGGTAACCCCGCTCCAGCACCCCCCGCCTCGGCCGCGACAGCCGCTGCGGCCGATTCGATCTCCTTCTCCACCGCTTCCTCCCCTTCCTTCACGACCTCCACCGCCTCCTGCTCGAGCTTCAACAGATCACGCTTCCTTATCCCGAAAAACCCGATGTCGGCCGCTCTGGAGGGGGGAGCGGTGACGGCGAGAAATGGGGCGGGGAGGGAGAGGAGGAGGAGAAGAGAGTGTCTTCGACTGGGTAGGCTAGAGGTGGAGACGCCGGTGCGGCGGGAGAGAGGGGAAGGATGATGGAGGAGAGATGAGGTGGCTGTGGCTGTGGCCATTTTTTGAAGGATCGTAGGCCACGAAAAAGGATGGAATGTGATTAGGTGGGTAAAAGATTCTGGAGTAAAGAGTAGAGTACTCGAGTGCTAAGCAGAAGAGTGTGCAGTGCCATTGATTGGGAAGACAGCCACGTAACAGTATTTCAGGTTCTACGGCTCGAATTCATATCACACCTAATAATATTTTTAAGAATATTTCTGTTTAAATCCGAACCGTTCGATTAGAAGGTCTCTACATTTTATCAAAAAGAAAAGACCAATTACGAATTACTTTTATTCAGAATAATGCTTGAATTATTACATAACATCATTTCGTTAGTCGGAAATTTAAAAAATGGGCTTAAAAAAACGAGCAGATTATCCTTTTCAAAATATGCAATTTTTGGGAAAACAATTGTATACCTATAATTCTACGCGACCCTCGATTTAATGACAAAACATAAACCGAATATACGAAAATTACAAAATAAGTTATATTTCACATAATTAAATGTTTGGGTCATTTTAATTAATTTCAATAATCTGAAACTCAGTTACTATTTTTTTTAATTCACATATAAAAATTAATATTATTTTAGTGTACGAAATATTTATATATTTTTGCCCAAAACAAAATGATAAAAAGTTAATGAAGATGGTCAATTGGTCATATACTCAGCATTAAACTTATTATACTTATAAGAATCAGAGGAATATAACAAAAATAAAATTAACTCAACTGAAATTTATAGAAGAAGATATTCACATTCAAAGAATTTCAACTATCCTTTTTCGGTACTTTTACATAATACTAGCTTTTTTATCGGGGCTTGAGTGAAAATGGCAGAGAAAAAAAGTAAAAACATACGCGAGTCCACAGGTGGTTTTTATGTGGAATCAATTTCTGCGGAATTTGAAACGCGAAAGTTATTACCCGTTTGAAATCCTCCAACAATTCGCCACACGGATGTCTATAAAGTATGATTCACTTAATATCAACTCTGGTGATATGAATTTTCCATATTTCTATATGTAATTGGGAAAATGTCGATCTGTGCAATGCTCAGCTGGAATAATGAGTCCGGCTACTATATCACTCGTGTCATTTCAAACTAAATAACACCACATCTTAAACCATTGGATCTACTTTAATATTCGTGCAAGACACTAGTGTCATTTCAGCCCTATCTTGTACACGAATATTAAAGTAGATTCAATGATTTAAGATGTGGTGTTACTTAGTTTGAAATGACACTAGTGTTATAGTAGCCAGACTCCGGAATAATCTACACATTTTTGGCTTTCTTATTTTTGTGGCATTTTTTGCTGGCAGCATGAAGGAAAGAACCCAAGAACCCACACACACACAAAGAAAACATAGTTGTTCCAGAAAAGAACAGCTATAGCATTGTACAATACCCAAAAGAAAAAAAAAAAAACAGAACAAAGAAAAGCTGTTTGAATAATTACTACATCCGGCTGACAATTAAGCAATTGCTGTGGTGCTACTGTAAATGAGCTAATTTGATGATCATTCATACAAAAAAGACATCCAGCATTTTTCTTTCATAATCTGCTATGGCAAAAACTGCTTTCTGGCTTCTTATGTGCTGCATTCTGGCAATGCTGGTACTTTTAATTTCTCATCTACTCGCATTAATTGCGAACTTCCTTTTTAGTAGCTGCTCCTCCTTCCCTCTGACGGGCTAACTCGGATCGCTCTCCCGTCAATCTCCTGTTAAAGTGTTATTATACCAAAAATCATGATTAGAATTTGCAGAAAATATAATAAACTAATAATTGGAGGAACCAATTAGTAGTTTATCAGATGCTAGTTAGACAAATTAATTAAAAAATCAGAAATTTCCAGTGCAGTATCCGTGTATGTTTTAATCAAAAGCTAGTATGTTTACTATATTCCCTAGCAACTGATTTGTTGTTTCATCAAAAATAAGTCACCTACAGTTGTTGCACCGTGTCAGTCAACAAAAAAAAAATAGTCTGATTTAGGAAGAAAGAGAGTAGGTTACCGCGCCATCAAGACTTGTAAGTGCCTCCTCCATCTCCTCCTTGGTTGAATAACAAACAAATCCGTAACCACGTGACCTGCCCGTGTCGCCATCATATAGGACCCGAGCGGAGACCACATTGCCACATTTCCCGAATACATCTTGCAGATTCTGTGCTGTGGCATTCCATGAAAGGTTGCCCACGAACAACTTGTATTCGGTTTCTTTGTACAACGGCTCCTTTGGTCTTGGCTTGTCCGATAAATTCACCCTCATTGTTCTTCCATTAAATTGCTAAATAAAAGTAAATAAATAAAGAACTTGCTATGATATGTTCCATTTTTTCAAGAAAAAATTAAGTTCATGGATTTAAATCTCGATCCCCATGCTAAATTATTCTGATATATTTCCTAGAATTATTAAGAAATTTGACATTTGCTCCTTTTGTCTAATATATTTCAACCCCACTTTTTAATGTCACAATCAAATATTTACCCTCACTGGAACTCGAGCAAAAGACCGCACCATTTTAAATCTTACCTTGTGGCTAGATATAATACTTTTACTTTTCTCTTTTCTTTTTTTTAGAAAAATATTTGGTACTGTTGATATAGCATTTAGTCTTGGAAAAATTGAACTTTATGTTGAAAAGAAATCGGATTTTAGCCTAGTGCGAAACATAGGAAAGAAAGGCAACCTGTCCATCTAAATTTTGAATGACGAGTTCGCAATCCTCGATTGAGCTCATGGTTACAAATGCAAACCCTCTGCTCCTCCCTGTTTGCCTGTCATAGAGCACCTGAAAAGTGACACGAACACTTATTTAATTATACGAAAACAATCAGAAAAGATGATCTGCTCATTTTCTGACATGAAAATTGTTAAGGCCTAACATCATAAAAAGTAAAGGAAAAAGAACTATTAATTGAAGACTAAAATGATTTTCCTTTTAAAATAGTTATTCATTGGTTGTGACCATTGCAATGTGAACAGATCTCTCTATCTAGAGGCTTAGTCTATTTGTCAATTTAGCCCAATTCAAGGAAAATGTTCACTAAATAAATTTATTTACCAGGTGAAATTTTGATAATGTTTCAGGTCTTCAAAATTTAAATTCCGACTATTTCCCAATTAATCATCTCTAATACATACAAGCAACAAATCAACATTGACATATCATCTCACAGTACATGCAACAACAAATAATATTTAACCTGATTCCTGGCATATAAGCATAATAACTCGTAAATTAAACATAATTTTCTCTGTTTTTTAATCTTAATTTTGTAGTAGAGAATTGAAAAAAAAAAATTCACCTCAATCATCTCAGGGGTGGCATACTCTTGCACAATACCAGCTAATTGCGAACTGTCGCAATTATAAGGCAAATTCCCAAAATACAATTTTGTATTTTGTTGCGGCAGCTCCTCAGGCACGGTCTCTTCTTCTCCTCCCGCTTCGGTCTTTTCCACTTCCACTTCCTCTTCTTTCACTGCCTCCACCTCCTCTCCTTCTTCGACAGCAGTAGCCGGGGCTTCTTCTTGCGAAACTGTGGCCAATATCCGACCAAACATGCGAGATTTGGGGGTAATGTGTACTGCTTGGTAGAGTTGTTGTGTGAGATGTGGCATGGAGTTCGCGCGGGGTACGCGAGCGGTGGACACTCGTACCAGCGAGGGGATGGATTTGGAGGCGAGATGGTTGTTGATGGTGGAGATGTAGGAGCTTATGGTGGCTGAGGCTGCCATTTTGGAAAGAGTAAAGGAGAGAGAGGAGGGGGAATGGAGAGAGAAATGGGAAGAGAAAGAAAATAGAAGGGAAAGAGGAAGGTTTTTGAGGGAGAGAGAGAATTGTAGGAGGTGACGTGGAGGGGGTTTAGGCCAATGGGGAGGGATGAGAGGAGATCAGGAGAGGCTTTTTCTTTTTCTTTTGGATAATGGGGTAAATATATTGACAAAGTAGTGTTTGCTTCAAGCAGCGTAAGAATTATCTGAATCGCTGTTTTGACTCTATTTGTTCATATGCTGTACGAAGCCAAAACTGTACTGTAAATATATTTACCAGATAATTGCTTGTAGCCGTAGGCTGAGAGAGCGCTTTTAGCTGTGTTTAACTGATAAGGTTTTTAGTTCTATTGGCTTTTGCCACTGACAGTCTGACACTTGAAGAAATCATAGGATTCCAGTTGTTTTACCTGGAGCAAGTAACAAGTTGTGCTGGTAAAAATTATTTAATTTGGTTCTAATTAATTGGTAAGCAGCCACTATATTACACCCAAATTATACATTAATCGGTTAAAATTTTGATTTCTCTCGTCTCCATTCTTATATTAAGTACGTAGATGTCTTGATTCATCAACGACTTTGATTAAAAGATGAAATTTTGGATTGAATATTAGCCCTCCATCAAATATTCTAATTCTATGCATCTATTTACGTTTTTTACATGTAGAAGTTTAAATTTATAGAGATGTACTCGTCACACATACTCTTCACATACAAAATGTATAATCTTTCTGATCGGACATGATTCATTTCTATTTTTTAATTGATTCGTCATTTCTTCATTTATTTTTATTTTTTATATCGTTTAAGAAATATTATTTATCATTTCATATGACATTTTGTTTGAGAGTATATTAATGAAAATATGTTAAAAAAAATATGTCATATAGTATATTACTTAAAGATTGTTATTTATATGTAGATGTAATTTAATATGTCATTTAAAAATATTATTTGTCATTTAATTTAAATTTTTTATACAAATATGTCAATTTGTATGAGATTTTGTTATTCTCTTACAATATATTTCCGTTGCAACATACGGGCATAATACTAGATAAAAAATAATGCTCTAACTTATAATTCGAAATAGAAAATTATACTATAGTGTGAGTGAATGTAAGTTGTTTATATTCCAAAAAATACAAATTAAGAATGATGAATATTGCGAGATTATTTGTATGAGTAATTTTAATTTTAATTTGGTGAACCTAGATGATATATAGTGTTTGAATACTCAAAGTATATGTGTGTGTATGAATAATTTTACTTATTATAAATTTTGAATTTGTATCGTGTGAGATTCAGTCAAACCCAACAAGGTAAATCCATTTTAAAGATTTTGCACATCTAATAAACTATGAGCTAAATTTTGTAAATCTACATATGAAATCATCTATAGATCTATCAATAACCATTTTATGCATTTCATAAAATTGAGAATAACTTTGAAAGATACATCGTTGATCAACAAATAGAGAAAAATAATAAAAAAAAATTATCATATCAGATTCTATATAATTATACAACATTTATTAGATTATTCTAAATTAATTTGGATTGTTTCTTAAATGATATTTTAAAAATAAAAATAATCACAATCAATTAGACAATTAAGTATTTGACAATCAAATAAAGGAATTTAGGAAAGTTTTCAAAAAAATGGAGAAAAAAAAGAAAGTGTAGATTTTATGAGATAGATAGTGCCAGAGAGCGTCGACGAGTATGTGTGGCGAGTATGTATTTAAATAAATTTAAACTTTTACCCGTAAAACAATATTAAAAAGATATATAGAAATAACAACAAGGCAGACTAGTAAATCAGAGATTTGATATTTAATCCGAAATTTCATCTTTTGATAAAAACCGTTGATTAATCAGTGCATCTACGTACTTAATATAAAATATAAAAGAAGAGATATTTAGATGAAGGAATAACTAATTTTAAAGTTTTGATAAAAAAAACCTAATTGAAGAAGCTATTAGGGTTATATTTGTCTCCAGTTTCTCGTACCTTCTCGACTATCCTTGCCCCGGAAGCGGATCCTCTCGACCCTTGTTCTCTCCTTCTCCAGTTCTCCGTCGCCAATCAACAATCTTAATCTATATTATCGAGGTTTGTTGTTTGTACCTACTCTCTCTCTCTCTCTCACACACACACTCACACACACGCACCACACGCACCACACCAGATCATCGTCTTTGAATACTCGTGTGGGTGAAATGAGCAAAACATAAGATTTAAGCCTCTTATTTTTAAGTGGGATTGGACTGTTGTTCCCAAAAATTTAGGTCAGGTTTCAATTTGATCCGTGAAACTTCACTTTTTACAATATGACCCTTAAATGATGGAATATTGGATTGCTTATGACATTTAATAAGTGAGCTGCTAACTGCCGATCTATTGTCACACTGTACTTCTTTTTAATTAATTAATTAATTAATTAATTTCAACATCGATTCTTATTAAATTGACAGACATTGCTCCATTTTTCGAACAGAATAAGGCACAATGTCTGTTAAATTAATTACTGCAATGCATTGCTAACTTATTTTTGGATCATAATTTGTGTAATAAACAGCTAGTAATAGGTGAAGAAAAATCAGAATTACTTTTGGATCATTACTCTATCCAAATACTCTCTGTTAGCTTTTTTTCTTTCAAATATCAATTAAACTTCAAAGTAGAGCTCTAAAGTCCCAAAGATTTTTGGTCTGGTTATTGACATAAGCTGATTATTGTAGGGCTCACTAGTACTATATTTTTTATAATGCAATGCTGTTACTTATTTCCTGTTCTTCTATTCAGAAGCCAAGTCATTGAACATCACAAATCGAAGAATTCTCTGAAATCTACAAATAAAAGAATGCCTCGATGTAAACCTAAACCTAAACCATCACATAAACCTACTGGCACCAGATCCAAAAAAAATTCAAGTACCATAGACAGGATAAGTAAATTACCAGACCATCTCTTACATCACATCCTTTCCTTTCTCCCACTAGAACAAGCAGGCCGTACCAGTATATTGTCGCATAGGTGGAGACATGTATGGGCTTCAATGCAAGGCCTGAAATTTTACATTGATGAATTTGCCAAGTACAGGTCCGATAAGTTCATCAGTTATGTCAATGCCGCACTGCCTTACTGCTTAAAACAAGATCTTCAAGTTTTCAAAACATTTTTGTTCAGTGCTTCTCCCACTAATCGTGCAGCAAGCGCAAGATGGATTACTCACGCGTTAAAGAACGATGTTCGGGTTCTTCACATTATAATCCGACCTAAAAATTCTGGTAAAAATGTGATTTTATCCCGACCTATGTTAACTAGCCGGTCTTTAGAGGAATTGAGTTTATTTTGTTTCCCAAGAGTGAGAATAATTACACCAAATGTTATAAGTTTAAGCCAACTCAAAATTTTGAGCCTACAACGGATGGATGTGAAGTCAGCTTTTATGGAGAAGATAATTTCTGGGTGCCCGAGGCTTGAAAATTTGAATTTGCATTATTGCTGGTTAAGCTGTTCAGGGATTTCTTCAAGGATGTTGAGAAATTTGGTCTTGGAAAATTGTGGAATACTGAATAAGTGGGAGAACAAGTTCTACATATGTACGCCTAACCTTGAACATTTGCGTTTTAATAAAAAATATACAGTATCCTCGCCCCTTGACGTGCTCAATGAAAGGGTATGTTTTGGTATATCTATAGTCTTAGATTTTTAGTTATTATGAAAATCTCATGCTCTCTCGCTCTCTCTCTTTCTCTCAAGTTACAGAATCTGTGAGAAAGGAAAGGTACTTTGTCTAGTGGGTGGGTTCGGAGGAGTTTGCATCCTCTGAGGTAACACAACATTTGAGTTTAGATCCTGATTATCCGATCAGAATCCGGGCTAATCCGGCCCAAGGTGGAATGCACATGGCGCCCCTTTAATATTTGTGCCAAGGCAGATCGGACGGTCCTGATGTAAACTCAAAATTTCTGTTACCTTAGGTGATATGAATTCGGGTTTGGAGGGGGAAGGGGGTGATTCTTTTATTCTACTCTTTTGTATTATTATTAATGTAACTTCTTTTTGGGCAAGAACTTGGAGCTAACCACACTAAAGAAAAGATGATATTGAAATTGGAACTTAGTTTCCAATTGGTACGTAATTGTATCGTGGGCTCAACCTGTATGAGGTGGAGATCCATTTCGGTGCGTGTTCTAACTTGAACTTTCTCTCTGTCTTTAGTTTTATCGCCAGTTAAAGCTAGATACCCGAAGTTTGAAGCTAGATGTCCCAAATTTGAAGAGCTTAATACTTGGTGGATATTGGGTTGCCCGTAATCCTGCTGCTGTCACATTCTTTCTTCAGCACTCACCTATGCTTGAAAAGCTTACTCTGATATGCAATGAGGTACCATTTCTTTCTTCTAGTTCCAACTACTTGTTGAGTATTCATGAATGTTTTGGGCTATTAGTCACAGTGCCACAACTCATGATAGATAGTATCACCTGGAAGTGCTATGTAGTATGATTGTTTTTATTTTTTATTTGTAGGTTCCTGGATATTGGAAAGATGCAGAACCAGTTAACTTGTCAAGTGATTTGTGTTTCCAATGCAAAAATCTGAAAGTTGATATAATAGGCGGCAAGTATGATGAAAATATACCGCATCTAATAGAGGTTTTTAAGAGAAATGGACTTGTTGATCTGAATCCGACTGAGGGTGATTTGGGTGATTTGGGTGATTTGTCTTTTGGAAATGATTGCTTGAAAATGCTTTATGATGTCTGGCATTGGATACATTTTCAAATGATTTATACATAACCCATTGAAGAAGACTCCCTTTCATACAGCTATGAGTGTATCTTCTTTTTGTGTGTGTGGATTGGGGAGGGGGTATAAGTTCAAACCTGTTTGATATTAAGATATGTGATGCTTGATCAATATCAGTGTTGGAATGAATTTGCTAAATTGATGTCATTAATTTGCTCTTGTATGCCTTTAGCAGCTAATTTTGTAAACGTTGTTGTAGTATGAATACTGGAAAGTTCTTTTTCTTCCTTTCTGAATTACTAAAACACCCCCTTGTTAATCTGGATATCTGTGTCAAAACCTTTTTTATCTTTTTTTTGAATTTCTTTCGATTTTTGTCGCGGTTTTTGTTTGGGATGGAAGGTTACCCGCTTTAACTTTAAGCACCAAAACATTTGTGTGGGATTAACCCGAGACTGAGAGAACAGTGGAGGGATTAGGGCTGGCAAAAAAATGAAAAAAAAAATCTTAACTTTGAGTTCGGTTTGAAAAAAGTTCATAATTAGCTTGTCGATTTATGATTCAGTTTGTTATTAGTGAGTTCAAATTTAACTTAGCTAGATTCGTGCTAGCTCAATTCGTTTTTCATCTCGTTGTAAGAAGTTATTTTTGGATTTTTTTTCATTATTTTTCTGTGTAAGTTTGTTATAAAAGGATGTTTTCCGGGTTCATAGTCTATGCTGGATCACAACATCAAATTGGTGAAAATATTTAGCTATACGTGACTCACAGCACGAATGAGCCTGAGCCCTTGTGTGCATGACTCATGATAAATGATAAATCCAATGGTGAGCAGATCGGTGAAATTGTATTTGTTTGACTTCAAGGGTTCTTATTTCAAGATTGGCACTGCTTGTTTGTTTTGATACATAATACTTAGCTAAATGCTTCTCCAGACATCCCCTTTGCATTGCAGATGAGGGCCAAATGACACCTTTACTACTCACTCAGTTTACAATTTATTAATTTAATTTAATTTAATTTAATTTTTTTTTTGGGTGTGTGTGTGTGTGTGGGTGGTGGTGGTGGTGGTGGTGGTGGTGGTGGGGGGGGGGGGGGGGGGGGGGGTGGGGGGGGGGGGGTGATGCGCGGGGGTTTAAAATTAAAAATGTCTTGTTATAGTTGGAATTTGCCTATACCACACATAATCAAGATATTCGTGTGGTGGTTACCAACAACATATAATTGAATCCAGAGATCACCTTTTTCTTGCATGAATTCACATCACCTCAGGTTACCTGACTCAAGCAAATTACGATCGGACGGCCCATTTAATATGACACGAATCTCAAAACAGCCCCCTACAGTCTCAATAAGCACTGGATTTGAGTTTGGCCCATATAGAATTAATTTGGGCGGCCATTGTAATTTGCTTGAGTCAGGTACCTGGGAGGATATCGGTCCTTTCTTGCATGCCCCTATGTCAGAACTGTCTGGTGCTGGTTTGGTAAATCTCAACACAATTTTGACAAATGGTATACTTTGTGAGGACATAATTGAATATGCTTAATCACTCTCAAAGCAACACTGTCAGGCTTAAATGGGGCATTCACATAGCAGGTTTTCTTTAGTTTACTTCTGGATGAGGTTTGTTTAGCTGTATCTGTAAAACTATTTAGTAATGCAATTTGGGCAATGAAGCCTTTCCAGTATATTAAGGGGCTATTTCAGTAGTTCAGAAAGGAAGAAAACAAAATTTTCAGTATTCACATTACATCCACATTTACAAAATTAGCTGCTAAAGACATACAAGTGCAAAATAACCAACACTGAATTAGATCAAGCAACACATATCTTAATATCAAACAGGTTTGAACTTGTTCCCCCTCCCCAATACACACACAAAAAAGAAGATGCACTCATAGCAGTCTAAAAGGAATTCTTGTTCAGTGAGTTATGTATAAATCGATTGATAATTTATCCAAAGCCAGACATCATAAAGCATTTTCAAGCAATCATCTCCAAAAAAAGACAAACTATGAAGAGTCAGATTCAGATTAGCAATTCCATTTCTCTTCAAAACCTCTGTCAGATGCGGTATATTTTTATCAGACTTGTCGCCTATTATATCAACTGAGTTAAGAAATGAATTATCAAATTTGCGGAACAATGGTATATACCATTCCATGATTTTTTTCGTCCTTCATCTCAACGCTCACCTATACATGCGTGCGACTATATAATAATATATTGTCTTCTACGAGAACAAAACAAACTAATAATCTAATATAATATAATATTTATATACTATATCTTTAAATTACCCTACTCCTAAAATACAGTAAATTATAGTTTTTCAGGAGTTATGCAAGTTCTATCTACAGTGCAGAAAGGATAAACATACTCTACAGTTTTCAATGCAACTATTTAATTTTAAATAAATATGACAGGTCAGATGGGCCGACTCGTAAGAGTACGCCATGAAAAAATAATTCAGATATGTCACACCTGAATATAAAACGGGAGTCGTGCGCAAGAGCTAGACACCGGTGTAGTCTATAGGATCCTCGCCTGCTCCGGTATAGTCGTCTGCGGGATCAGACCATGGATCAGAATCAAGATAGGCCTGATGACCTGAAATTCATAACGTAATTTAATTAAAATTCTCACTAAATTCCTGTGACACTCTCCCCCGTTTTATATTCAGTCAGTCTGACTGTGTTCGGTTCAGTCAGTTTGACGTGTCCGATTTGGTCAATGTGACGTAATTTGATTCGAGCGTAAATTAATTTACAAAAATTCATTTTGAAGATAAAATGCATGGTTACAATTTTATTTTGAAGATAAATTGTTTATTATAATTATTATAATAAAGGGCTCTACTAATTTACTTATACGATAAAAATAAAATACGTTGGTTAATTATTATTTTAATTATCACGATAATTAATCATATTTTAATACATATAAGGTGAAAGTACATTTTTTAATTTAATTATTCTAATTATAATAATTTGAAATTATTTTTTAAATACGTATAAAATAAATATATGTTGTTAATTAATTGTCCTAATTAATTAACCACTTATACATTTAGATTTTTAAAATTAAAATTCGTACGTGTTATTTTATTTAACTGGTGGGGTGTTTTAATGTGTTTCGAGATTATATATTGTCCAATCGGATATTAGTATATGCTCAAGTTATGTTATGAGGCAACTATCTAGGACTTTACTAATTATCTTCTGATTTTTAAACTTTACATTATTTACCGATTTTAGCTTGGACTTTTTAGTTGGACTTTTTAAACAAATAAATCGTCACTTGTTTGTACTAATAATTTTGGTCACTTTTTAAATAAATGTCGCGACTTTGGGTCGAGCATACCGAAAGTAAGCTCGAGACCCTAATTAAGCTAACCATATTTTTTACTTCAATTAATTTAACTAAAGCCCAAACTATGCTCTCAATTTAAATTCTATTATCTCGTAATCTAATCCAATCTACGACCAATTTAATTTGTGCGCTAACCTATCATATGTTGGGTTTGCACAACCCGATCAAAATTGAACCAAATCTAATCAATTTAAATCAAAGCCCAATCCATTTTAATTTAGGCAAATTCTTCTATGGGCATAAGGACCTATTTGTAAAATGAGCATATGATCATTTTCAAAGTTCAAACAGTCGATCTAACTGTTCAACATTTTCTCCATATTACAATGTACTTGGAGGTCAAATTTTACATTTTTTTGAATTTTTTTACTATTTATTAAGATGAGTACAAAATTCAATGGTCTGAATTTGACTAGTTTTGTAAAATACTTAATAAATAGTAAAAAAATTCAGAAAAATGTAAAATTTGACCTCCAAGTACATTTTGATATGGAGATAATGTTGAACGGTTGGATCGACTGTTTGAACTTTGAAAATAAAAATATGCTCATTTTACAAATAGGTCCTTATGCCCATTTTTATGGAGATAATGTTGAACGGTCGGATCAACTGTTTGAACTTTGAAAATAAAAATATGCTCATTTTACAAATAAGTCATTATGCCCATAGAAGCATCCCTCTTTAATTTATTTCTATTTTTTAATTCATTCGGCACAATCCAAGATATTTAATTAATCAATTTGGCCCATTTAAAACTTAGGCCTATTTTCAAATCATTCTATTTTAATTTGAGTCCAAGCCCAAAATACATGCGCAATTCTTTCGGCTATTCACAAAAACTAGGCCGAATTCCACCAATTTCAAATTTTTGCATATTTGCACTTAAGACCCTTGGCTTAGGGAAATTTACCAAGGGTTCAGAATTTACAAATGATCCCTAGGTTAAATATATTTTCAATTCGGCCCAAAATTTCAATTTGCTTTCCTGAAAATAAAGAACCGAACCAGTACCATATCACTACAAAAATTCAACAAACATCTAACAGTGAAATGTGCGAATACAAGCACTAACAGAAAAAGGGAAGGTTTTAACAACTCGACATAAGCACCAACAGTAACAGAAAAGGACTTAGACTAAGCATCAGATATCAAACAATTCGAATTCATCAATTCCACGACTAAATTTCTAACGACTTCAAGCAATTAACGCCTCAATATCAAACAATTCAATAATTCACGATTCAATTCGATAATTGATTTCACTAACTTATTTCATAAAAACCACAATTTCAAGAGCCACGAAGGGCTTTAGACCACATATACGAAATGCGCAAATGAGCGCAAACATCGATCGAATAAGCATCACAGATCAAAGAGGCTCAAAATAACAAAGGGTCGATTCATTCAATCATTCAAGAAGGCACATAGAACAAGTCCGAAATTTTCTTCACCTCACACAAGACGGCGGTTTCGCCACACATACAACAAACTATCAAACAATTGTGAGGAAAAAATCACAAAAAGGGCTCAGCCCTTTAAGTCACTACCGGACTTCACATAGACAAGGAAATAACAAAAAGGGACAGACAAATTACCCGAAAATGCTTCCAATTTCGTGTCCTGACGAAGGTTGGTACCAAGACGGGGTTGGAACCGTCTTCCACTTTGCTTCCGGCCTCACCTCAAGCTTCACGAGCTCAAGCACACAACAAAGCACAAGAAACCCAGTCGGGTTGATTAGCCCACAGGGAAACAACCCAAAGGGCGAACAATAAACAAAATCGCACCCAAATCTCACACCGTAAAAATGGAGAAAGAGAGAAACAGCAAAAGAGTGATAAAAAATGTAAAATGTAAAATGCTTGTTGAAAATAAAAAATCCACAAAATATTTGATAAATTCAAAATATTCAAAATGTTTAAAGTTCAAAGTAATCGTCGATTAATGTAAAAAAAAAAAAAAAAAACTAACCGTAAATCTACATTAGTTAATTTACGCTAATTCACAACTCACTAGTTGTACTAGTAAAAACAATTACTTATTATTCCTGATAAAAATTCTGAAGTCCGAGTCACGCAGCAAGCCAGCAGCTCAAAAAATCTCGAAGAAAAAAATAATTTCCTCGGTGAGTTGTGATCTTGCGTGACCGTTAATCTCGTACTATCATATTTTCATTTGAATTATGACATTTTCATAACATTAATGATCCAAATATAATCTAGCCTCATTGTCCCCCTGAAAAGTACATTTAGTAGAATTAAGTTAAATTAAGTAAATTAGTAATTGATAATTTATCATTGCGGTGCTAAAGTTAAATTAGTAAGTTGTGTATTTTAGTATTATGTGATATTTCATTCAAGATTGATAAATATAGACCGTCGAATGTAGCGAGTTATTTGATAAACAGTAAAATTTATATTAAATTTTAATGTTGGTGATATAAATATAACATAAATCAAATTTCAAAAGCCGGATTTTAAATTACAAATTATTTACAACAGGCTCATGGTCTCTCTTCCGACACGAACTCCCTTTTAGATTTTAATTTTTTTCCTCTTTGTATCCCATAGTCGACAATATTTGATTTGAGGTTGGAAAAACAAAAGTCACAAACTTAAAAAGGGCGAGAGAGATAAGGAGAGGTTTCAGTGCGAAAGAGGGCGGAAGAGACGAGGAGAGATTTTAGTGCAGAAGAGAAAGAATCGCGTCAAAAGAAGACTGGAGCGATTCTGTACGGAAGAGAGAGGAGAATGAACTAATTAAGTGATTAATTATATTTTATATAATATTAAACGTAATTAATAACATTTTTTTATTAATCGGATAAATACGTGAGTTGTTAGAATTTAGGATGGAGAATACGCAATTTGATAGTTTTTTAGTGTTATATATCAAATTCCCTCTAAAATAAAATAGAGTGAGGCTATGGTACCATACATAACATAGTGCATATCAGTCCTTATTATTACTTCATATTTCATTTTCAAAATTCAAACGGCCAACCAAACCCTTTAACGAAATTTTCATATAACAATGTACTTCGTGACTAAATTTTACAGTCTTTTAAATTTTTTTTACTTTTCTTAAATAGGTAAAAAGTTACTAATTTCTAATGGTCCAAAATATTTAGATCAGATGATTTTATGACTATCTAAAAAAAATAGTAAAATATTCTGAAAAAACATAAATTTTTGTCACCAAATACATTTTCACATAAATATCATATTAAGCGGTTTATATTGAATTTGTGAAGTTTGAAAATAGAGACATTGAGCTATAGCCTCGTCAATAAAATAAATCAAATATATAGCTTAAAAAACAACAACGAAATATTCGCCCATTTTTTTTCATTTTTTTTTGGGTAAATATGCTTCTTTTTGTTAATATTCGTTGAAAAACTTTATAGAAGTTCAGGAAACAACTACATTAACGTGGCATTGCATTTCTCACTTCTAGATTTCTGAACCAAAGTATCTCACATCATCCATTTTTAATGTTTCCGTTTCTTGTTGTTTTATTTTTCTTTCAAAATCCAAAATAAAAGGGATGTTTGGCCTTTAAAGAAAAAAAAAATAGGTGTCATCATTACCAAGATAAAAGGAGGGTCAATTTACTAATTACTCAAATATTTGCAATATTAATATTGAGTCTGGCTAGTATGACATCAGTGTCATTTCAGCCTATATAACACTAATTTCAGAACCTATCGAATTGATTTCAAATGGTGAATCCAAACCGTTTAAACCGACTTTTATTTCAATAGTTGTGCATTTACATGCAAATTTATAATCTTTCGAATTTATTTAGTATCAAGTCAAACGGTCAAATGTGTGAGTTTTTAAGTTAATTTTAATACATTCATTTTTTCAACATTTTTTACCGCTTGATTTGATACTAAAATAACTAGAAAATATATTTTTTTTGTATGTAAACACATCACTAATAAAGTAAATTGGTTTGAACGGTTTGAATTAGTCGTTTGAAATCTATCCAATCAATTTTGTAGCTGGTGTCATATGACACCGATGTAATACTAGCCGAACTCATTAATTAATATTATGATTATCACGCTCTACACATACTTATTTCTGGCAAAATGACTCAAAATTTTCATTCGATCATTTGAAAACTAGTTGATATATACTTTAAACAAATTTAAACGGCACATTAATATATAATTGATAATTATATTAATTTTATGATCCATATTTTATATGAATTTAGTTGGCACTTATCCTTTTTAATAGAAAGATGAAGATCTAGCCTTTCAAATTCTGTAAGTAGAAATTTGTCTATAATTTCATATTTAAACAACTTGATTCTTAATTTAATTTAAAAGTGGATAATTTAACAACTTAAAATTTAATATTTAAATAAATAAAAGTTGATATGTAATTGACGGATTTGAGGGCATTTAAAAAGAAAAAATATTAACAGAAATTGATATGGAATTTAAATATTTATTTAATACTTAAATAAATAAAAGTTGTTAAACATTTTAAATATTATAGTTGTAAAATAAAAAAAAACGGTAAAGGCCAAAAAGAAGAAAAATTGCTGACGCGGGCTCTATCCCGATCGTTGATTTCGGTTCGTCTGATAATGTAGTTCGGTCCAGTAGTGAGTAGCCCACTGCCCACCGCAATGCATTTCTTCTCCGTCGCGCCACGTAGCCCCTCGAAAAGACACGTGTCAAGTTTCCTCCTAGTAAGTTACCATATCAACCTTCTCAACTATTTACTCTCCAGGCCAGGCATCGTAAAACCCAAGGGCATTTTAATAATTTCGTAAACCCTCGCTTAAACCCAACTGGTGCTTCAGTTCGGCGATTCGCGTCCTGTCTCTTCTCAGACTCTCAATTCGACCTTTCAAAGAAAAACAGAAATTGACCTTTCGCCTTCGCAAAAGGTATGATCTCTCGCTCTCTCTCTCTTTTATCTAGATTTCATTGCGTAGTTAGGTTGCTGTTGGTATTCGAGTGAATTTGTTTTTTTCTGCCTGATTTATGACCTGTATTAATTTTTTTTTCCTTCTATCTAGTCCTTTTTCAGGCAATAAAGTGAGGAGGCACGGAGCGATAGCCAAAGCGAGAAAGAGCTTATTTTAAAGCAACACGCAGCCCTCCGTAAGTAGAAAAACGAAAGCGACCTCTCTCTCTCTCTATCGTCAGTACTGGACCCCTCTCCAGAAACTATATCTATCTTCTTCTTCTTCTCCTTGACCTCCGAGTGATCGATCATCCATCATCCATGGCGTCACTCTCTGACAGCAGGCACCACGCCTCCGACGAAACAGAAGTCACCTCGCAGCACCATAACCTCGATCAGGGCCAATACTCTGATAAAGACTTCAGCAGCGTCGGTTGCCCCCTTGCGCGCATCTACTCTCTCACCCTTGATGAAGTCCAAAACACCGTCTGTGAGCCGGGTCGCAACTTTGGGTCCATGAACATGGACGAGTTCTTGACCAACATATGGAATGCCGAGGAAGGCCAGGCCCTCGGTCAAGCAACCAGCGCCACCGCCGCCTCCGCCGACGGAGGCGACGCCACCTCTAACGGAGGTGTTGTTCCGACTTTACAGAGGCAGGGCTCCCTCACCGCCCCGCCGCCTTTAAGCAGGAAGACTGTGGAGGAGGTGTGGACTGAAATACACCGGGCACAGGGAGGAGGGCCACTCACCCCACGTGGGACCCACCAGCAGGCAGTAAATGGAGGTGCAAGTGGCAGGCAGCCCACCTTTGGGGAGATGACCCTTGAGGATTTTCTTATCAAGGCTGGGGTCGTGCGTGAACCAACTGTCAGTGTGAGAGTGGCACCGCCGCAATTTGGACAGATGACATCGACGGTGTACTCAATTGGAGCAGAGATGGGAGGTAGTATGTATGGAGCCCCAATGATGGGAGGGGCCAATATGAATATGAATATGAGCATGAATGGGGGGATGATGCATGGGATGATGGTGGGGCCAGTAGGGAGTCCCGGGACACCTGACGGGATGGGGGATGATGTAACAGGAGGCTATGATAGGGTGAACGGGAGGAAGAGGTCGGCAGGTGCAGCAGGGATGAGGGAAGAGGGGTTAGTCGTTGAGAAGGGAGTTCAGAGGAGGCAGCGCCGCATGATAAAAAACCGTGAATCTGCCGCTCGCTCCCGCGCCAGGAAACAGGTTATTTTACTTTATTCTTTCATTACAATTTTTATTACTGTGAATTGCTGGATATTATCATGATGCAATGAATTATGAATGGGATATATGAAAGACCAAACTGTACAAATGGTTCCAAGGGAAAACTAACAAAAGCAACCATCATCAGCTTTGGCTTTTTCTTGAGGGGCTCTACATTGTCATTAAAATATCTACAAGGAGATAGAAATATTTGAATTTTGCTTTTGTGACAGTTTAGCTTAAATGGTTCCATATTATACCCTATACTTCCATTGCACATGTGATTTATGACACATATTGATGTATCAGTGATACTGTTTCATTCATGAGTTGCTTGAAACTTTTTTTGCCAAGGTTTCTTTCAAAATATTGAACTTCTAAGGAAATGCACACTACCAAAATTATTACAAGGGTGCAAAATGTAATTATCTTTCTTGTGCAACCAGTAAATCTCTTTTTGTCCGTAACTGCAGCTTTATGTATGCATTGCACACTGTTTTTAAATGCAGTGGGCGTAAACTGAAAGCGGGGCGGCTTGCACGCCCCTTGTTTCCTATTGAACTAATAAAGAGATGTACAAAGTCAAATATCTTTAATAGTAAGATATGCGTTTTGTTTGCATTAAATGCCGCACTAGCCAGACCTTTTCCTTTTTTCTAATATGTCAATTGTGATGCTTTAGTGCCTGTCTAATTTGTGTGAATGCTGTTCATGCATGTTCCATGGAGTCTACAATTAGCATATCTACTTGACCATTATATTAACCTTAGGCCTTCAGTGTTTAAGACTCATTGTTGGTTTAGTTTTCTTCTTGGGGCATATTGCACCCTTAAACCTTCTTGATTCAAGGACAGATATGTATCGGAGCATGGGCTGTGTGTTTCAACAATAATCTCACCTTGGTACATGCATATTCTTACCCTATGTATAGTTTCTAATATACCAGTTTACATTAAATAAAACTCTTGGAAAATTGTAATAATTAGTAAACAACTATTGATCGAATTGCCAACTAAAGATAATTGCCAGGTTATATTGGTTCTGTCACAACATGATTGCATGCGACTATATTGGTGATTTGTATATTTTCGAGTTCATATTGAAGGAATTGCATAAGAATTCTGTTAGGTATAGTCAGATATTATCTTGTCCTTCCAGTACTCTACAGTGAAATCAAATTAAATTCATCAGCTAAGTTACTATGCATATACTTAACCAGTAAACCTGCTCATGTAAATACATTCACCTTCTATGGGATTGGTTAGCTTCCAGTTGATCCCAATTCTAATTATTGGTTATCTGATGCTGAGAGATTCTAATTTATAACGTTTGGATTATATTAGTACATGCTATATTGGATGAGGCTACACCTAATATCTGATATCTGATTGGTTAGTC
This sequence comes from Carex parvula, assembly GCA_025461045.1. Lineage (NCBI taxonomy): Eukaryota > Viridiplantae > Streptophyta > Magnoliopsida > Poales > Cyperaceae > Carex > Carex parvula. The sequence continues at coordinate 1,002,121 of JAJGRW010001009.1, read as the reverse complement.
CCTTTTTGTCTATCATTAAGCTAGAGCTAATTGCTGTAATTTGTCTTGATGAAGGCATACACTGTCGAGCTTGAAGCTGAGCTGACTCTCTTGAAAGAAGAGAATGAGCGCCTCAAAGAAGAGGAGGTATAGGTTATGAAATTTTCTTCTCTTTACCTGCTTTTTAATTTTCCATTCTTTCTTTGTGCTAACAAAGTAATCTGCTTTGACATGCAGAAGAAAGTATTGGAGTTAAAGCGTCAGATGGTACTATGCTCATTGCTCATTTACTCTGCCTATTCGTATTGTGTTTGTTTTATGTCGTTAGCAACAGTAATGACATTATGTAAACATCTTTTGTTTTTAACTTCGGTACTGGAAAATGCAGTTACTCGAAGCCATAACAGAGCAGGCATATGTGCACGCGCAGAAGGCAAAGGGATCCCTCAGGCGTAGCTTCACTTGCACTTGGTGATTTTCAAACAGGAAAAGAAGGCTCATAATCATTTTTTCTTGTAAGGCTTTTGATGTTTATTAACTCTAGTGGTTTATTCTGGTAAAAAATAGGTTAATCTTATAGTTGCATGACAGCAGAGTGAGTACTTGTTAATTTCTAGTGTGTGAACTGTGTATGAAAATGTTTTATTTGGGAAAGCAATAGTGGCGAATTGGGATCTTTTCTGAATACAATAGATGGATGGTTTTCAATTTTCGTCATGGTGTTTAGAAGTTAGAACTTTGCTGTCATTATAAAGAGCAATTATATGTATTTTCTTTTCATTAAATTGGTCCTACCTTGTTTTCTCAGTTGGCTGACTGCACATATAACATAAATCACAACTTCATCATAGATCAGAATAACAATGACATTTTATATCTTTATGTCATATTTAAGCAAGTCAGCATCCATCATGATCATCCTATCATTGCTTCTTCTCTTTCGTTCCCCTCCGAGAAGCAAACAAAAAAGTTTGGTGCTTTGTCTCCCTCTTGGTGGTCTCTATCAGTGGCGTTTTCTCTCTCAACCTTGTAAGTTTTGAGAAATGCTTGTTTAGTTTGTTGTTTCTTTTATACCGTTTATTGTACTTGAATATATGTTTGAATATATGTTTAGGCAATGAGAAAAAATAAATTCAGGATCCTTTTTTATTGCAAGCTTAATTAGAATGTGCTTTCTGATTTTCCAACATTTTAAATTTCTTTATGGTTAATACGAATTGATGGTTGTAAGTAGATCATCAATTGAGTTAGATGTCCACAAATTTGATGTTGTTTCTAATATGATATTATTTCTCGCTGGTGCAATGAGTTCAACAAACTTGGTGTACTGTATCATTTTAGGACTTCTTGCAGCATTGAAAATTAGGCCCAATTTGCAAATATGGCATGTTTTTGTGTGCTGGGTTGGTATCAGATGACTCAATATTTTATCTTTTCATCGAACACCCTGTGCGCGTCGAATAAAACATGTGAGGATACATAAGGAAAAGAAAAAAAAAAAAAAAAGTAAAAGGCGCCATTGTGTGCATGCATAAAGCACAAGCACGCATCTTCCTTTTCTTCTTCTTCCTCATCTCCCTCTGCCTTTCTTTTTTGCTTGGCGTGTAAGACAAGATCTCTTGCATTCTGTGCATTACTTGAGAAAATTCTCTCCGCTTTCAATCAATCTTTTTATTCTCTTGCTTTGTGTGCATTACGGAGACTTTTCACTTGCGTCTAAGAAAATTGACATAAGAGATACCGAATAGGCTATTCGGTACCTCTTGAATTTAAATAGTACGTACCGAATAGTCTATTCGGTACTTCTGTAAAAAACAAACTATCATATTAGTTTCCTAACTTATAATTTTTTCATGAGTGAGGCTATGGTGCTATGCATAGCAGGAATGGCTAGTGCACTACGGCTTAATATGATACTTTTTAAAATCCTAACGGTCGATTCGAACCGTTCAATGTGATAACCATATGAATATGTACTTGCAAACTAAATTTTATATTTTTTCGAATTTTTTTACTATTTTTTTAGATAGGTAGAATTTTGATGGTCCAGAATTTTCAGAAAACACTGATTTTTCTACCTATCTAAAAAAATAGTAAAAAAATTCAAAAAAAATATAAAATTTAGTTTGCAAGTACATATTCATATGGATATCACATTGAATGGTTCGGATCGACCGTTAGAATTTTAAAAAGTATCATATTGAGCTGTAGTACACTAGTCATTGGTGCTATGCATAGCACCATAGCCTCACTCTTTTCTCATTATGATTTATAAAAAAAGTTCTTCAGAGTTCACCATCAACGGTGTGGTTGCAAGGAAGTGCGCTTGGCTCATTTAATGTTTGTAATATATTTGCAAGAATTTAGTGGGGTTGGTATAAATTTTCATTATGTATTGTACAGTTAAATTAGATATGCTTATGAATAATAATTACTATTTAGTTGTACATTTTAGGGTTCAAATTATACATATGACAATTATTACGTACAATCTGTGTTATTGTGGTTGTAAATATTTAGATTAAATTAGATATGTTAACGGACATTTATAGCTATATATTTATATTTATTTTGGGTGTTGAAAATATATGATTTCAAATTGAACATAATATATAGCAAATAGCTGACCGGAGATGAACTTTCAAAAAAGGGAAAATAAGACCCAATGATAATTCATGGCATTATTCCATTTTGTATTCCCAACTCACGTGACATAATAATTGAAAAAAAGTCAAATACATAGAAATATCCTTCAATCCAAGTTCAATTATTAAATTAATTAAACCAATTAATGTAACCGAAATGACCATCGACACCCCTTAATTGTATTCCTCATGTGTAAAATTGTAGAAATATATAGAGCTTGTAAAGAAAAATAGGAAATTAGATTTAGTTTGAGCAGTAGCTTAGAAACACTGTTGTAATAATGCCTTCATGTCTCTATTAAAATATTTCTGTTTTCTTTATAGAAGAAATATAAATATATACATAATGGAAAAACAAATGGGACTAGTACCTCAATTAATAGGGTAGATCAAATTAAATGACAGAGTAAATGAGAATAAATGGGACTCGTACCTTTGGTTCGATGGGTTTAATCACCGTCAATTTGCATTAAGATTCGTGCAGAATGCTTTAAACTTCATGCGTGTCTGTTTTAATTTTCGTGTGCACAAATCTTAAATTAGATCGGACGGTCATGATGCTCATTGAACCTAAAAGTAGGTCCGATGGGCATCAGACCTACTCTGTTCTCATGCTTTAAAGTTTGAACATCTTTTTTTTGTGATTATTTCTTGGGTAAAATATTTTGATTTTGTACAAGCTCAGCCTTAAAATAAGATAGCTAGATACCAAACCAAACGAGCAAGTTTGGAATAGATGAAATGATAAGTTTGCATATATGCTAACACTTTATTTTAAATGAAAATCTAAAGTTGTCTGAAGTTGAGATTGAATATTGAGGGACCATGCTAACACTTTGTTAAAAGGATATATTTATAAAGACGAACTTTTAACATAATTATATAATTGAAGAGAAACAGAGGCTTGGCCTCTTTATTTTCTTGAAAAAAAATATATATATAATTGTAAAACAAATTAAAGAAATTAAATCAAGTTCGAGATAAGTCTAAAGATAATATTATTTATGATCAAATCATGACTACTGTCTTAGGTATAATCCACATATATATATATATATATATATATATATATTCCCTACCATAATGTTAAACAAAAAAGTTTAAGTAATTTGTGTCAATATTAGAGAAAGAAATCGTTCTCTAAAATGAGCAATGTTTAATCTCTGCTGAAAATTTTCTTTATTTTGAAATAAACATAATATATGCATAATAAAGTTCAATGAATTACAAATCACATTAATATTTTTGCAAGGTAAAAAAGGAAGATGAGGGTTCAAATATCTCTATTTTTTTTGTCTCCATTATGTTTTCATTTTTAAACGTTAATAACTCAAAATTAAATCATAAACATCAAAATAAAATTGTTAGATGTGATCTATGTTATTTTTTCTACATTCTCATAAAAAAAAAATCACATTTAAATTTAAATTTTGTTTTTATGTAAATCAATAAGTTGAAAAATTAACGTCTAGAAATTATCCATATTACTATATTAGTATGTTTTTCCAAGTTCTTGATGACAACCAAAATAAAGTTGAAATGTCATAATTTTTTACATGTGCATGGATAAGATGATGTAGATCATATCCAACGGTTTTATTTTAACTTTTAAAGTTTTAAATTTTGAGTTATTCAATCTTTTAAAAATACAAGCACGATGGAGGCACAAAAAATAAAAGCATTTCAATCCTCCTCAAAAAAGAATATGCAAACAAAATGACTAACACACAAGACAAGCAATTGTATGATGTACAATATTCCATTTATATGACATGACCAAGCCACCTTTTATAATCAAAAGCGCAGTATAATCAAAATCAAATGATGTAGTCGGTTATGATAAAAACAAGTCATGCAATTAAAAAATATTCAATTACTTTGATAAATCCAACTATTTCAAAATTCAGATACATTCAACAAAAATAAAATTAAAGAGGAGAAGAATTCAAGTAGAGAACTGTTACACTATGGCCTTAACCTCAAGTAAGAAGCATATCCCTCCCTTTGAAAGGTAGCTTCCTCTCCATTTCCATTCTTCAAAACATGGTTGATTTCCGGCTGGCCATGGGTGTTACTGGAGGGAACATCAATCTGTCCTACTGGCTCCACCGGAAAAACTTTAAAAACACTAACAACACATTTAATAGCGAAACAATCATCCTTTATATTTGATTCCAACACTGCTCTTTTAGCGAAGGAGATACATCCCCACTCCATATCGTTACCGAAATTTGTAATTTCTGGTGTTTTTGTTTAGGGCAAAACACATCCATTTTTGTCTAGAATTAGGGCTGTCAACGAGCTGGCTCGGGCCGAGCTAGGTCCTAGCTCAGCTTGTTAATTCTGGACCGAGCTCTTACCGAGCGAGCTTGACCTTTGGCATCCGAGCTAAAAGTCCGGCTTGAAATTGTGACGAGTCAGTCCGAGCTAGCTCGCGAGCTGACGAGCTGGGTTTGGTTAGATCTTGTTTTAAGAAGAAAATAAATTCTACAAACTTTTTAAATTGAACTGAACCGAGCTAGATAGTATAAAATGCACACAAAATCATACAAATTCACAAATTAATGCTAGCCGAGCTAGCTAGGCCCTAGCTTGAACTCGTTAATTCTGGACCAAGCTAGTGGCGAGCTGGCTCGTTAACAGCTCGGTCCAATACCGAACGAGCTGTTAGCGAGCGAGTCACGATCGAGCTACGAGATTTTTTGCCACCCGAATAGTAAAAGTATATTGTGCCTTTACTGCACAATCTAATTTGCTTTGAAGGCAAAGAAATATCGATATGTCGTCGTCATCCTTTGCTTCAAGACAACCATTGGGATAGTATTGGATACTCCAATTAATCCCACTGACATCAAAAATTGTTGATTCGAGAAACTTACCTTTGCCAATATGTTTATCTAAAGAGTATCCCATTATCTGAAACATATGTGTTCTTGTCACTTGTTCCATTCGTCTTACACAACCTGTGGTTGCTAGTGTTTTAACGGGATTTTGTGCGGAGTTTGACATTGATGGATATATATATTATAGAGTCCGGCTACTATAACACTAGTGTTATTTCAAATTAAATAACACCACATCTTAAACCATTGGATCTGCTTTAATATTCGTGCACAAGATATTTATATTCGTGCACTAGTGTCTTGCACGAATATTAAAGCAGATCCAATGGTTTAAGATGTAGTGTTATTTAATTTGAAATAACACTAGTGTTATAGTAGCCGGACTCTATATTATATATATATATATATAGTGGAAAGAGGTTTGATTTATAATAACAGAACAGAGAGGTTTGACATTGATGGATATATATAGAACGGAGATTGAAATTGATGTGGCGTTTATATCAAAAAGGCAATTCTTCTATTTAATTTTATTAAATATTTATTTTCTAGTTTTCAACCACCCTGTTTGGAATAAGAGCCATCAGCATGAATCTGTGAAACAATTACTTTATATTTATATCTAATGCTAGGTAAGAATAAGATGGAGCTAGCAATAAATATTGTTTTTCTCTGGGAAAGATGAAGAATACGAGGAGTTTTAAAGACGGTTTATCTTCTGTGTTCATTGGAAAACATCGAAAAGGAATTGACAGAACAGAAGCCCCTTTTGAGGCGCCTGTAGCTTTTAATTCTCTGCCAGTTTAGATTAGAGATATTTTGTATGGGAATCAATTTTGGTTTTGTTCAAAATTAGTTTGAAGTTTGAACTGTGGAAATGTGGAATTAGTCAAACTAGTTTTCGAGGTGTCTGTCCGGTTTTCGATGCACAATTTTTTTTTTGTCCCTTGAAAAGAAAGAAGGTTAAACGATTAAAATTAATTAAGAACATGGAAGCCACTGGTTTTAAATTTGTGCCTTGTTTTTGTGTTTGAGACATCAGACATCCAACCAATGATATATGGGACTGAAACCTTGATATTGCATAGCCAAAATTTGGTTATGTTCATTATCTATCTAACCAATGAAGCGGGCCTGTTCGGCGCAAGAAGGGGATTGGGCATGGGTACAGGAATTGAAAATTTTACTGTGCGCATGGGGAGAAAAAAATTCAATCAGAATAAATTTTTTTTTTCCTACGAGCACAGTAACGTGTCGAACAGGCCCTAGTCTTTAAGAATACTCTCTCACAAGAATTTTAGCATGGGGTGATACTATTTTTTTTCTTTGCTTGATAAACTCATAGTTGTGAGTTGCTCTGTTTTGATAATATAGCTCTAGGCTGTTCTCACTTCTCAGCCTTTCTTTCAAAAAAAAAAAAGGAACAACGCTAGTTTACTTAATATGAATTTCGGTAGATACTTCAGCTAAAGTTAAACAGAAAAAAAAAAATCTAAGTTTAAAATGGAAAATATGACAAGATCCGTCATCATAGTAATGTATGAAATAAAAATGTATTAATTTACCTATTTTTTTTCAATTTATTCAGTCAATATCAAACACCTAAGAACATACTTTTTTTGTATCAGAATTCATTTTAAAGAATTGAAAATAAAGTAGGATTAAAATATTGCATCATCGTTTTTATGTTCCAATCAGGTTCTACGTTTTTATCTCCGTTTTCGAAGTTCGAGATCTCCATATTAAAATGTGCTTGGAGACCAAATTTTATATATTTTAAATTTTTTTAGAATTTTTTAGATAGGTACAAAATCACTGTTTTTGATGATCCATAATCATTTGAAAACAGTGATTTTGTATCTATATTAAAAAATTCCAACAAATATAAAGTTTGGTCTCCAAGCACATTTTAATATGGAGATCATGTTGGACAGTTCGTATTGAATATTCGGACATTACAAACGAAGATAAGAATGTGGAGTATGATTAGAGTGCAAAACGAATGGTTTATTTTAGCCCAACTCTTAAAAATATATACATAACTTTCTTTCTTATCATTTGGTTGTTGTCCATTGTTTAACATTGAGCAAGATAATTTATTTCAGTAGAATGTATAGAATTTTTTTTTAAATTTTCAAAATTTAATTAACTTTGAAATTAAGGTCAAATCTGGGCTAGAACTGAGAAGATACATTTTTTTTGTTGATTTCAGTATAAATTTCACAACCTTTAGCACTCTACATATTAAAATAAGTTAAAGACAGGCCATTAAATTTATAGCAATATAAGAAAATATTTAATAAATTAATTAGATCGAAATAAAATTCATATGAACTAAAGTTAGTTTTGCGTGACCGGAACAAATCACAAAATTATTTATAACTAGCAGAAAGCTACATTTTTCTTCGGCACTGACGACTGAATAATGTTCTCGGAAAAAACAGAACAAATTGTTGTTGATATAATGCGAAGAAAACAAAATCAAAATAGTGTAATGTATATAATATTGGATGAACCACAATATAGAAGTTGTATAAATCATTTTAAATATGATTTTAGAAATTTGTAAAGACTATACACATGGAATAAAAACTGTACTACATATGGAACGAAAACTGTATATAGTGCCCAAGGGTGCTGGTAAAAACTGTACTACATATGGAATGAAAATTTTGAGTTTTCAAATTAAAGTTTCAAAACTTGCAACAATCTTCATCTTAGACACACAGCGAATAATAGAAAAGTCGGAAATAAAAAACTTTTCTTGCAACACTTGTTTCATTTGGAATCGGCTTGTCATTAGCAAGTTCAAAATGAGTCGAGCTAGCTGCTAGCACAAACCTAATTAAGTCAAATTTTAACTCGCTTATGACAAGCCAAATCAGAATGAAACAAGTTAATTATGGTTTTTTTTCAAACCGATCTCGAGCGAGCTACAAATTTTTTTTTTATCAGCCATAATCCCAACGCTGTTCTCGCATGTCTCGGGTTTGGTGCATCAAATAAAAGCGGGTCACTCTCCATCCAAAACGAAAAGCCCGGCAAATTCAGAAAAAATCAAAAGAAATTCGAAAAAAATAAATAAAAGGTTGATGGTGCAGATAACCAGATCAATAGGGGGGTAATTTAGTAATTCAGCAAGGAAGAAAACGACCTTTCGAGTATTCACATTACATTCACGTTTACAAAATTAGCTGCTATAGGCATATAAGTGCAAGATGATGACATCAATTTAGCAACTTAATTCCGACACTGAATTTGATCAAGCATGACATGTCTTTAATGTTAAACAGGTTTGAACAATTGAACTTGTTCCCCCTCCACAAAAAATATGCACTCATAGCAGTCTAAAAGGAATTCTTGTTCAGTGAGTTATGTATAAATCGATTGATAATTTATCCAAAACCAGACATCATAAAGCATTTTCAAGCAATCATCTCCGAAAAAAGACAAACTATCCGGAGTCAGATTCAGATTAGCAATTCCATTTCTCTTCAAAACCTCTGTCAGATGTGGTATATTTTTATCAGACTTGTTGCCTATTATATCAACTGAGTTCAGGTTTTTGCATTGGAAACACAAATCACTTGACATGTTAAATGGTTCCACATCTCTCCGTTTTCGATAAACCTATAAATAAAAATTATAAACAATAATACATAGAACACCAAGTTTTGCTTTTCCAGATAATACAATCCAAAACGTTCACAAATACTCATCAAGTAGTTGGTCAAAGTTGGTACTGTAGCGTATGAATTAGAACTAGAAAGAAATCATACCTCCTTGCAGATCAGAGTAAGCTTTTCAAGCATCGGTGAGTGCTGAAGAAAGAATGTGACAGCAGCAGGATCACAGGCAACCCAATATCCACCAAGTATTAAGCTCTTCAAATTTGGGACATCTAGCTTCAAACTTCGGAAATCTAGCTTAAGCAGCCAATAATACTAAAGACATAGAAAATTCTAGTTAGAACAATCACTGAAATGGATCTCCACATCATACCGGTTGAGCCCACCATACAATTACGTACCAATTGGAATCCAATTTCAATATCAATTTTTTTGTGTGTATTTTGTTGCAGGTTCTTGCCCAAAAAAGAAGTTATAGTAATAACAACAAAAAAGAGTAGAATAAAAACAAAAATCAGGCTGCCACCCCTTCCCCCTCTGAACCCAGTCACTAGACAAAGTATCTCTCCTTTCTCGCAGTTTCTGTGACTTGAGAGAAATATAGAGAGCGAGAGAGGACATGTAATTTGTAAATTTTTGAACATATTGATTTGATGGTCAAGCATGATGAGATTTTCATAATAACTAAAAAGCTAAAACTATAGTTATACAAAACATACCACATTGACATGGGGCGAGCATACTGCATATTTTTTATTAAAATGCAAATTTTCGAGGTTAGGCGTACAAATGTAGAACTTGTTCTCCCTTTGATTCTGTATTCCACAATTTTCCATGACCAAATTTCTCAACATCCTTGAAGAAATACCCAAACAGCTTAACCAACAACAATGCAAATTCAAATTTTCAAGCCTCGGGCACCCAGAAATTATCTTCTCCATGAAAGCTGAATTGACATCCATATGTTGTAGGCTCAAAATTTTGAGTTGGCTTAAACTTATAACATTTGGTGTAATTATTCTCACATTAGGGAAACTAAATAAACCCAACTCCTCTAAAGACCGGCTAGTTAACATAGGTCTTGGTAAAATCACATTTTCACCAGAATTTTTAAGCCGGATTATAATGTGAAGAACCCGAACATCGTTGTTTAATGCATGAGTGATCCATCTTGTGCTTGCTGCAATATTAGTGGGAGAATCATTGAACAAAAATGTTTTGAAAACTTGAAGATCTTGTTTCGAGCGGTAAGGCAGTGCGGCATTGACATAACTGATGAACTTATCAGGCCCGCAATTTGCAAATTCATCAGTGTAAAATTTGAGGCCTTGCATTGAGACACATACATGTATCCACCTATGCGACAATATACTGGTACGGCCTGCTTCTTGTAGTGGGAGAAAGGAGAGGATGTGATGTAAGATATGGTCTGGTAGTTTACTTATCCTGTCTGTGGTACTTGGAACTTCTTCGGGTGTGGTGCCAGTAGGTTTATGTGTTGGTTTAGGTTTAAGTTTAGGTCGGATCATTCTTTTATTTGTAGATTTCAGAGAATTTTTACGACTTGTCATGTTCAATGGCTTGGCTTCTGAAGAGAAGAACAGGAAATAAGTACCAGCAATGCATTATAAAAAATATAGTACTAGTGAGGCCTAGAATAACCAGTTTACATCGATAATCCGACCAAATATCTTAGGCACTCTAGAGATCAACTTTGAAGTTTAATTGATATTCAAAAATTATTCTGATTTCTCTTCACCTATTACCAGCTGGTTATTACACAAATTATGACACAAAAATAAGTTAGTAATGCATTGCAGTCTTTAATTAAACAACATTGTGCCTTATTCTTTTTGAAAATGGAGCAATGTCTGTCAATTTAATAAGAATCAATGTTGAAATAAATTAATTAAAAAAAATTAGTGTGACAATGGTCTGGCAGCTAGCGGCTCAGTTAAATGTTAAAGGCAATCCAATATTGCATCATCTGAGGGTCATATTGTAAAAATTGAAGTTTCACGGATCAAATTGAAACCTGACATAAATTTTTGGGAACAACAGTCCAATCCCAATTGAAAATAAGAGGCTTAAATCTCAGGTTTTGCTCATTTCACACACATATTCAAAGTCGAAGACCTGGTGGGGTGTGCGCGCATGTGTGTGTGTGAGAGAGAGAGGGTGTAGGTACAAACCTCGATACAGATAAAATTGTTGATCGGTGACGGAGCGCTGGAATAGGAGGGAACAAGGGGTAAGAGAGTTGAATGGAGAGAGTCGGGAGGCGAGAGGCGAGGCCGCAAGAGGTACGAGAACTGGGGATATTTAAACTGAAAGAGAGAAAGGGGTAAAGAGCGGACTGCGGAGAGTCGGGAAGCGGGAAGCGACAGGGTACGAGGGAAATAAATCTGCTGCGTGTCCCTGCGATTCCAATCTCAACCGTTCACATGTTTTGAGATTCGTGCACAAAAACTGACTTCTCTCAAAAATTCTGGATTTCATCGTTTTGAATGGTTGGAATTAGAATCGCAGCAGATCCAGTGCATTGGTCGATTCTACTCTGGCACAAATCTCAAAACAAATCACTTGATATTCCAGTTTGCAACCCGGCCGTGAGTATTCATTCTACTCGGTCCGACCTTGTACCGTACCAGTACTCACTCGCCGGATCCAGGAGTGGATCAGAGAAATAAAGATCGGAATATAATTCTTCGGTCAAAGAAGTCTTGTTCCTTAACTCTATTATTAATTATTTTTATTATACTTTTTTACTTCTAAAGTAAAAAAAAATATGTATAACATAGTAACAACGTTAGTTTACTTAATGTGAATTTCAGTTGATACTTCAGTGAAAGTTAAACATAAAAATCTCAAGTTTATAATGGAAAATATGACAACATCATCCATCAACCATCATCATACGTAATGTTTGAAAAAATAGACATACTATACTATAGACTTGAAAACTTATCGGATAATATAGATTTCAAATGACGAATTAAAATTGTTAAAAACAATTTACTTTACAAGTGATATATTTACATGTTAAATATATAAATATTTGAATTCTTTTTACATAAAATCAAGTATCAAAAAATGATTAGAAAAAATAAATATACTAAATTTTATTTAAAAAATTCTACTTTTTATTGCTTAAGGTAAATCATATGTTAATCTAAACAAAAGCGAAATATAACCAATATTAAACTCATCTTACCTTAAAAATTATCAGAAAAAACAAAATGCACAACAAGATGAACATACAAACACACATCCAAAAAGAGAAATTCGGAAGTTAAAACTAATCTTACCCATATTTAACTTTTTATCCATTAAATTTTAACTTATCGATACTTTATCCTTACCCATTAAGATAACGAATAACGAAACAAATAACAGTAATTAACTAAAATGTCTAATCAATTTTGTATAAATTATTAATTAAAAAACTATATAAAATATTGAATAAATTATTTTTATCATAAATTACTGAAAAAAGTTATATAAAATATAATATAAATCAATCTAAATATAATAATAAAATTATATAGTTTATATATAAATAAAAAAATCATATATATTTTTATATTTATTAATTATTCTGTAAGGTAATGGATACAAAACAGTACTTATTCATACTCTTACCCAATAAGCTAATGAAAAGAAATTTTTACTCATATCTATACTCGATAAGTTAACGAACAAAAAATCTTACCTATATCTGCCTTATCGAATACAGTACAACTCGGATAAACGGTTAAAAGGTTAAAAGGGTATCATTGACACCCCTAACATAGAATGCAAGTTGCTGACACAGTATTTCTGGGCACCGGGACATCTCTCGAGGACAGGAGGGGTTTCAATGGGTATCAGACATAAATTCATCAGATACCTGGTCAAAATCATCCAACTTGCATCGAGATTTGCACATATAATTTAGATTCACATAACGCTAACACAGATTTGGATTCGTCTGCGAGAATTTTGATGTGAATCAGACGACTTGGACTGAACATCAGATGGATTTCGGTATGATGCCTGTTGAAAATGACCCGCTTCCATCGTCGCCGGGATGTCTTTTTTCATCTATGCTCCCTTTTCTTGTTCTTCTCTGTCACCCTCTTTTCTCTCCTTTTTCCTTGTTGAATTGCTTTTATTTTGAAAACACAAGGCTTATATATTAAATGCTAATATTAGCACCACATAACCAACTGTCAAAGACTCCTAACCGCATGACATATCAACCAAAGCCTAACTTAGGCATGTCATATACACCAACCAAACACCATCAGTGTCCATACATCCCAACTTAGTAACAAAGCATTCATGTATCAGACTTGAACCCCAAGATCCAATCAAATATTCCTTAGAATTTGGCATCTATTTAATTCTTACTAAAATTATCCCCTCCTGCCCTTTCAAATACAAGACACTCTTCGCTGTCACCTCTGTATGCTTTGTTCTCCACATTTTCCTTTTCTACCTCGCATTTGCGAAACCCGTTTTTCGCCCCCCAAATCCCCAATCTGTACATGTCGTTAGCACAAGGTGCTAAGCGGGGCCATGACCGGGGAAGCAAAGGCGGGAGCAGCAGCGATGTGCGCCCTTATCCCAACCCCGACATGCACCTTCTGGAACTCACTGTCATATCTGCTCAGGATCTCTACCCCCGATTCAAAGAGATGAAGACATATGCGGTTGCAACAGTATATGAGTATCCTAATGAGGAATTGATCACACAGACTGACACCACAGGCGGCACGGACCCCACGTGGAATGACAAGTTTGTGATGCGTGTTGACGGTTCCTTCCTCCGGTCCGATACCTCCACCATTGATGTCACCATCTTTGCTGTCAGGAAATGGGCCTTTGGCAACAGATCAGACCACCCTTTAGGTACCTGTATTTTTGTTCTTCTTGTAAATGTGTTTTCGAAATTGAAGATTGGTTCCTCGTTTGTGTGCTTCATTAGAGATGTTTTCGTTATTTAGGTACTCGGTTGGCCAGTAATCCCACAGGCTTTATTCATAAAAAAAATTGTTGTTTACCAGAATGACAAGGCTACCAAGGTTTATCAAAATGATTTTTTCTTTTTGAAAGTATTTTATTGGTATTGGCAGATGATTGTTCATCTACCCAAGACAAGAATTTTTTACCCAAATTTAACCAAACCTTAAAACGTTAGTTCAAAGGTTAAAATTAGTCAAAAGAAGTAGGATGAATGTAAAAACCAGCTTATTTTATTTGGCATCAGAGGCGAAATTAAAAAACTGAGATTGGGAGGGCTATAAAATAAAGTGTAGTGTAATTTTATTTTATAAACGGAGCTAAAAGTATTAATGCATACAAAAATTATAAATTCCAATATACAAAATTACTTATACTGGTGGCTTAGTACCATTTTCAATACACTACCTTTAGCCCCTGTTTGGCATGACAGATAAGTATTGATACTAATGCAACCTAATGACATTGTTTGCACTAACAGGAAAGACGCGCATCCTCGTAAAAACATTCCTCAACCCAAAAGCACGCCAGATGGTGGCGCTTCAAATCAGGCGGCCGAGGTCGCTGCGTCCCCAGGGAATCTTGAATGTCTCGATTTGCCTCTTGGGCCACAGTGCAACCATCGCTCCATCCATGCATGATCACAGTGGACGCCGCTCTGTTGCACTGAGCGGCATCACCTCTAGACCCAACTCAATGCGGTACTATTAATCAACCAACTATTCTATAATCTATAGTTGCACGTTGATCGTTGAAACCGTCGAAACAGATCTACTACACAAGTAATTAATTTACACATCAAATTTATAATTTTCTGAATTAATTTAGTATAAAGTCAAATAATCAAAATATGATGAAAAATTAATGCAATAAAAATAACTTATTAACCTTTTTTTTTTACCGCTAGACTTTATACTAAATTAATTAGAAAATTTATAAATTTGACATGTAAACGCATAACTCGCGAAGTAGATCGGTTTCAACTGTTTGGATTTGTTATTAGAAGTCAATCTAATAGATTTTGAAGTTAAGCTCAACAAAGGACTAGGTGAACTTAAGAACACCCTAGTCAACATCTATAGAAAGGTTTCTGGTACTGCTTACAGAAGCTAATGGCTTTCTGGTACAATGCCTGTAGTAGAGGACTTATTTAGAGTGATAAGTTTCTAATTTGTGTTACTTTTTAATAGATTTGAGATGACACAAAAGATTGATGAGGATATCGAGCAAGCAATCAGCGAGCAGCGGCGCCAGATGGAGTTCTCTGGACCCCTAGATCATAAATGCCAAGAGCAGGAGCAAACTGAGCGCAAGGCGCTCTTGTCAAAGATTGAGAGATATAAAAGTGATCTGTCACCAGAACACGATAAGATGATTATTAAGAACTCGACGGAGAAGATCATTAAGAAAAATATCGAGAACTGGCAAAGAAAAAGCTACAGCAGTGCGACGAGATTTTGGCTTTGTGGATGCAGAGCTTTTGATGACAGTGACGATTCAGCTTGAATTCACACACACACACACACTCAAATTTGGGTTCATTCTTTTTCATCGCTTGATTTTTGTTCAAATAGTTTATATCTCTGCAAGGGAATTACTGTTCGGGTATTGTTTGGTTAGGATTTTAGTTCTAAGTTACTGGTAAGTTCACGTAAAATGGGAAGGAGTGTAAGAGTTCAGTACAGACATTTAACCATCTAGCAAGTGATTCTTATTCATGTAAAAAAATTGTTATATAAGAGCATTCTAGTTTGATTGTTAGCAACAACTGCCATTGGAAGAGATACTTTCTAGCAAGTTTTGTTGATGGTTCATTGGTGCGCCTATTGATTGATGGCCTACTAATATTTGTCCCAAAAGCTATCTAATATTGAATCATCATGAGCAAAAGGATTGTTGCTCACAAGCTTATTTGAACATTGTGAGAACTAAAATGTTCTTAAGCTCATCAAATTCTTAATGAGTTTAACTTCAAAATCTATTGAATTAACTTCAATAAAAAAATTAAATCCTTGAAACCGATATAATTCACTGGTGATAAGTTTACATGTAAACAATATAACGTTTTGAATTAATTTAGTACAAAGTTAAGCAGTAAACAATGATAAAAAAAATATAAATGCATTAAAAGTAACAAATCTTTGTTTTTTGAACTGCTTGCTTTTATTCAAAATTAATTTGTAAATTTGTAAATTTTGCATGTAAACACATCATTCATGAAGTATATCGGTTCTAATGGTTTGAATTCGTCGTTTGAAACCGATCTAATGATTTTGAAGTTAAAACTCACCAAGCCATATACTAAATTAATTCTAAAATTTATAAATTTTGTATGTTACGCATTACTCGTGAAATATATCAATTTTAATGATTTGAATTCGTTGTTTGAAACCAATCCGATAATAATTTTAGAGTTAAACTCATCAAGAGAAACTGGATAGATTTTTTAGCTGACTTTCAATCACACATTCAAGAAGCATAAAGACTAAAGAATCACATTGTAGCAGTACAACAAAGGATTGAAATTACGTAATTCAAATTGGCCATTGTCATAGAAAGAAACTATGGCAGAAACGGGTAACAGACTCATACTTGCACGTTGATCGTTGGATCAAAAGTTCAGATCAGATCAAACGATCACTGAAGTTCAGGGTGTAATCTGGGACGTTTAATTTTAATTGGACGGAACATTTTGTCTCATTAGTTTTTGGGCGGCAGATGCAGACTCAAAAATAAAATATTTCAGCTTTGTGTATGATACTAGGGCTGCACAAAAAATTCGTAGTTCGTAATTCGATTCAATTTTGATTCGAAAAAATTCATAAAAAATTTAATTCGAAATTAAGTTCGTTCGAAATTAATTCAAACCAAACTCAAACTAGACCTAGTTCGTTCGAAATAGGTTCGCAAACCAAACTTAGTTCGAAATTAACTCAAACGTGAACCGTTGATTTCTGCTGATAATGAACTAGATGATTATTTTGTACTTCTATTGATATTTAAATTGTACTTTGAATATTTTGAATATTTGAAAACTTTAGTGATGTTGTTCCTGTTAGCTATTTGGAAAACTTTGGATACTGTAATTGCACTGAACTTTGATTGATGGTACTAAACTTTGGTGTTTGATATAAATTTTGATATTTGTAATGAACTTTGATATAAACTGTGGTGTACTGTGTAATTAGAATTCAAAATGCCGGAGTTTTTATTGAAGTGCTGTAATTTCGAACTATGACCCAGCCATAAGTCATAACTCGTAAGTTGTAACGAAGTTCGTAAAAGTTCGAAATTGAGTTCGTAAAAAACTCGATTTAAAATTGAGTTCGTTCGAAATTAATTCAAATCAAACTTAATTCGAAATTAATTCAAACCAACCTCAAACTGAAAGTAAGTTCGATTCGGTTCGGTTCGTTTGCAGCCCTATATGATACCAAGTAAACATCAACTCAAACATTTTGCAATAAAATAGCATCCCAAACCCAAAGGCAATTCAATCAAATCTTGAAAGGATCTTTTTAATTTGGATCACCCCGGTGACCACACATCCAATTATTAAATCCAGCCCGTTATTTAATTATGGCACGAATCAAAATCAGACCCCCTGTGTTAAAATAGTCACTGAATTCCAATCGCTTCAGCTCATTGGACAGGGATACCGTAGACGATACGGACTCGCATTTTTTAATATCCATTCATGAACATGAAAAAGCAGTAATAAATGCTACCTCTGTTGCTACTTCAAAAAAAAAAAGTGTTATCAAATACTAGTTCTGGACCATCAAAATTCTTATCAGTAAGACATCAACTAAGGCTAAAAAAATACCAAGAAACATAGATCTTGCTAGTTGCTACAACATGTACCTGTCATGTTCATTATGCATATTACGGATCAACCCGTACTATGGATCCATATCTCTATTTTCAAAGTTCAAACAGTTGACCCGAACCATTAAACATGATCTCCATATGAAAATGTATTTGGAGACCAAATTTTACATTTTTTTAGAATTGTTTTACTATTTTTTTAGATTGGTAGAAAATCACTTGATTTGAAAATTCTGGACCATCCAAATGCGAGTAAAAAAAGAGAACTCAAAACATTATATTTCAGAATGGCTGGTAAAGAAAAAATTGTACCAGTAAGTTGCCAGTCTTGGAAACCTATTTGAAACTATTAGACATGATTACTTGGGTAAATTCTGCATCTAAACTCACTAAATCCAGATATTGCTTACATAAGAATCAAGGTTATTAGTTCAGATATTCATTCAGAATTGCCAGCTCTCATATCAGTATCAGAATCATGACCCGGGCTATGATGTTAGAAGCATTTTACCATTACTTGCAAAAACTTTATGCAAGATAATAATGCCGATAATAAATCAACTAAGCACCTAGAAAGTTAACCAGGGGAAAGCTAGGCATCCAGGTCATACAAAAACCTAAACAAAGAGCCTACATTGGCAACCAAGATGCATTACAAGATAAAAAGAGTATCAAAATTCACATTATTTCCCTAAACAAATCATTCTTGATTCAAACATTCTCGGAGCAAAACAAGTCAATACCTCTCTGTAGGAGATATACAAGAGAAAAAAAATAACGATATCTTTCCAACCAACCAACCAACCACCAGATCAAAACGAGCCTAACAAAACCCTAACCCTATAAACTCACTTGGGGGCAGGCGGAGCTGGCGCGGCGGGAGAGCCAAGAAGCGAGGCCTGTTGCAACTCGAGTTCGTTCAACTGCTGTTCACGATCCATCTCTATGATGAGTGGGACCACCAGAACAAGAAAGGTGGTCCCGGCGATCCACGCCGCCTTTCCGGTGCTGAAAAGAAGCTTCTTGGCCGCCGTCGCCGCCTCACCCGCCGCCTCGCGGCCCTTCAACACGATCGGATAGTTGGAGATCGAGGCTAAGATTCCTCCTTTTTTGTCATCGCCTGGTTTCGAGAGAGCCCAAGATGCCATGGTTTATTGGAGGGAGGGGTTTGCTGCTCTCTCTAGGGTTTAAAGAGAGGATTTGATTTAGCTTTGATGTCGAAAAAATGATTAGGAGGCGGCGAAACACACAGAGAGCCAGAGAGGTGTGCTTCAGTTCCTCTACAACTGTACTACAAAGTCACTGACTGTTCAATCCCAGGGCAGATATTCCATCGGACGGTCCAAATCTATCTAAAATCTCAATTGCATACAAATAGAGTCGAAGAGGAGCCTGATGGGGTTTCAGGGTTTGAGAAGTCGATGGGGTTGTGTTAGTTTACTCGCGGAGCAACGGGTCAGGAAAAACGCTTCGACCGGTTCGAAGGCTATTTGTTTGAGCTTCTGAAAACGCACGGAAATCGTAAAAGTCGGCCCAAATTCTCGGCCCGGTTTCTTCTCTTTCTCAATTTGATCCTTGCGTTGTTGTTTTGGTACTTTTATTTTGTCATTTTATGAACATAAGTTTATTATTCGAAGAAATAAAATGCATTATAAAATTTGTGGGAGTAAGAATTTATACAGGAAAAGTAACTTTTTTTAAGAAACAACTCAAGGTAAATGATGAATTGTTATTTTTAATGAAAAATTATTAAATTATTACGTAATAATATTTTGCCGGTCAAAAGTTTAAAATATTTTTTTTTTATTTATATATAATTTAAATTAAAATGTCATGAAACCGTAAAATTGATTCTCATTCTCTGCAGAAAAAATTTATATGATTAACCTCCATAGTTCGAAAACCTGGCTCCGCTCCAGTCGTAACTCAGCACAATAATACATAGGGTATTAGCATTAGAAAATCTTTGGATGAAAATTCGAAGAAAATTGCACAAAATTTGCAGAGAGATAAATGATTGTTATCGGTGCGCTTAAGCAGAATATTATACCGAGTACATTTACTTTCTTACTTTAGATACTACAGACAATTAATTGAGATAATAAAGTCAATTGACACTTTTTTTATTTGATAATTTTATATTTATATGTCAGAAAAACAGACTGCAAAATTTTAGATATTTTTTATTACTAATTTTTTTCAGTTATTGTGTGCGAACACGATTTATCGCAAATGTGGTGAGTGAATTAGCAAGAATGGATCTAAAATAGAGGTGAAAACAGAGCGAATACGGAGCGAATAGTGGTAAAATTATTTCCATTTTTTTTTAATATTTCAGATACGGATATGGATCGGATCAAATATTTATTAAAATAATATTAAAAATTATCAAAGTTCATAATATTTATCTAATTTTAACCATGAATAACAATATTTTT
This sequence comes from Carex parvula, assembly GCA_025461045.1. Taxonomy (NCBI): domain Eukaryota; kingdom Viridiplantae; phylum Streptophyta; class Magnoliopsida; order Poales; family Cyperaceae; genus Carex; species Carex parvula. The sequence continues at coordinate 981,755 of JAJGRW010001009.1, read as the reverse complement.
TCATAATACATATTAAAATATATGATATGTATCTACTATTTGAATACGGATAATTGAAACGTAAAACCATATTAGTATCCATATCCACATGGTATTCGGATATCGGATATCCATATCTAATTTTTTGAATACAGATCGAATACGGATTAGATATTATCCATACTGTTTTCACCTCTAATCTGAAAGGAATGAATATGCAGAGGTTCATACACATTGTTCTTGAACGAAATAAATGTCTCGAAAATATTAATTACGAATTTTTTTTTAATTTACACAATTTTCCTATTACTTTCTTTCACTTATTTCCCCTTCCTCGGAGTCTAAATAAATGTTTTTGTGCACCAAATTGTTGGGCACTAATAAGTAATAATCATTGGCACTTGGGCAGTGTATAGCTTCCTATTATTAATTTATTGTAAAATGAAATTAAGATTTATTTATAGAATGAGCATTGTCAATCATGTAGCTTAGTGAAATTGGCTAAAATAATATTTTTTTTTAAGGACTCATAAATTAAAAATCCAGTATGAATGAGAAGGTAAATTAAAAAAGAGAAGGTCCTCCAAAAAAAATAAACCAAATACTATGCATCAGGAACTGTCTATTTATATATTTTTATAAAAGAGAACGTAAATTAAAGCCACCCAATGACCTAAACTGTTTAATATTTATAAAATATCTTCTGTTCGAATTTGAAAGTTGCAATCTTCCACCCGAAAAAAAATAAAGATCGAGTCTTGAACTTGCTTATTTATGCTTAAATTCGAACTCAAAACTAATCAATTTTTTTATTCATAGCAAAAAAAATATAAAGAATTAAACCCATACAACCATTTTTGGCAAAATTTAATAAATATCACTACCGTTGAATAATTCAGCAGTCTGTATGGGACCACCCGCTAAATAATTCAGCAAGTCATTTATGCTGGTTAGCCCGCTTAATTATTCAGCGGGCCAAATAATTTAGGGGGTTTTGAGAGTAGTTCTGTTTTTATATATTTTCTTAAAATTATTTAAGCTTTATTAATGTTTACAACATTGTTTAATTTGTATTACTCTGTACCTCTGATGGATTGTTAGACGAGGGCAAAAGATCACGTAATAATAACAGCTAATAACAAAAAATATAACCATATTGTAAATATCCCAAGTAAAAGATAGAACATGATTTTAAACTCAATTTTGGTATCTTACTACAATTGATTTTAACTCAATTTTTTTTTTTTTTTGGATTTTCTGATGTATTCTAGTATTTTACCGACCAAATTGAAATTAAATAAAAACAAATCATTATTGGCCTTTTAACGATACCATCAGTAGACTGAAATAGTAAAAACTAGAGTAAAAAGTGAAATTTTGATAGATTAGACCAGATTTTAAAAAGTGAAATCTTAACGATACCACCTAGGGCTGTAAATGAGCCGAGTTTGAGCGAGTTACTTCCAACTCGAACTCAACTCATTAAATAAATGAGCGAGTCAACTCGAGTTGGGATGGTAATAACGAGTTGTAGAGCCAACTCGAACTCAGCTCGTTAACAACTCGAGTTGGCTCACAACTCGTTTAACCAGTTAAATCAATACAACACAAGTTATAAACGAGTTTGAGCTGAGTTTGAGCCGAGTTTGGGTTTGGTTTTGGTTATTCTGGGATTTTTTGTGTCCAAAACTGTGTAACTTTATGTAACTCGAGTTATAAATGAGCGAGTTGGGGTCAGCTCAAACTCAGCTCATTTATTAAACGAGTCAGCCAACTCGAGTTGGAACTAACTCAAGTTGTAAATGAGCGAGTTAAAGCGAGCTGTAAACGAGCGAGTTACGAGTGAGTTACGAGTTCGAGCAATTTTATCCAGCCCTAATACCACCAGTACATTTTATTTATAGAAGCCATGGTAAAACTAATTTTCCAAAAGTCACCTTTAAAATTCTGGGGAACGGTGCTGAGTACCTGATGTTTTTTTTTGAAGAATAGTGGATATTTCCACCGATTTCATTAGAAATCATATGAACCTGTTTGGTATCTAAATTAGATACCAAATCAAGACATAAGAGTCAGTTACATCACAGAATTACAATGCCAAGGGCCTAACTATAAGACCTAACAAGAACAAGCTATAACTACACAAAATACAAAATGATAGAACCTGATTGAGTATAGCAAACAAGAAACAAAGTATCCTAAAAGAAAACAACAGAATTGCAGCAAAATACTAAGCTAATTCCTCCCAGTTAATTTCATCCCCATCATTCGACTCTTCTCCATACATTGGATTTTGGGGGCTGCCAGCTCCAAAATCCTGAGTAGAGGTGTCCTCGGAACTCACCCTGTCGAGTGAGAGCAAAAGATCCACTACTTGAGAGGAGTCTGGGCTGCTGCTTGTTGCTTCCCTTAGAATTTGATCTGGGAGGTCCTTAACATCAAAAGGGAGCATTAGGTTTAACTTAAGCACAGAATTTTCAGATTTGGATTTACACCAAAAAGTAGCTAAAGAAATTATCTTAGCACCTAAAGCTTTAATAGAAATAGGATTAGTATCTTTAAAGCATACCCTATTTCTCTCTAACCAGACAGCCCAAAGGACTGCTGCTTGTAATAATTCAACTAATAATCTTTCCTTTAAAGGGATAGCTGCATCAAGCAACCATAAATCCTCCAAAGAAACACAAGTAAAAGAAAAATTATTATAAGTAGCAATCCAGTTCCAGATTAACCTAATGTAAGAACAGTGGATAAACAGATGTTCTGTAGTTTCAACTTGATCACAAAATACACAAGTAGTATCACCTGGCCATCCCTTAATTGCTAGATTAACCTTGGTAAGAATTTTATTTCTTCTAACTAACCATAAAAATATTTTAATCTTTAAGGGTATATGTGATTTCCAAATAGAGATGCACTCTAAATTAGGCATTCATCCATATTCTAACCATTTATAGAATGAATGAACAGTGAAATGATCATCCTGAGACCATCTCCAAATCAATTTGTCTTCTACTTGATTTGAAAGTGTAAAATGTTGGAATTGTTGTTGCAAAGCTAACCATTCTACTAAGTATATACCTGTTAATTGTCTTTTGAAAGACAAATGCATAGGAGAGGTAGCAAATACCTCAGCTACAGAAATGAATCTATGTGTAACTATAGAAAATAAATTAGGATATTGAAATTGTAAGGCATGCTCAGTATACCATCTATCTAACCAAAAAGAAGTAGATTTACCATTGCCTATAGCTTTATTAAGTCCTAAATTAATAACTACATGATCTTTAAGAATGGATTTCCAGAAAGTAGAGCAAACATTGGGAGAAGTTCTGCTACCACACTTACTAATAAGAATATCCTTCCACCTACCTTGATAGGAATTGTCAAGAAATCTAATCCACCATTTAGCTAAAAGTGCCTTGTTCATAAATTTAAGATCCAAAACACCTAAACCTCCTTGATCTTTACTTTTGCAAACCACATCCCAAGCTACTAAGGAATATTTTTTCCTAGTTGAATTACCACCATGCCACAAAAATTTTCTTCTTATTTTGTCAATTTTATGTCTAATTTTGGCAGGCATCATATATATAGACAGCCAATACAAAGGAATTGCAGAGAGAACAGAGTTTAAAAGTGTGACCCTACCACCAAGTGATAATAGGGAACCTTTCCAACTTTGGAGTCTCTTTTCTATCTTATCAATTAGTATTTGCCAATCAATATCAGTTAAAGATTTATTATTAATAGGAACACCTAAGTAAATTAATGGTAAAGAAGCTACTTTACAGCCTAATACAGAAGCTAAAAGATTACTTTCAATAGCAGACAAGTTAAAAGGATACATTTCACTCTTCTCATAATTAATTTTTAGACCATAAGTATTTTCAAAAGCTAAAAGTAACCATTTGATATTACTTAGAATCTCTTTCTCAGCTTTTAAAAAGAGAAGAGTATCATCTGCAAAATGTAAATTCACTATATTACCTATATTAGAAAAATGATACTATCTAAAATTAATCTATTTTTAATGGACAAAATGCTTTACGAACCCAAATAGCAGTTTGAGAAGAGTCAATCAAAGAATCCATAACACAAGCTAATCTATCAGCTAATAATTTAGTAATTAATTTAAAGCTACAATTAATGAGACTAATTGGTCTAAAATTTCTAACAGTAATGGCATCTTCCTTTTTAGGTATCAAACAAATAGATGCAAGATTAAATTTAGAAACATCTAAGGAGTGATTATAGAAATCAGAAAATAGCCTAAATAAGTCATCTTTAACTAATTCCCAAAAGGATTGATAAAACTGAAAGGACATGCCATCAGGGCCAGGAGCTTTGGAAGGGTTGCAAGCAAAGACAACCCTTTTTATTTCCTCTATTGTAAATGGAGTCTCTAAAAAGGAACATTGATCTCTATTTAGATTCTCAGAACTCAACCACAAATCCTGTTGAAGAGTAATGAATCTAGGAGTGGAGGATCCCATAAGACCTTTATAAAAAGCAGTGATATGCCTATGTATCAGAACTTGGTCAGACACTAAAGTGCCATCAATTTCTAAACTACCAATAGTATTTTTCTTCTTTCTAGAAGAGGCAACCACATGGAAAAACTTGGTATTTAGATCTCCCTCTAAGAACAATTTAAGTTTTGATCTTTGTTGCCAATATTGTTCTTCTTCTAAATATAGTCTATGTAACTCATTTTGACATGAAATCCAAGCTTCTAAATTATGATCAGTAAGACAATTATTATCTAATTGCTGTTCAAAAGAATCAAGTTGTGTTAAAAGATTAGACTTAAGTCTTTTTGTCTCTCCTCTAACATTGGAACTCCAACCTCTAAGTTTTTTCCTTAAAAATTGCATTCTTAATTTCCAGCTAAGTCCCAGGTCAAAAGTTAAAGAAATTGCAGACCACCAAGAAGTAACTAGATCATAAAAACCATCAATAGCTAACCATCAATAACTAATCATAAGTGCTGAGTACCTGATGTTGGAGCGGATCCATCGTTCAATTAAAGGAGCTCCGACTTGTTCCAATAGGACGTTTTCTTTCTGAATGTTTGAACTTTGAAATTTTGGCATTTTATACTAGCGTTCATAACTTCATATATAAACGGACAAAATGCTTTACGAACCCAAATAGCTCCCGCGACAGTCTGAGCTTTTGGGCCTTTTCCATGATAATGGGCTTCCTCAAATTTCTCCTTCCGAGCATAAGAAAATTTTACAAGTTAATAGGCCTGAAAAGGCCCAAAAGCCCATTATCATGGAAGTCCATATAATTTTCAAGGTGCGTAGAAGGTTTTCCTCAGAAATTAACCCGCTCCTTTGTTCGTCTCCTGCGCTTACCACTTTACAAGCTCGTCAGCTCAGTAGCCATGTCTACGAATCTGTTTGTGGGGAGAATTCATTGCCTCCGTCCATCTCTTCCCCTCAATCGGAGCACAACACTCGGCTCCTCCAACGCTCCCACTGAAGCGTCGCCCTCAAATCCCCACTTCGCCGTACAATACCTCATCCATTCGTGCGGTCTTTCTTCCGACGAGGCAGTCAAAGCATCCAAGCAAATCCCGCACCTGAAGTCCTCTGATAAAGCCGGCGCGGTGCTCCGATTCTTGAGAGAGATTGGCGTAAGCGAGTCGCACATAAAGAGTGTCGTGTCCGGGAAGCTCGAATCCTTAGCTCCCATGTGGACAAGTACTGGAGACCAAACATTTCAAAGCTGCAAGAGCTCGGCTTCTCCATGGAAGAAATCTCAGGTATCATTGTCGGCAATCCTTATATTTTTCGGACCAATTTTGTGCCAATGATCGACTTCTTGATGGGGGTCCTTGGATCGGTAGAGAATCTTTCTGTGATATTGAAATTCCCGGGGAATCCAATTTTCGGTAGAAACATGGAAAACGTGCTCATGCTGAACTGATCTTTCCTTCAGGATCAATGTGGTGGTTTATCTCATAGTCAAATTACCCGGCTGATGAAGTCAGCTCCTAAATTGATCTCATCTAGGCCTGATAAATTCAAAATGGTAGTTAAGAGGGCTGAGAATTAGGCGTTGCTCCTTCATCAGGAACTTTTATCTATGCATTATTAATGGTCAGCTATCAGAATCAATGCACCATAGATGCAAAGCTAAATAACTTGAGAAGTATTGGGCTTTCAGAGGAGGAGGTAGCACTTATGATTAGTAAAGCCCCTATGTTGTTGGGGTTCCCAGAGAAGCTGGTAGGCAGAAAAATGGAGTACCTGCTAAAGGAAGCTGGTTGTGATAAGATTGATGTGGTGCGAAATCCAGTTTTGCTCACGTGCATGCAGCTTGGACAACAGGCTGATTCCCCGGAACATTGTTAGAAAGCTTCTGATGTCGAAAGGACTTCCTGTGGCAAATCATAAATTTGCTACTTTCACAAAGCCAAGTGAGAAGGAGTTTGTGAAGAAATATGTTCTGCCATATGAACATGCTATTCCTGATCTCCACCAAGCTTATGCTGATGCTTCTGCTGGGAAAACTGGGGTGTTGAATAGTTTTAAGAGTATCTCAAGTTGAATTTTGTGCAGCTTTAGATGCTGCATTTTAGATTTCATGGGATTAGATTTTTCGATTTCCTTTTTTTTATTCTTTTTAGGTAATTGTCACTTTGTAAAGATTAGTAAGATGGCTATCAACCATTAATTTTCTTCAGATTGATTGGTTAAATTTTATATTCACTAGTCATGACTCCATCTCTCATTTGAAACTTGATCGTCCTCTTTTCTCATTCATGTTGTGCTTTTATGAATGTCAAACTGTTCATAAAATAATAAAATATATCAAGTAATTGTGGATTGAGGTTGACCTGTATGGATTAACGGGCATAGTTTTGGCGCTGTTATTTCTTAATTGGCTAGTTGTTTGTATCAGATCAGAGATGCTGACTAGTTATAATTTGAAATTTTGTTTATATGAATCATTGCAGTGACAGTGTTTATGTATTCTGTCCAGTACCATTACTTAGATCAACAGCACTTGCAAAGGGAGTACAGATTTCTCATGGGTAAGTTAACATCACATGATGTTTGAGAGGTCCTTTCTACCCGTAAGCATTCAAGGGACATTCATTGCATGCTATGCCATAAACAAAAATAAAGAAAAAATGTAGGGTAGATCTTAGCCGTCCGAGATGTTAAGCACGAGTCTTAACCTGATTTGATGATTCTGAGATGAGAAGGCTGCACAGCTCTGGATTGCTGCCAGACTTTTCTTTTTTTGTATAGATAATTTTGTAGGAGGTCGTAATTTTAAAGTTGCTTCATTTGCTGAGAACTGCTTTATTTGGAGAAACAGATCAGAGATCGGAAAGAAGAGTAATAGTGGTAAGGATCATATCAGGAATTGGAATAGAAACTGTAATTTGTTAGTACCTGTTCGGCTGAGCTCCTTCCCTCTTAATCCATTCTAATCCCAATGAACAACCCTTTCTTAGAGAAGATTAAGCATTCTTCCTTGGTGCAAAATTTTAAGACTGCCTCTCCTCCTCTTTAAGAATCAGGTGAGGTCCCCTTTGTCGCTCCTTAAGCCCAAAATTATATTTTTTTTGGGATAAATTTATCCTCAAAAAGTTAGAGCACCTTAGCAACTCTCGTAAGTCGTAACACATTATTCTCAGGGGCGGATCTAAGGCTTAGACAAAGGTGGCTAAGCCACCCCTACGATTTTAATATTTTAATATTATGTATAGAAATTTAATTGAATTTTATCTTTTTTAAACTTTTTATATAGTCCAGCCATCCTCAATAAATGACATATGTTTAATTATAACATAGTGATTAAAACTCTATTTTATGGTTGAGACACTACAATTGTACATTTTTATTTTCGGCCACCTCTATCAAAATTTTCTAGTTCCGCCCCTGATTATTCTAGAATGAAATAAATGTGTCGAAAATATTGTACAAAAATTTTATTTTTAAATTTACACATTTTTCATATTACTTTCTCTCACTTATTTCCACTATCTTGCAGTCCAGAATAAATGTTTTAGGAGTCAATTGTTGAGAGCTAATAATCATTGGCACTTGGGCAGGAATTCAAATTCTCTGTTATCTTTACCACCCTCTCTTTAAAAACAGGATCTTCCTATTTCTTTGAAAACTTGAGAGTAGGTCCGATGGGCATCGGACCTACTCTGGTTGATGGGTTTAATCACCGTCGATTTGCTTCGTGCGGAACGCTTTAAACTTTGTGCGTATCTGTTTCAATTTTCGTGCGCACAAATCTTAAATTAGATCGGACGGTCATCATGCTCGTTGAACCTAAAAGTAGGTCCGATGGACATCGGACCTACTCCGTTCTCTTCTTTGAAATAGCAGCAAATTTGAAATTCTTGGGCAGTGTATAGCTTTCTGTTATTGGTTTGATAAAAAAAAATGAAACTAAGATTTGTTTAAAGAATGAACACTTTCAATTAGGATAAAATAATATTTTTTTGTAAGAACTCGTATAAATAAAAAATCCAGCGTCAGTGAGATGATTCAAGCAATTTGGTCTCTTAGAAAAAATAAACATTCTATCTTCCGAGAAACTTATTATATATGGATCAATATTATTTTCTGCATAGTACCAAATATTATTAATCATTATTTATATTTTTTTCGGAAGATAATGTAGATTAATTTAGTATTTATTAAAAAAAGATAACTATTTAGTATTTATTAAAAAAAGATAATTCGAATTTCAAAACTACGATTTTTCACATGATTTTTTTTTTTTTTGGTCCTAGATCAAACACTTCGAACTTATCCCATTAATATTTAAATTAGTACTTAAAACTAATTTTCAAAAGTCACCTCTAAAATTCAAAGGTTAACGGTGCTGAGCCCGTGATGTTGGAGCGGATCCGTCCTTCAATTTTACGTAGCTCCGACCCGTTCCAATAGCCCGTTTTACACTAAACTGTTTGAACTTTGAAATTTTGACTTTTGATTCCAGCGTTCATACATAAAGGACAAAATGCTTTATGAACCCAAATGGCTTCCCCACAGGCGACAGTTTAAACTTTGAACTTTGATGAAAACAAAAAAGGACAAAATGATTTACGAGTTACGACCCAAATAAGCTTCCCAAAAATTTCTCCTTCCTTCCGAACATAAGAACATTTTTATGTTCCTAGCATTTTACTTTATATATGTATTACAAATTTACAATATTTAATTTTTTTGCTTATATTCTTAATCTTTTATTTAATTATTTATATTTAAAGTATAATTTGCTTTTATTAACACACCCTTTATTTCTTATTGTAATATAGTAAACTTCAATTAATGCTTTTATCCTTAAAAAGATAAATCTGATAAATTTTCTACTTATAACCAATTTTAAAAGTTCCGAAAGAAATTTGATTATCATAAGTCTTAACAGAAATTTGATTATCCTTAAAAAGATAAATCTGCAAATAGTTTTTGAATAATAATATAGAGTTGTGCTAGTTGCGTTGAAATCTTGCATCACACGACACATATGTTGCGGGTGTTCATCGGTTTAGTTCGGTTGAAACTGAACCGAACTAGGTAAACCAAAGTTATAATTCGGTTTCAAAAATAAAACAAACTTAACCGATTTAGCATTGCAACTGAACTGAACCGAACCAAAGTTTTATTTCGGTTTGTTCAGTTTGTTCGGTTCAAACCGAAATATATTAATTGTTTTATTTAAAGCAATTGATTTATAATAAACCGAAGTATATTAAAAAATAAAACGAGGTATTAAGAAATAAACCGGGATATTAAGAAATAAACCGAAATATTTAAAGCAATTGATTAAGAAATAAACCGAGGTATTAAGAAATAAACCGGAGCGGTCCGGACCAAATTCATAATATATAAAATTTTGGTCGGTTCGGTTATTTCGGTTTTGAAAATTTTCAAACTGAACCGAACCGAAATTATAATTCGGTTTTAAAAAGCAAACCGAACCGAACCATTAAAACAAAAAAACCAAACCGTTTGGTCCAAACTAATTCGGTTCGGTTCGAAACCGACTAAGCCGGACTTAATGAACACCCCTACATATGCAGCACATTTTTAACCACTTCTAATTTTTTTTTTCAAAATTTGTACAGTTGTTGAGATTCACAAGAAAAACCCTCCTAAAAATCCAAACCGTTTGTGCTTGTTACGTGGTAATGAATTAGTATACCAGGCTAGTCTGACTCTTATTAATCCTAATGTATATATTGAATATAATGGCGAGTTATATTTAAAAATAGATTATTCCAAACAATATAATTAAGATCTCACATAACTAAAGAAATTTACAAACCGTCTAATGAACCAACAATTAAATATTTTACATACTTTGCATTATAAAAAAATACAAATTTAATCAATGTTGATCTATGTACAATAGACATTTTTTTAAAAAGTAACTAAATTTCTTGTTAAAAAAAACTAACAAACAAATGGACAAGTAACATGGCAAAAATATATAAAAAAAAATGTACATTTATCTATTAAAAATTATGTCCATCTATAACTAGAATTCATATCACCGACGGTACCGTAAAAGAGAATCTTTTACAATTACTTGATCTTGACCGTTATTTTTAACTTGACACAAATCTCAAAGCCCAATAATACTGCCCCCTCAGTCAGCCCGAATCCCAAACCGGCTGAGAGTTAATCTCAAACCGTAAATAGCTAATTGTAAAAAGGAATCTTTTACGGTACCGTCGAGGATATGGATTCTAGATAACTAGAGTAATTATTGTTGGGGAAATATCCCGCATATATGTGAATTAATTTCAACCGAGCGATATTTTTGTCTGCCTCATGTTTATATTCACATGAGTCTAGATTTGTACCAGATTAAAATAAATGGTCCCCCGAAATTTTTATTTTTAACATTTTAATAAAATTCATTAATAAATTAACCATCGTTTTTGGTCAATTCCAAATTTAACACGGCCGCAGAATGCCGGAGCGGACACCCATATGGGTCCGCACAATGCCGAAGCGGCCCTGGGGCCGCATAATGCCGGAGCGGTCCCTTTATTTTTTATTTTAGAAATACGAAATTGTATATATGTTAAGTGTTATTTAGTTTCGAATGTAGTTTAAATTGATTTTTGGTCGTATCGTATTTTTGGTCGTTCGTTTGAAATATTTTAGATATTTTAGATATGTGGTTTCTTTGAAATTCTTTTGTGTACTCTGAAATAATAAAATCAACAAAATAAATAAATAACAACATAATCAAACAAACAAGAAACTAATCAACGAAATAAATAAGTATCTGACAAAACATCTACCAATACTACAAATAAGAATCTACCAATCTAACAAAACATCATATATCTACGGCTCTGGACTAAACACCGTCCTCGCCTTCTTCTTCCTAAACCCCCGACCCCGCCTGCATAGTGGCGTCTCGTCAGTATCTGCGGAGGATGCTGAGCTGGATGCCTGGACATCCGTAGACTGAACCGGCTCCTGGGGAACCTCCTCAATCTCGGATGTCTGCTGGACCCCAGGACCAAAAAGTGTGGTCTGTCCAGACTCAGCCTGCGTGAATAAAAACGCCTGTCTGGCAATGGGGTCATCGTAAAGGGAAGGGTGAGGTACCTGCTGTGAGGACTGGCCAGGGAACGGCGGGATGGGCTCTGTCTGAACATACCCTGGCTGATAGGCAGGAGGTGCTGTCTGAGTGGGACTGTAACCCGGGGAATACAGTCCATCTCCCTCCGTGCCATACTCAGTCCCAATATCGAAGCCCAGGTCCTCATCGTCTCCACCCTGTAGTAACTTACAAATTAGATAATGTATTGAATAAGAAAAAAACCACAGTTACGTATTTTAATTTAAATTATACCTCGGCAAGGCTGAGTCTGGACATGTGCTGCTCGGCGCATCAACTCGGCACCTCGGTCGAATGCCTGACCGACCGTCGTAGCGTCATGGACGGGAGCAAACACGTCCTCATCACCAGTGTAGGGGACATAGACATCGGGCTCGTCAGATATGTCGTCGACCGCATCAACACCGCCCAAGCCAGCGCACCTCAGTAGTGAGTCGAGGCGCGCCCTGTACCCACACTGGCACACTGCGGGTACGTTGTGCTTGAGGATGACCTTCCCGAGCCTCTTCCATCCCCTGGTGACGGCCATCGTAGCCCCTATGACGCAACTCTTGACAAGATATAATGCCTGAAAATTGAAAAAATTATGAAGAAGTTGTACAATTGTAAATATTAATAGTTTTGAATTTGAAACTTCAAATTAAAAATACCGTGGCTGCGAGAGGTGCGCCGGCGGGGATAATACCAGTGGATCCGTCCTCTACGATCCCTCGGCTTCGGTACCCGCTCGTGCGGGTTGTCGGCGATGTAGCCCTCAATGAAGATGGTGTACGCGCCGTGATCCTGATACCAATCTCTGTAAGGTCTGTACGAATTACAACAAATGTTAGATATTCCAATCAAAAAGCCATAGTTGAAGTAATGAATTAATAAAATTTCTTACACTGGCGCGACATCCATCTGACGGTCGGGCTCGGCCAATGGGGGATCTGCCTGTCCTGCCTCGAACACGTAATCGGCACGAGCAATCCCCCAGTCCTTGCCTGCAGTGGTCTCCCTGGCATGGTGCAGAGCTCGCCAGACATCCTCGTACAATCCCATCAAGCGTAAAACCCCCCCGTACGCCGACTGGTACCGTAGATGCTGGCGGTTGTGACGAACCGTAACCGCATCCAAACCCTGCATTTAAGTAAATAATCAGATCAAGTTCATTCATCAAAAATTCGAGATGACAAATTTATAAATATGACAAATTTACTTACCCCAGTGGCAGCCTCTAATATCCGATGCTCCGCATTCGGATACCACAAGAAGTCGCTGACCCTGTCGGTGCGACTCCGGATACCCGGAACATCCGCCAACGCTGTCTCGATGTACTGAGACATCTCGTATGGCGTGGCTGTAGGAGCATGCTGTGTACCCCTACTGGAGGATGGTCTATCTCTACTGGTACTCATGCTGTATCGGATAATATTTGGTCAGATATGAGAGTTTGGTAAAAGTCCGGTTTAAATTTGGGTACAATTCTAATTAAATTTGGGTACAATCTAATTAAATTTGGGTACAATCGAATTAAATTTAGGTACAATTCTAATTAAATTTGGGTACAATTCTAATTAAATTTGGGTACAATTCTAATTAAATTTGGGTACAATCGAATTAAATTTGGGTACAATTCTAATTAAATTTGGGTACAATTCTAATTAAATTTGGGTACAATCGAATTAAATTTGGGTACAATCTAATTAAATTTGGGTACAATCTAATTAAATTTGGATACAATCGAATTAAATTTAGGTACAATTCTAATTAAATTTGGGTACAATCGAATTAAATTTAGGTACAATTCTAATTCTAAATCCTAAATCTAAACTCTAAACCTAAATCCTAATCCTAAACCCTAAACCTACACCTAATTACTACTCTACACTAAAAATTAAAACTAGAGAAGAAGAAGAAAACTTACCCGAGGTCGAAGGGATTGAAACTTCAAATGAGATGTAATGAAATCGGAATACTGCGGCCCTATATATAGGCATGGGACCGCTCCGGCATTATGCGGCCCCAGGGCCGCTTCGGCATTGTGCGGACCCATATGGGGGTCCGCTCCGGCATTCTGCGGTACCCCCCATATGGGTCCGCTCCGGCATTCTGCGGCCGTGTTAAATTTGGAATTGACCAAAAACGATGGTTAATTTATTAATGAATTTTATTAAAATGTTAAAAATAAAAATTTCGGCCGAATTTCATTCTACCTGACTAATCTGAATTCATCATTGATCTCCGCTGGGGACTCGCTTGAGTGAGCGTAGCAAAATTGGAGAGAAAAAATAGAAAAGGCAGAGACCAAGTTGGAACTGGGAAGATCCGACCGTTCCCTGCCTACTGCCATTTGTAGCTTTGTGTTGACGCCAAAGGAAAGAAATTCAGAGCCAGCAAATACCTTCCATTCCCTCAGAAAGAAAAATAGTGGGGGTTCTCTCTCTCTCTCTCTCGAGAAACCTTGGCAGGGCTGCCAAGTGGAAGAAAGGGTTCTCTCTCTCTCTCTCCAGTGAATAAATTGGTCGGATACTCCACGCCATCCTTAGCCCAGTTGCTTGAGCTTCTTTGCTTCCTCCATCCTCCTTTCTTTATTACGACAATTTTGACCTTGAGGTATATAATATTCTACTCTTCGAGAAATATCAGATAGTGCTACTGAGAAATTATCAGAAAGAGTAAGTCTAACTAGAATTTTTCTTTTCTTTTTTCTCAAATTTTCAATAATTGGTTCTTTTTTAGTGTTTTTTGTTGAAGTTGATGCTTTATTTGTCAATCCCGAGTAGAAACTATTGCTTCTTCAATATTAATCGACTTTTGTGGTGTTTGTGATATGGTTATTGTTTTGGGTGCCTTTTCAAGTATCAGGTTCTGCTTTGTGCGACTATTGGATTTGTTTCACAAATTTCTGATTTACAAGAGTTACAAATAAACGGTACTGATAGAATGTTTTAATAAAAATTAAGCTTTTTTATAGTTTTTTTTTTCAAAAATTATTTTTCATACTTAAGGTTATTGATTTATTCATAATTTGTGTGGTCTGCGCCACTGTATCTGAGTCCAAAAATTTACTCCTTTCAAGGTCTTTTGCTGAATTTACAACTTCATGTTGAATATTGAAATTTTTAAATCAGAATATTAGTCATAATCTGTTCCAGAAGTAGCTTACCTTTTTTTTTAGTTTGCTTTGTTTTTTCTTTCGCTTTAATTCATATACTTACAATCTTTTATAACTTGTGTATTGTAGTGTATCCCCGTCTAACGGTGAGGTCTCAAGACGACCCCATTACAGAGGAAGAAGATTCAAATTTAAATAAAAGTGATGAAAGGGCTATTGAATCTCTTTCTCCAATGGCACATGAATGCTTGAAATCTCCAGTAAAGCAAGGTAAAGATACTTTTCTCATGTTATTTCTATTTTTCAGTTATTATCTGTCATTGTTTCCTTGTTTACTAATTTGGTACCCATCCGAGGTGGTTTGTAGTTTGTACCAATGCATTACATGGCTGGTACCTGAAACTGGATTGGTACCGGTACGGAGATGGTATTGCTTCATATATGCTGTTTTCTTGGGTTCCACTAAACATAAATCTGGATTACACTAAACCCTGCAATCGGATATTAGCTGTGCATGAAACCTAAACTCATTGTGTGTACTGGTACAATACCAATCTGCAGCATTAGAAATGTTGATACTATCACAAACTTATGTTCTAACCAAAACACCCAATGCCTGCTGACATCTATTAATTATTTTACTTTTAGGAAATAATTCTGAAAACCGGCCACCATGTGCAACGCCTTCCAAATCGCTCTCTAAGTCGCATCCTGTGTCTTTTACATCTACACCGGTCAAAACAGCAGGTCAGGTTTTGAATAGAAGGTCAGCTTAAAAATTACAGTAGTGTACAGCATCAGTTTAACTTTCTGGTACTTCCTATGTTTTGTTATTATCTGTGCTTTTTATTGGTTCATCGTTGCTAATTACACATTCGGAGTCTAAACTAGGTAAATATGAGATAAAATATGTAATGCATTGCATGGTTGCACTGCTGAGGTTGGTAATTATAGATGGTAGGTTACATTGAGACTAAATCGCAGATTTATGGTTGATTGGGCGTAATTTGCATATTATGGATTTGACAAATGGTACTCTATGTGTGTAGTGCCATACCGGTACGGATTATACTCCTTCAGTTAAGCAGATTTCAATTAGTAACCTTTACTGTTCAGAGAACTAATTAAACTTCTGATTAATACAGAGAAGTCCGGGAAGAATACTGGCGATAGAACTGATAGACCAAATTTGTTTTTGCGGCCTCGAGCGGTGGTTTCTAGTCGAGGTACAAATTTACCCTAAATTGTGAAATTTTCAACGAGTGATGAGTGAAAGTTTTTGCTAATTGCCAGTATTTTTACGAGAAATAGTAGACGCCCATTTTCTTGGCTATTGGCAGTACCAAGATGTACCTATTGATCTGTACTATACCTGGCAATGTGGTTTTGGAGATGTTACATTCTGGTTTTTATCAAAATGTGATGGGGTCAAACTGAACTGAGATTGGTCAAAATTGGTATTGTGTAACCTTAGAAACTATAAAATCTATGATTGATTGTGGATAGATAGAAAAAGCATCTGAAACTGACTGTTAAATTCTCTGATTTAATTTCAGACAATGATGATTTGATTGCCCTCCAGAATCGACGAATAGAAAAGAAAGCTCCGAGGGTTAAAAAATGCTACATATATTCAGCACCCAATAGGAAAGAGAAGGATGAGAATAAGAACCTTGGTTCCGTACCGGTTTCGGCAACAAAAACTCAGGATCAACAACGACCATCCACTGGTAAAAGGAAAGAAGGGAGTGGGACAAGAAGAAATGTAGCCATAATTGCAAGGCCAACCTAGATTACTTACCCGTTTACCCCCCTCCTGATGTCGAATTTTTAATATCATGAGAAATATCTTTTAATCTGGTATTTATTTTTGTTATGGATTTATCGAAGAGTTTGCCACATGTTGTTTTCATTTGTAGAGACTGGAGAGCTTGGATAGTTTCCTTGAGAGCGGCTATTAACTTGTAAAAGCTATTTCAAATGTGATGTACCTTCTGCATGAATAATATGCCTTCTTTACAAAAGATTAAAGAAGTATCTTTGAGTCTATGTTGTAGCAATGTTTATTCAATGCATAGATGAATATCTGGTGTGATTAATAATTAATTATCTGGGACCACAGCCATCACAACTTCTACAGCATCATTCTTTTGAAATCAAACGCAACCAATGGACTGGAATTGCGAGAATAAAAATCAGAAAACCATGGCAGAATAAAAAATCACCTCCTATATTACTGAATAAAGATATTTGCGCAAATTTTTTGGAGGTCATTGAACTTCACTTGGAATTTAGTACTCACCGAACTTTTAGTTATTTGTTTTAGTACTGAACTGAAGTATTTCTTCAAATTTTAATCTCACCGTCCAGAACACTAATAGAAACTGAGGTGGCCTACTTAGACTATATATTATAGAATTTTAATTGTCAATTAAAACATGAGAGGTGAAGAATTGAGAACAAGGGTCAATTACATCCAGAAAAAATACTCTTTTTTTATTTTTGACTTCTCATCCATCAGTTCAAAGACACCAATCCTACTGTTCTAACACAAATTGTAAATTTCTCTCTCGGATTTTCTCAAGTCAGGTTAATAGAAAAAGAAATCTCAAAATTATTCACGTCCACTGAATTTATGGCAGGTGAACTATTACCTCCAATTTTTTATTTTTGGTTAGATTATGGCAAAACAATTAAGACGGAATGCAGATGACTAAACACCTGTATTATGCAAGTAAAAACTTTTCTCATGTCTTAATAAAACTTCCAAAACGGTGGCATAAATTAAACAAAAGGTAATAATACTATCCTCTCTTCAACAAAACTAATAATGCAAATGGGTAAAAGCCCAAAAACAAAATCAAGACAGATCGATTCTGCGCTTAAGTTTACTAGAGATCCAAACTGAACTTAGTTTGAAGCGGCAGCAGCAGCTCTCTTCTTTGGTGCAGCCTCAGTTCCTGTGTCATTTGAATTTAGAAAGGGGTTAGTTTATTTTATTGCCTACCCCAACTTGTTCGGGACTAAAGGCTCAGTTGTAGTTAGTTTTCTATTACAAAAGAAATGCAGCCTAAGTGTGTGACAATCATTTCAACATGCACAAAGGAAGAAACAAATAAATGCCTGCAAATTCTTATACTCCCATTACACTGAATTCTGATTAAGACAACAGAATTGCATCAAGTTTGGTTTAATAAATTTGAGTGCTTTTATTTAAAAAAATGGGAGAAACATGTGATGTTTTTATTTTACAAAGATCCATTAGGAAGTTTCACATCTTTAGTTATTTGTAAATAACAGATGACCATTAAATTTGGCAAATAGAGCAGCAAATGATAAAATGTTATTATTTTCAAACAAGTTGGGCTTGAATCTTACTCCAATTGACCATTAAAGTTAGACACCATTTTACAAAGGAACAAAATTGTCAAAACTTTGATTTACTTTAATTACTAATATATCAAGATTCAGGTACGACTTGCAATAAGACCCAATTAAATAAAGTTTTACCTTCTCTGAAGTTGCTCTTGAACCTCCTGGGGAGATGACGAAGGTACCTCATCCGGCCTGTCCCGGTTGTCTTTCTCCTGATAGCCTTCACACTCCAGTTATCTGCATAATAGATCAAATCAGTTTGAAGAATACATCCTAAATAATACACGTACATTAAAAGACGAATGGAAAATTACAATGATAACCTTAAAATTTCACTAATAATCATTTTCATTACAAAGTCCATTTGTTATTAAGAATAAAATTGCTCTTAGTTGCAAAAAGTACAGAGGATGTTTACCTTTTTAAACTTCTCAAACACAGAATGAATCAGAAACAAGTAAAACTGAATTTTCTTTTTCTTTTTCAATTTTCCAGATACAAATATATTAGCATGTATTGAAATAAATAAACAGGGTAAAAATAACATCAACATATTCTGTACACATAAAATGCACAAGTCATTCCAAATACAATATTCGAAATCATCTCATACACTCGTTACACTGAAACACGGCCAAACTGTCAAAATTACATGCATAAAGTGCGAAAACGGATCTGAAAAAGGTCGTTTCATGCCCCCTTTTTGTTCTGTATCAACATACTACTGCTAAACTAATGCAAACTAACTTACTTAATTGAGCTACTGATAAAAATTGGCTGAGTTACCACCACTGAAGCTAGAGTGTGTTGCATACTTTTGGGACTTTTTTCTTTAAATCTTGTTGTAGAGTTTCTTGTTTCATTTCAATGAAAAAGGTGCTTTGCACTTTTTTTCAAAAAAAAAATCTAGCTACTCCTAAGAATCGTGACACGGGACTTCAGTTCCTTTTAGCTGGTAAAAAAATTACATTACCAGAAATATTTTATTTTTTCTTTACTCCTAAAGACTAACAGCACACTAGGCAAAATGACTACAGATCAAGGTATAAATGCAACGGATGTATTAATCCACGACAACTTATATATTTCTAACAAACTCAGTCAATTCTGTCTTCACATATCTAGTGAATTGAATAATGTTTTAAGTGTTAGCAATTGTAAAATCCTGCCTTCGTATGTCTAGTGAATAGAATGTCCTGGATCCATCTTTTCAATCATAACCAAAACCAACCGCACCATAATCAATCATTGCAAATAAAATACTACAAAATGAAAAAAAATTGAAAAATTATATAATATGACGTACACTTGCGGATGCGAGCAGAGGGGTAGCCACAAGATCCGCATCTGCTTTTCTGGAGGTGGAAGCTCCTACGGCCACACCTAACGCACAGTGTGTGCGTCTTGTTCCTCCTCTTACCGAAACTTCCCGTTCCCTTGGTCTATAATCGATGAAACAAACAGATACAAGCAATTGTTAAGAACTGGTCTACCATCGCCGACAGCTAGGGTTAGAGATCATGAGTTTACCATTTTCTCTTGCTTGTCGCCTCGCCGCCGCGGTCGGGTTAGAAGATGGAAGAGAAAAACCCTAGTTACTTGGAACGAGGATTATTTATAGTGCGTTTGTTTCTTCTCTTTGACCGCTAGAAATGACGGAATTACCCTCTTACATACGAGGCCACGAGGGAGCATTTAATCAGTTTTATACTTTTATAAGATCTAAATAATACATTTGTTTAGTTAAGTAAAAATAAATGTGAAGTTTTTCTGAGGTCACTAAATTTTTATATAGTCATTAAAAAATTTTATTTGTTTTAATAAAATCATTTTATATTTTTCTTATCTAAAATCGATGAGCATATTCTGTTAGTATTTTAGATGAAAAGATTATAGACTTGATTGAAATAGATTAAAAAAAAATTATAATGATCAATTCGTGACAAAAAACAGAGTTTAGTTACCTCTGGCAAAATTTATCCAGAAAACATAACAAACTAATATTTAAATAATTTACTATGCTCGGCTCGTATATTAATTAAATTGTCTAATATTATGAGATTTTGAACTTAACAATTCAATACTGAATAAACAAACAAAAAAGAAAAAAAACGTGTCTAAGAAATATAACAAAATTAAATATAAGTATTTTATGAAGTCCGATTAATTAACTATGAATCTTGGTCTTATGATATGAATTTGATAATATCAATTTCAACAATTAATTATACGGCAATTGATTACCATTTAAAAATCGTCAAAAAAAATTTTGATCATTTTGTCTGTGTTTAATCAATTTACGCCCAAAATCCGTTGAATTCGTTTTTTTTTACGGCAATCAATCATTGAAATTAGTTTTTTTTTTGTTTGATGATCGAATCGTGTCTTTTAAATCATCTTCATGAAACTATATTTATAAATTATTAATCTTAGCCAGCAATAGTATGTGGATCGCTTAAACTAACTGAGAGCATCTACATCCCAGCAACTCATATGAGTTTCTAAATAACTATTAATATCTTTTTAGAAATTAAGGTCTCTGAAATTTCTAACTCTCTGAAATTAATTTTAGAGTTTTTATTAAGCTACATCAGCAATAAGTTAAAAGGCAGAAATAATTTGAGCCAATCATTTAATCAGTATAGAGTTTATAAATAGTTTCTTAATAAGAAACTTCACTGCATAGTTTCTAAATAAGAAGCTATCCCACATTTTTGAAACTGAATTAAAAACGACACATCAGATTAGAAACTCTAATAGTATCATAGATGCTCTAAGAAAAAATTCATTTGCATAAAAAATATATCTCAAATGTGTAGCGACAATGAGAAACGGAGCCTTAATTTTAAATTAGTTGATTAGAAATGAAGATCATCGTATAAAATTTTCATACTTCGTGTGAAAGTTAATTTTGTAATATTTATAGTATTTTACATTGATTTATATATAAAAAAAAATACCAATGCAATTTTTGAAAATAAATAAGATTAGTTGATCCCAATCTTTCAACATGGATCCGCTCCCGGCAACAATGATATTTTCGAGATGATCAATTTTGCATCTTGAAATTATCATTGTTTTCTAGTGATAAATCATCACCAAAATATGCTTATTTTAATCTATATTTCTCATTGCACAAGCAAAAAATCATGTCATTAATAGGCTTGCATCTCAAAAAACACTATCATCTGTCATAAGCATTCAGGCCATAAAACACAATTATAATTATTCGATCACCTTATCAATATTATGATTTGCTGTGGAAAATTAGTATCAGTTTAGCATTGGAAACTATATATATATTTTTTTTGGAGAATTAGATGTCAAGATTAAAACATAAAAACACCCTTTAATGCAGATGAATGTAATTTGCTCCTGTCAAAAATATTTTATAAACAGAACTATGATTTGATTTCTCATGCAAACTTGATTTGAGATGCATGACTCTTTGAACTTGTGCTCTATTTTTTCTCCAAACGAGTATCTTCATCAAGCAAAATTGTTTTTTAATCTAAAATTAGAAATATTAGAATTGTAACATACAAACAACAACAAAAATTAA
This sequence comes from Carex parvula, assembly GCA_025461045.1. NCBI lineage: Eukaryota > Viridiplantae > Streptophyta > Magnoliopsida > Poales > Cyperaceae > Carex > Carex parvula. The sequence goes on along the minus strand of JAJGRW010001009.1, from coordinate 960,117 downwards.
TTTTATATACAACTCGTCATTTAAATATTTGTTGACTTGTTAAACTAATTCCTGTAATGTTATATCATGTAAAACATCAAAACTTGCATCAAATTTCGAAGTCTAAATAATTACAAATTTTTTTTTAAAAGAATCTTCTATTCCTTTCTCGCTACAGAGCCCAGGCCCCTGCTGTCCAGGCCGCATTCCAAATCTTTTTCGCCCGTGGTGCCAAGGATTGTTAACCTTGTATCCCAATTGGAGGACCGTCGCCTCCGCCTTCGCCTGCGCGAAGAAGAAGGATCGCCGCGCCGCCTCTGCCCGCTTCTTCCCACCTCCGCCTGTGCCCGCTCGCCTCTTCTGCTGTAGTGTAGGTAAATCCCCTTCTACTGTAATAGGGGAGTTTAGGTCTAACCGAATTTCCTCGATGTCTCGCAAAATTGCTTGAATTTTGACCGAACTTCCTGACCTGAACTTTGATTTGAAGTATATTTCTCGCAAATCTCCTGACCTGCTTGGATTTGAAGTATATTCCTGACCGAATTTCCTGACCCGAATTTCCGCAAAATTGCTCGTAATATCTGGAAGTATATTTGCAGGCCGCCTAAAATTAAATTTTAGAGTATATTTGCAGACCGTGATTTACATGATTTGTGTGTTTTAATTGCTTGGATTTTGACCAATACTGAACAATGAATTTAAACATTTGCTAGAATAGTAGAAAAATAAAATAGGATAACCAAAAAAAAGGGCTGTAACTTAGTTGCATTCTCGGGGCAGTATTATGTCGGAGATAGCTTCTGTGTATGAACCTAACTAATTAAGGCAGCAAAGGATTGAAGCAGTGAATGTGATTTTGATTTATCTCCATATCATAACTTTGAACTTTAAACAAGAAGATGATTAAGCACTTGTTATTTTTGTGCATTGCTATAGCTCTCGTCTTGTATTATTGTCTTAATTTTATTTACATGGAATTGCTTCAATTACTTGAATGGAATTGCTTCAATTGTTTAAATGAGGACTAATCAGTTTTTAAACTAATTATGCCTTTAAGAGAATTTTGATAGGTTCTGAATTGTTTGAATTCTTTAAATTGCTTGAATAGCTTGAATTGTTTAAATGAATATTTGTTATAAACTTTTGACTTAGTTGAAACCTTTGATGTTCATTTATATTATCTTGACTTCTTATTTATTTTAATTGATAATGTCATTTTATATTATGTTAAACTTTTTTTTTGCAACTATATATGTTTGCCTACCCCTAACAAAATTTCTAGCTTCGCCACTGAATAGGTTTGAACTTTGAACTTTGAATCTTTGATTGAATAGCTTGAATTGTACTTTGATTGAATAGGTTGAATAGCTTATACAGCTTGATAACAAATTGTACAAATCCCCTCCAGCGCAGTGCCAATGGTACCATTTCTATTTTTACAATATTTGAAATGCTTGCTATTTTTTTGAATTGTGTCTTGAATCCGAACCCGAAACCGAACACGTTAGTTTATTCGTACCCGAATCCGGTTTTTGCCTACCCCTAGCTCAAATCCTAGCTTCGCCACTGGTTGCATCGCTCCTGCTCAGTCCAGAGCTGTTTTCCTGTTGGAGCAGGTGTTTCCAGCGCCGCCAGAGCACAAAGGTGGTTTAATTACATGGAGATGAGTACAGACATTCCCTTTCCACTGGAGAAGCTCTCGCTTGATCTAGTACATAAGCCTGAATCCTCGATCAGGTAAAATCTCTCATCTGCTGCTTTCTTAATTTTATTTAATAGGCCCTGGAAGGAGAGCGAGAGCGAGAGGGAGAGGGAGAGGAGAGAGGGACAGAGAGAGATATATATACTTGGCGGTAGGGATGTATAATTCGTGCCGTACCGGCACGGCGTGATCAAGTCAGATTTATAGGTGCCGTTCCGTGGCCAAGAGGGATGGTTAGTCACGTGTCTTGTCCAAACGTGACTGGTCACATTTAACTATTTTTTTAAAGCTAGATTGAACGGTCCTGATCACACGTGATCACGCGCCGTGTGGTGACCATACCAGTTTGCATGCCGTGCCGTGTCAATTTTCCAAAGGATGGTTACATCACGCGAATGGTTACGACATGACTGGCACGTGCAGTGCCGTGACAGAACCATGCCGTTTCGTGATGTATCCACTCATGGCGTGACTTTTTTACATCTCTACTTGGTAGCCACTTTCAAAGAGAGAGGGGAGTGGGGAGAGATGTGCCGTTCCGTGAAGTATCCACTCACGGCGTGACTTTTTTACATCTCTACTTGGTAGCCACTTTCAAAGAGAGAGAGAGAGAGGGGAGTGGGGAGAGATGTGCCATTCCGTTCCTTATCTTTTATTTGTTTTCTTCAATTTTTTCCTTATTGCTTGAGAAAAGCTTGTTTACCGATTTCAGTAATCCTAGATATGTCGTGCTTGTATCTTCAGGAAGCTTCAACCCACCAACATACATGCATTTACGAATGTTTGGCAAGTCTCTTTGTTCCAATATTTCCTTTTTATCTTGTTTTAGTATTATTTTTTCTGCTAATTTGTATTTTTCTCAAGTATGTTAGCTTTTGTTGGCATGTCTACTAAGTTTCCGGTACTAGCCATACTTCAGCTAAGTATTATCATAGCTGCATGGTACGACCTTATACCATTCATAGAAAATGAGTAACTGAACCTGTACCTTTACCAAGATGCTTTCTGAGCTTGTTCCATATTTCAAAATTAATTAGTTTGAATTTTTCGTAGGGAATTTGGTCTTTTTCATACACATTTACTACAACTGTGTAGTCTTTAAAATTTTTCCTTTATTAGAGTTGGCAAGGGATGAACTAACAGCTCGGGGTTTTATTGTACTTGGAGGTTATCTTTCTCCTGTCAATGATGCATATAAGAAAAAGGTTCCTAATTTCTACTCAAATACCATATTTGGCATGTCTATTGGTTTTAGGCTACCAAAGTAACCACACATTATCTTGTTTAAAAATGACACAGGTGTCTTGCATTTGCAACCATTTCCTAAAATCTTTTGGAAATAATACCCTTTAAGCCTTTAACTGTCAAAACTAAGCATAAGTCAAGCAACAATGACTAAACTGGCCTAGAATAATTAACCAAATATTCATTACTAGTTTTTACAAACGGAATCCAAACATATACTTTGCTTGATCTTGATTTCAATTTGATCTCAGAGGAAAAGGAATATTACCAGCAATAGGGGTAAAATTGTCAATATGTTAATGGAATATACCTTTCCATCACTATATTCCAATGTTCTGACATTGTATCAAATATCTCAAATAGGTCACTTGTATGAAATATTGGATACTTTGTTCAAATGTGATATAATACTAGGCATTATATGCAAAAGGTGTGCAATTATTTTTTTGTTAATTTGTAGGATCTTATATCAGGCATACATCGAATCAGGATGTGTGAGTTGGCATGCAAGAGCTCGTCTTTTGTGATGGTAGATCCATGGGAGGTAATCTAATGTTGGTCCACCCTATTTTCAATCTTTTTTGGCTTAATATTCCTTGTGTTTTGAAATTAACCGTTAAAATTGTCATGTTTTGAATGGAAATTTCATATGAGCTCCTGAAAAAACTCTTATCAGCATATGCCTGAACTACCTAATACTTCGAATTTTCTTCAAAAGTTCCATAATACTATAGTAGTCTTCGTTCTTATTTTATGTTCTGAAACTCAGTTGTCATATTGTAAGAATTGGAGAAATTTATTGGAAGGAATATATATCATTCTCATTTTTCTGGGGTATATGCATGGTACCAAAAGAAATCTAACTTTATAGGTATACCATTTGGATCAGAAGTTTCTATATTTCTTTCATTTGCACATTTACTCTTATGGGACCTTACCAGTCTATTATATAATTAATTCTTCTATAGGCTAACCAAAGTAGCTTTCAGAGAACACTGACAGTTCTTTCAAGGATCCAAAACTCTTTGCTCAAATCAGGCTTCATTGACAAAGGTTTGTGGTAATACACTATCATGATAAAGGATCTCAATTGGACATCTCTTACAGGAATGTTCTGGCCAAGATCTCAAGGATATAGATTTTCATCCTCTGCCATTTTTATCTGGCTTTATAGTCAATTTTTTTTTTTGTGTTTCATTGAGATTTTTGTAGATTTTTTTGCCAATCGTGCATCAAGCCAACCTTTTACCAGTTTTAAGTTAACAGATCCTTAATCATTTGAATCTGCCTCAAATTTGAGCTTCAGTATTACGTAATATTGGCAATTGGTGGCTGATCTGTTTAAGGATCGTTGGATCAGACTCTCCTGACCAGTTTGCACTTTATTGTTTTAATATTCTTTTAACGCTAAATGATTAGACTTCTTATTTAATTTGTATAGAGCATTTACAATTAATAGCTTGGATTTTACCTTTGTTCTTTCTTTTTATTCTTATATTTGTCTATTTAATTTTACTTATATGTAGGTTCGCTCAAAGTGATGCTTTTATGTGGTTCAGATCTGCTTGAGTCTTTTGTAATCCCCGGAGTGTGGATTGCTGATCAGGTAACATAAATTATGTAATCTACTCCAACTAACCATGGGTCGCTATTTAACCCAATATCATCTTTAAGTAAACCTTGCTGCAAGTTAATCTGGTATTCTAATCCCAATCGAAATAGTAATTCAAAAATTGCAAGTAGATTTATATAAAAAAAATCCTTTCAAGTGAAAGAAAAGTAAATTAATTTTGTTCCAGGTCAGATCAATATGCAAAGATTTTGGTGTAGTCTCCATACGTCGAGAAGGGAAGGATATCGACAAGGTTATATGCAATAATGAAATTTTAAGTGAAAACAAGGTAATCCTTTTCATGGTTTTCAGCCTTTTCCCTTTAATTTTTATATTTATTCACCATGCAGATGAAACTGCAATGCGGCTAAAATGGTTTGATGCTATTTATCATGTTACTTTTGCCAGAACAACATTATCTCAGTGGATGAGATCGTCCCGAACCAAATCAGTTCAACAAGAGTCAGGTAATGCCATATGATACATGGAAAAATATGCATATCAAGTATGTGCACAAATAACAGGCGGTAGACAATGGTTTGACATAATGGTGTAACTGTATAATCCTGATATGTACATTACAAAAGGATTGCACTCCTCCAAAGCCCAGATAATAGAAATACAATACTTAGGTTTTGTTATAAAGGAATTAATATAAAACAATTAGGCAAAAATAAAAATGAAAATGAAATCTGTTCAACTGGTATGGATCCTCTGCGGGCTCAGTACATATTGGTATTATATCTGTAACATGGAAATCCTTTTTTTGCGTCCTTTTCTTCTTTCAGCATCCCTAGACTGGATAATAATCGATCCTTTTTTTTAGTTTAAACATAATTTCTAAATTTCTATTGTTTACTGCAACCGATGACTTGCTATTCTTTTTTTTCCCCAAGGGATTGCATTAGAAAAGGACTCTCTATAAAGTACCTGATACCCGATGAAGTCATCGAGTACATTAAAGATACCCAACTCTATTCGAGTGTGCCTGATAACTGATTGATCTGAAGCATGAGATGATGAGAAATTAAGATAGATATCAAGGTAAGAATAAAAATAATAAAATGAGTTAAAGGCGAAGAAATTTGCTGCTAAACGGCTCCATAATATATTTCAATACATTTTTTTACTGCCAAGGTAATAATTTATTATCCTACAAATGTAGTAGAAGTATTTTAGAGATACTGGCTAGCTTAAAATATATCATTTTTTATTTGACTTCTTACATTGTAAGTAGTAATTTGTTGCGCTGCATGGTTCATGCACAATATAACTGACCATTGCATGGTTCATGCACAGTACAACTAATAAGTAATAAAATAATCTACTGTCGATTCTATTTTTGTTCCCAATTGGGGTGAGTACTCTTCTTTTGTTTGATTTCTGTGTTCTACCTTATTGTTGGTTAAATTAGTTTCTCTCCACTTGCAATTGAATGCACGATGCTTGAATTATTGGCCAAAAAGAATCTGAGGCAAGAGTAGCAATTCTACTTATTTCGTTTTTTTTTTCTGGAAATGTATTCAGAAACCGGTCTTGTTCATATCTAGAATTCTTTTTTTTTTTTCTTTACAAAAGCTGCAAATAATTATAAAGGATATTATAAGTTGCATAGCCAGAAAAAAGCAAGAAGACATACCAGCTCAATATTATATTACATTAATAAAAGCATGCTATAATACCGTAACCTTAAAATAATAAGGTGAGTTTTCATTGTTTTTCTTTTCAGTGGCCAAAGGATCACCCATTAATTTTTGAAAATTTGGTTCCCTTCATTTGTGAATTGTGAACTTTCGAGAGGAGAAATCCAAAGCAACAAATTACTGAAGTGTAAAAACAGGAGCTTGATAATAAAAACAAACAAAATGGAACTTTGCTGGACATGAGATCATCATTTTCTTTTCTTTTTTCAAGAATATATATAAACATCACACTATAACCAGTAATCAAATTTGGAATTTACAATAACGAAAAGAGCAAATGCAACATGCATAAAGATTAATGAATATGTTGTATTTACAGTAATACAATATATTCAATGTAACGACGAACAATGAAAAAGAAAGAGAAAGATATAGTTCCAAAGTGAATAAATCCGCCTCAAATTAGCTCTCGGAAAAGCTTATCATTTGAGACATCTTCGACCTATTGGTAAATAGGTTAGCTCTGCATTATAATTACAATCAAAGCAACATATGCTTGGTTAATAATCTCTAAAAGAGAACAAATAGCCTATTTCAAATTGTAAAAAATTCACAGGTACCTCCTCTATGTAACTCTAAACATTACTTGTATAGTTGTATCGGTGCAAAATGAGAGCATCTTGAGAACTTGTGCCCGAAAATAGTACCCGAAAATAAGTACGAAATATCTGCATGTCCCCTCCAAAATACCTACAATACCAGAAGTCTCCTTCATTTAACCCATTTTGTTCAAAAGACTGATCACCCCTCCTTCCCTTGTTCTGATTTTTTTTCTCTCTGTTGATAATGCTTTTAAATATATTGAGGAACAAGCCTGATTTTTCTGGTCTTACACCATTTTTGATGTTTTTCAGGGTTTCGTGAAATGTTCCAAGGAAAAAACTAAATAAATAGAAAATATAATAAATACAAAAGCTTAGCATACCTTTTGACTTGGTGAGGCATGATGGCTTCTCACCTAACAACTGAACTGATACGCCAGAACAAACATAGTGGCCTACAAGCATATGACATTTAGCTATATGTATCGACAATTAAGAGGCTTTGAAAAGAGATTTCACTAAATTATTGCCAAATCTCTAGATAATTTTAAAATTGCACTGTATCAGAAAAGTATAATGCATCAAAAAGGTATACAATACTAAAGAAATATGTACGATCATCAAAAGTATTCTTGGGATAGCTTGGAAATGACTAAAACTAGTCGGTACTCGGTACGAACTATCAGTACTTCACTCACTGTTGATATCTAAGGAAACAGAGAAAACTTACTTGAATTGTTACTCCATACAATTTCTGAGATTTACTGAATACTCTGCTGAAGTTCCTTACTCTTCGAAGAGAGAGACTCTCTGAAATGTGGTTCAGACAGGATCTCATGCTGACACGCCGAAGGCATAATGGGCCGAATACCACCAGGGTTCAACGGAAACAAAGTCCGATAATACCCATCCATTATGGCTTCAAAATTGCAAGTCTCGGCAACCTTAGGCATCTGATATATATCTCTTGTATAAGCAAACAGATTTGGGTATTCTACTACTTTTTTCTTAGTGCACTTGAAGAGCACATTGTACGCTAGGTCGAACCTAATCAGAGTAGTGAACAGGCAAATATCAGATAAAGTAAGGGTATCCCCGCACAAGTACCGGTTATTGGAGAGGTGGGATTCAAGCTTATCCAGTGTAGTGAATAGTTCATTGACAGCAATGTCATAAGCTTCTTGGCTCTGTGCAAAGCCACATCTGAAGAATTGAGATTTATGTGTCAGTGTAATCAAATTAGCACCTTTTGTTTTCTGATCATAATGAAAATGTGCATTTGAATAATGTACAGATTTGTTCAATACCTGTATACTCCATTGTTAACACTGGGATAGATAACTTGATTCCACTTCTCAATCTCCCCTCTAAGCTCTACTGGACACAGATCCGGACCCGACCCGGTAGTAAAACCTGAATTCAAGAACTCAATTATACCATAACTCTCATTGCACACCACCTCTTTTTTCTTAACATCCCAGAGCATTGGGACCGTTGATCTGCCATCATACCCCCCTCGTCTCATCTTATAAACCTCTCTCAGATTCTTCTTTCCATTCGCAAAATCAGGCCCTGCCACTAAAACTGAATCTTTGGTTGATTCTGAATGGAATTCCCAAGAGCCATCTGATCCAGGTGCAGCGATCGAAACAGGGAGGTAAGCCTCGAGATTTCTCAGGGCTCTGACAATTAGAGTACGGTGGGCCCAGGGGCAAGAGAGGCCGACATAGAGATGGAGAGAGGTGCTAGGGTTAGGGTTTTGTGGAGAGGTATAGTAAAGGGAAGGGACAGAAGGAAAGAGGCTACTTGGCCGGGAGTATGAGCCAGAGGGGCTTGGGGGAGCCAACTGGCGCATCATGAGATGCCACATGGTGGACCAAGTGGAGCGTACGGCGGAGATGAGGGGCTGAGGAGGCAGCGCGCGTCCCCAAAGAAGGCGCGTGAGGGAGGTGATTGGATCGCTGCTCGACTTGTCGGGAAGGGACATGCTTATAGGAGTGAGGCGGCGGCGACGGCGGGGGTCGCGCGAGGTGGAGAGACTGATGGAAGAAGGGAAATGGAGAGTTTGGTTGGATAGGAAATACGAGTTCAGTGTCGCCATTGCTTGGTGAATGGTTAGGGAACAAACGAAACTGATGGTGATCGACAGATCAAGTGATGACATTCCACTGGGAGTGGGGACCGAGGCGAACGGGAATTCATATTCTATTTTTTTTATTAATCGACAATAAAATAAAAAAATATTGCAAATGAGTATCGTTTTGGTGGAAAATCGAAATTCATATCCATATTAATGGCTCGCTAATTCATATTCTTAACCTGCTAAGTAGGAAAAAACAGAAAATCTTGGACGGGATAGATTATTCCGTTCAGCACTGTAGCAATATATATATATATATATTTAGAAATTTGGTTTTATATAAGAGAACAAAAAAAAAAAAATTGCTACAGTGATGGACGGTTTATCTTGTCCATTTTTGTTTAAGTTAGATCACTAGTTAGGATCAAGATTAACGAGACGGGATGGTTTATCCCGTCCAGCTACAGTGTCGGACGGGATAAACTATCCTGTTTTTTCCTATATTTTAGTAAAACGATCTCCTTTCGTGATATTCTTTTATTTTAATTTTCGATTAATAAAAAAATCAGGAATTCATATCCCGAGTTAACTCAAATTTTGAGTACAGATCTGGATTGTCCGATCTGTTTTGGCACGAATATTAAAGCAGACTCGTAGCCTCGTGGTTTCCACCTCTGGCCCATCCGGGTCAAATTTTGAGTTACCTCAGGGAATCCGGACTCAGCCAGAGGATGTGGCCGATTTTTATTACATGTTATATTTAAGAAAAAAATCTCATGACATTATTTTTCAAAAGTTGAGTTGAAGTTTCCGATTAAGATTTTTATTTCTATTATTCAATCCAAGTAGCTCAGTAAATTAGTTATATAATAAATTTGTAGAATACCAATTTTTACTATTTTTGAAATTTTTTTACTATTTTTTATAATTTATGAAAGATGATACAAAATTGATCTAATTTAACGTAATTTACAGTATTTCATTATAATTAGCAAAATTAGTGTACTTTAGCGTAATTTAATGTAATATATTGTAATTTAACATAATTTCAAGTAATTTAGCGTATTTTAGTATAAATATGCTAATTATACATCAAAAGAAGTAATCTAACAAATAATTTAAACAAAAAATTCGAATTTTCAGTGTTAGATTTCATTATCTTGCTCTCAACAGTGTCTCTAAAAAAAAAAAAAGAGAGACCGGCCAGATTCTGATCGGTATAGGCATTTTTTGAAGAGTGAGGCTATGGTGCTATGCATAGCACGGATTGGGTCCGTTCTACGGCTCAAAATTTGACTTTTCAAAACCCTAACGGTCAATCCGAACCGTTCAACATGATTTTAAAATGAATATGTACTTGCAAACCAAATTTTACATTTTTTCGGATTTTTTTACTATTTTTTTAGAGAGGCTGTTTTTGGATGGTCCAGAATGTTCAAATCAAGTGACTATCTAAAAAAATAGTAAAAAAATCCGAAAAAATGTAAAATTTGGTTTACAAGTACATATTCATTTTATAATCATGTTGAACAGTTCGGATCGACTGTTAAGATTTTGAAAAGTCAAATTTAGCACCATAGCCTCACTCTTTTTTGAAATATCCAGCTTTTCTGGATATATTTATTAATTTGTAATTAACTTTGAATATTAATAAAAATGTCGGCAGTTTGGGTTAACTCTCATGGAAACGAAAAATGATGAACAATTAGACATGCAAATGCCATGTGCTTCTCATGCCACCCTTTCTTCCAAGCCTTTACCAAAAAATGAATCAGCGAACTAAAAACTTTAGTGGGAGCAACAAAAACAAGTATGTTACATTCGGTACATCTGTACACAATGGCAACAACAGGGAAAAACAATAAACAAATATAAAAAGCAAAGAAAACTATTATGATTCATGCACATCAACTAAAGAATAAAAAACAAAACTTGTATTTCATCAAAACACAAAATTCATAATTAAGATCAGCAACATCCATAATTAAGGAAACAAGTCTAGAATTCATTCTAATAAAACAAACAATACTTTTTTAACTCCATCAAAACTGCACTTAGACGATAGCATTGGCAGCACTTGCAATTCTTGGCCACAGATCAGCACATTCCTTTCCAATCGGTCCTGTGATAGCAGATCCTGCATGATATAGTGCCACAGCAAATTAGATTTGGTGTTGCATACATAAACCAAGAAAATCACACATTTTATACCAATTAAGAACTATAAAGATCAGTATACAAGCCATGGTTTCCTCTCTCTACAGATTAGGCCTAGCTCAAGTCCAGTACCCTTTTTCAAACAGGCTATGTTTGAGATAAAAAACAAGAGTTATCCCCTTATATCCCATGTGAGAGTGGAGATAGGAGTACATTGAGTTAGAGAGAAGTTCTTAGTTTTCTTTATACATGCAGAAACTTCAAGTAGTGTGTAATAAAAGATATAATGAAACAACAAACACTCACCCTTCATTTCACCCTTGGGATTCACAATGACTCCAGCATTATCTGCAAAATAAAAAAAAGAAATCACATAAATATGTGTAGAATACATGCAAAGAGACAAGGTCTAGACAACTAGAGCAATACATTCTGCACATAAATTGTCATGAACAGCCAAGGATTAAAAGGCAAGCAAACAAAATGCACTGTGAATAAAAGGTGTACCAGGAGACAGGTAACAAGATGCAATGAGTAACATCATGCTGTTTAATACTGATGATTATAATCTGTGCTCATCTCTGAAAGTGATTAAACCATAGGGAAATCACTCTTCCAGTATCAAAGCAACATTACAATAAAGAATAAAATAAGATAAAATAGAGAATAAATCAACACCCCACTGATTAATATGAAAACCCAACAATTGCAATTTTTCACAATTGCTGGTGACTATCTAACATGGAAAGACTGCAGTTACCGCTCTTATGACCACAAATATACTGAAACGCCTGATATAATTGCCTAGGGAGTACAAATATGCTGGAAATATGACTAAACAATTCCTGCGATTGTATGCACACAAGTTAAGATAGATTACTAGGATGTTTAAATGATTATATGCTCCAACAATATGCAAATATATCCCTGCAAATGATAATCGGAAAGGTATTATGAATATTCTACAATAAGCAATAACGGGGGCACCACATGATATCTTGAGATCTCCTAATGGCACACATGAAAAAACCTCCTAAAAAAACAAATAAAACCGAGAATAGGCATTGTACATACCTTCAAAATACATGTAGATACCGTCCTTTCGGCGGAAGGGCTTGCGCTGCCTGACAATAACAGCAGGCATGACCTTCTTTCTAAGATCGGGCTTTCCCTTCTTCACGGTAGCCATGACCATGTCTCCCATACAGGCTGACGGAAGCCGGTTCAAACGCCCCTTGATGCCCTTCACTGATATGATGTACAGGTTCTTTGCTCCCGTGTTGTCAGCGCAGTTCACCGTCGCTGCCACCGGCAGACCCAGTGACATGCGGAACTTGTTCCCAGCCGAACCTCCACGTCCTGTACCGGTGATAAAATCATTTGGAAGGAGTTCTCAATGTTTGTTAGGACCAAAATGTGAAAGAAATTGGATGGTATTTATTATATTAGTATTTTTTTTACTATTCATCCTATTATAACGCTTAATTTGGGTCTAGCACTACCATGGAAGTGGAAAATGTTGCTCTAAAATAATTTGGCAAATGCTAGCCAGGTGCAGCCTTTACCAGTAGAGGTATCAGCAGTACGAACTTACAGGCCAAGAGTATTTGTTGGTTTCATCATGATTTATGTTAAAACGACAACCATCATGAAAAGTTGATGCAACTTTTAATCAGTGGTAAGTAACTTAATTACTAAAAATCACAGAAATACAGTATCGCTAAAGCAATTTTGGTCTGTATCAAGGACCCAAGGAGTAATTCTTTCTCTTCGGGATCAATTAAAATTCAACTGTGAGTCAAACTAATTACTTATATTAAAATGTAACAGCATTCGCCCCAATTAGGATGATCATGACTTTGTATCCCCGTGTCAAACACAATTTAAACAATCACAATACCAAAATAAAATGAATGCCATCTAAAACCCTATATACAACTACCTTATCTTTAATCTTTAACTCTATACAAAAGCATGTATGAGCTTGGTTACAAGACCAGAAAAAAGAGAAAAGAAAGTGCTAAATATATGAAGATTATTGGAGACGAAAGAGATCTCTCTATAATTAGAGTAATGCAATTCCCGTTTATCTGATGAAAATTTAACCAATAATACCGTATGATACCAATCACCAACTTGGTCCCTTCTCTCCACTATTCTTTCCCAAAATACAACTTTTGTACATGAAACAACAACTCAATTGCCAAACAATAAGACCTTTTTACCATTGTATAACAAATATTAATCACGATTCCACTTCAACAAAAACAATTAGATCGAAATATTCGACTGGGAAACCAACAGGATACAGAATGGATCCGATCAAGTAACAGTGGGATCACATTTACAACGGCTAGAATCTAACAAATTGTGAGACTGCGAGTCGAACAAAGATGGATTACCTCGCTTCGACATTTTGAAAGAGCTCCACTCTAATGGCGGCAGCAGGAATAGCTAGAAGAGGCCTCTTTTTATTATATAGTAGCACTCTAGGGTTTTTCGCTTGCAATTACGATTTTATCCAAGGATGTCAGAATAAATTTTATTATTCCATCCATACCCCTGTAAAGTTTGATCGCAATTTAAATGGGTTTAAATTCGGAAAGGGCCCATGTAAAGAGTTTCAGGTTTGAACTCGGGCCGAGTTCAGGTCCATGGGCCGAATTAATATTTCATCCTCTTTATATCCGTACCTTGTGCTTGCTCAAATTTGTTCGTTTTGATTGGTCAATTGTGAGAGCTGCCAAGTGCCAACTATAGTTTAGAAAATTTTACATATTTTTCGCCAATACATGATTTATCCTTTTTTTATTTTTATTTATTTTCAACATGATTAATTCTTCAAACACATAAAATTTACTCTCTTTCAAGCCAGAGAAGATGAACGTGTACTAGAACGATACCTGGTTGATTTTCTTTAAGATCACTGTCGTTATTTTTTTTGCTAGTTTTTCTATGGAAACGGACAATCACATTTTGAAAAGAAAAAAACTAGAGTTTCAAAATGTGGGGATGCTTCTGTTAGAGAATCCTGCAAAACTGGAGAGGATCCAAAGGGCCAGGCCGTAGAAAACAAATTCGTTCCCGCCCCCCGATTTTGGCATCCCGCTGTAATTGAATTCGTATCTCTGCATTAAAAATCTATTGAGTTAATAAATCTCAACAGTCTAATTTGTTTTAAAATCGTACAGACTAAATTTAACATAGACAAGAGCCGGATAAACTTTAGACGGTTCAGATTCATTAACTCAAAAGATTTTCTTTTGAATTAATGCAGAGAATACGCGTTCACTGTAATTCCCTCGTCGGCTCATTGTCCGAACTTCTTTGCTCTAATCTCATTGGCGGACTCAAATGGGGTCAGGGTTTAGAGTTTATTTTTTTACGTTTGAAAGGATGGTCATAGTACGTGAATAATCAAAACACACTAATCGTGCCGTGACTACATGTGACGTGTTCAAACGTGACCGGTCATTTTGGTCACGTTTAACTATTTTGTTCGTAATTTTAGTTAGTTTATTCAGAATTCAACATTTGATTAAGATCTAATGGTTCTAATTTATGTGACCATGTGTCGTATCGTAATCAAATTTTTTGCGTAATGTGTTTTGTCGTGTCAAATTTTCGAAAAATAGTTATGACATAGGACACGCGAGTCATAACAAGTAACCGACACATGTGCCGTGACAGAACTGTATAATAATGCCGGGATACTTTTTTTAGATCAGTGTCCTACCTGATCCGCCCTGTCTAATCTCATACAAAAAATTAGCCGATTGAGATACTTTCTTCCCGCACTGCCTTTCTCCATTCCGCTAAGATGGCATGGTCTCACCCGGACATCTCCATTGACGACCTCCTCTCTCTAATCAAAGCCTTCGTCGACATGCTAGTGCTCGCCTCTGGCTATCAGTCGTCCGGCCTCACTGCGAAATGGGACCCACAAAATGTCACCAAGGCCATCCGTTGGGGTCTCTTCTTTGAACATGTAAGCAAGCTTTTAATTTCCTAAACCCAATCCTTACTACTGGCATTGGATTTAACTAGAAATATCTGTGTTTGAAGGAGATTTTTTTTTTATTCTCATCTTTTTAATGCTGCGTAGGTTTTTAAAGGCCTTCGTGAATCGGGTGATTATGAAGGTTCTGTCAAGGAACTAGATGCGGCTCTAGCTGAACTGGCATCTGATCCCCTTTTCCCTAAGGTATCAGTTATAAATTTTTAATTACTGCCCCTTTATCATTTTTTTCTTTTTGGCTTTAATGCAATTTACACCTACTTAGCTGAAATATGTACTGAATTGAGGAGTACTGTGAATCACTCAAGTGTACTTTCGATTTACTTTGGGTTAGATCAAGATAAACTGTGCAATGCTGTCCTGTATTGGGTACTTAAATGTCTGTGGTATAAGCTACCTATTATTCACTGTACCAGGGAATTTACATCCCAAAATTTCAAACTATGACCTATCCGGACAGTGACAGTGAATTTTCATTTTATCTAAAAAAATATGATAAAATTTTCATGAAAGCCATTTTCTGGAAAAAATGCTGTTTATCAAAAGAAGAAGAAAAAGCTTAGTAGGGATTTACTGAGATTTATGGGAATAACAAAATGCAAGGGTCAATGATAAGAATGTAAACAGTTCCAATCAATGTTTAATGTTTTTTCTTTGTTTATAATCCATTATATTCTTCAAAATTATAAATGAACATGTGACTTGATGGCGCAGGGGTTTGGACATATATCATCAGAGACACTATCAGAAGCTAGAATGCTAGTGATAGAGCATTTCCTTAATTCAAACCCATTAAGTGTTTCACATCTCAGTTCTCTTTTCATGTCAACTATTGAAATGGATAGAGACTATGTCTATACATCAGGCAACCATAACAGGAGAGATTATTTTGAGAAGTTGACTGCTCAGATGGAGTCTCTAAATCTCATCCCTAGAGAAGAAGACATGTCCAATGGAAACAGTAGTATTAGTGAGGAAAACCCTAATTTTGTTGGTCAATTGCCTTTTCTAACTGAAAAAATCTTAAGGAGGAGAGAACTGGTGTCACGCATGTCGTCATGCGAGAAGGTTCTAGATTATTTTGTAAATAGCTGCCAAGAACTGAACCCTCCCATTTCTCCAGGGTAAGCAATTAAAAATGATAGATGCTTTTCTTTTGTTATTTTTATACGAGGATTAAGATGCTAGCTAAAATTATGAAACTCGATACATCCTGAGCAGGCTTTAAGGTATGGTTTTGCACCAGTTTACCCTAATTTAAGATTTATACAACAAGGAGGTTTCCTTTTTTTTTTTTTAAATTAGGAGTTCTGAAATGATTGAGGAGCTTCTTGGATGGAAGGAATGGAGATCGAGGTGTCTCTCTTATATGCTCATCAAAAGAACCATTAAAATCCTATCTGGTGCTAATTTGATCTTTGCTGCACCAAAAGAGCAATGGATGAAGGTTTTTGAACACTTAATCATTTCTTCAGAGGATAACTTTTTAGAAGTTATGGTATGTAACAGTAAAATTGTATCATTTATTTTTAGCTTTTGCCACTCAACTTTACTGTGCAAGGATTGTATTGCTGCTGGTGCAGTGCTTTACCCACCCAAATGATATGGTGCTGAGGTGGCTATTTTGTCCTCAAAATTTCAAAATACCAAGCAAAGTAGCAAGAATGCCAATTTGGATTCAAGTTGCAACACAGTAATACCTATATGCAGCCCAAACTGGTTCAGACAAAGTATCATGGTCAATCCTAGGCACTACTCGGCATGCTACTCATATAATAATTAAAAAAACAGTTTATTATTTTGTTTTAACAACAAAACAGGAGATTTGTCTACTAGGTTTGGTTGCGAAAAGGTGGAATTCTTTTGTAGAAGTGTCCACGTCACATGTTTGTGATTTTGTTCCTGTTTCTGCACAATTCTCAAAACTCTGCAATTTGTTCCAAGGGAATAGTAGCGAATACAATCCCCGAGACATTATTATGGATTTCAAGGTATTTAATTCTGATAACATTGAAGTTCTTATATGAAATTTTTTGCATACCATATCCAACTTTTAATTGCGTAATTTGGATGCTGTTTCTAATAATAAGAATAACATTGTCTGTTTTGTCTGAACTCCAAGTAATATATATATGCTAATTAAACATTAAGAAAAATAAGATTACGTGCAGTTTGTCTTTATCTACTGAACTTAATATTGACTGTCAGGTGGTATGTGTTAATATCCTTACAACTTGTAAACTTGGTTGTACTTGCACTATGTTAGAAATGCTGAATGGTATTTGCAAAGTGCAAACACATTAAAATAGGAGAGTCGTTGCAGAATCGCCCTTTTTGATTGTCCATGAAACACGTTACGAATTTCTTTTATGACAGGAAAAGGATATTCTTGACTATGCAATGATGTCATTGACCCGTCAACTTCACAAAATTTGGCAAATACCGGCTATTCTCTTTTCAGCTTCCATTCCACCATGGTACTTTGTCAAATCTTATAATAATAATTATTTTAATAACTCCTCAAAAATTTGCCAGAAATTCTACTTTCTACTTGGATATTACCAAATTTTCATCTTTTGTAGGTTCTTTTAGTTTACATTCTGATATGTTAGACTGAACTTTTGTGTGCACTGTCACTGTAGCAGTTGGTACAATATACTAGAAGAGATGTTAGAAGAGACTGAACTTTTGTGTGCACTGTCACTATAGCAGTTGGTACAATAGGAAAGCGGGGATACTTTAATTTCTGGAGGAAATTTGAGGAGGGATGTTAGAGTAATTTCTTGTTTGTGGGAAAAGTAAATGATATTCTTAGTTTTTTGTTAATGCACATGAAAGTTTTTCCCATTGCAAACTTACGTCTCTCTAGAAATTTCCTAATTTTATGTGCTTAATAGGTGCCCGCTGTTCAAGATTTACATGAGTGAACTGGAAAAGCTATTTGATGGAACTTCTTCTACAATCAGGTTTTTTACTTTTAAAACAGAATAATGAAGTAGGTATCGTTCTAATTGGGGTGTTTTTTAGCAGATGCAACTGCACAGGAGATGAAAATCAGTTACACCAGAGATGTAAGAAGCGCTTAGTTTATTGGCAACATTGGTTTTATATTTATCGTACTTTGAAGCTAGGATTGTGAGTTCTAAGGAATGGGATCGTTACCTCCTATTTGCCAACTGTTAGGAATTAAGCCAACTCTATCAGTATCTTAACTAACCCTTGCTGTTTAATTTTAAAATTTAACCAAGTTACAGTCAAAGCCCAGTTTGGCCCAATTTCTGAACCAGTGTTTAACTGAAAAAAAAACAAGAATAAGGAAAAAGTTAGCTAAATCTTGGTTAAGCCAGCAGTTCGGGTCATTACTAGTATGCTATAAAAGGTCCCAGTAACAGTAAATCATAATTCTTTGTTAATATGCTGCACTATTGATTTGAAGTAGTGATAGATGTGCAACTTGATAGGTGAAATTGGGGACAGGATTCGGTGCCTCTTCATTTTTCATCTTGTATCGCCTTTACCAAATGCCTGATGTGTGTAAATATTCTTATGGCTTCGGGCTATTCAGGTTATTTTGATCTAGTGGGTAAGTACAGAATCCCTAAATTTCTAGAGATATATTATTACCCACCAGTTCCAATCCCTAAATTTCTGGTTGGAATTGGTTTTGGCATGAATGTGGATCCCATAAACCCAGGTGGCATTGTGTGATAATTCTGCTACAAAATATACCAAGTTCATATAGCAAAAGCAGGACCTTAAATTTGAGGCAATAAATAGCCCTTTTAATTAGACATAGCTAATACCTTAATGTTTGCTATTTTTTAGCTCAAGCAGAAAATCATACAAAGAAACCTCCTTGGTTTACTGTTTACACTGCAAGTACTATCTGCTATTATTTCCAGATCAGATCGTAGAACCCTGCTTTGCTGATCCAGACCGTCCGATCTAAAACAAACACACTGATCTGATTTTATTGACGTCATCTAGAAATGGATTTTTGATGACAATTGCCGAGAAATTTGGCGTGTTTGTTTTAGATCGAATGGTCCAGACCGAAAAAGCAGGGTCAGTTAATCTGATTCGGGAATAACATAGAAACACAGGCTTACATGGCCTCTTGCCTTTTCATCCTCTTTAACTTTTGTTTCAAAATACAAAGGTTCACTCTGCAACTTATTCATCATCAAGCTATCCCAAATATACTTCTAACATACATGCAGAACCTTTATAAGACCAGCAAGCATATGCCGGGCTTAATTTTTTTTCCAAAGCTTTTATATGGTTCAGCCTCCCTCATCAAATATTAAATAGTATAGTGGTTAGAATTTCATTTCGTGGTCATGGATACTTGGGTTCAAATCCCAGCTGCCACACATTATGTATTTTATGTTTTGGCCCCTCTAATCTAAATTTTCTGGTTCCACCCCTGGCCCGTTGTTGTCTGACAATTGTGTTATTATACAGCAATGAATCAAGGCATATTTCACGAATTCTGTTGCAAAGGCACATATCTTTCTTGCACTTGAAAACCAGTATCAACTAAGCAAGAATGTTTCACAAAATCAGGTTCTGGAAAATTTTGTGCCTGTGAGTGGTCGCTGATTTATGCTTGACAAGTATCTGGTAGCCACAATGGTAGACAAATATAGAGACACGAATCGACATTTGCCTAATTTCCACAGACCGTGTTTATGTGTTGCTTTTTCTTTAGTGTGGTTTAGTGTTGTACAGATTGCCTTTCAAACAAACACTAGTTTATGGTATAACCCAAAGCTCAAAGCACCAAGCTGCTTTAATTACATGGAATGAAATAAAATAAAGGTCTGATGTTGATCCATTTTTGCTTATAGAAGATTCTAAAGATGTATTGTCTGAAATTGACATGACTCATGTGGGCCCCACTTCTGCACTTGCTACTATGCTTCTGAGTTAGGAACCAATTAGTAACTCTTTATTAACCAATGAGAAACAATGCTTTTTAATGTGGTTTTCATTTTTCCTGTGCTGGTTTGTTGGCCTTTTTTCATAGTCAACCCTACAAAAACTCAAAATATCTTGTGTACAGTTTTGTAGCATTTCTTTTTAGTTTGTTTTGAAAAAAATATATTCAAACAATGCATCAGCTTACTAACTCTGCTAGATAAAAACAAGAGGCATTTTTTTGTGTTTATTTCAATGTGTGGGATATTTCTAACTGACTGGATCTTGTTTGATTTTTTTTTTTTTTGTAATTCAGGGATAGAGAAATTAAAATTTTTATTACAAGACAGTTTTTGGTAGCAACCTCTTGACCTCTGTGTGATTTTGTCATGTTGATGAGAGAAAAACTTGGTCGTTGGAGAATAAATTTTAACTCTAATAAACAATCCTTCCTGTTCATTTTATTTTAAAAACTAATAGTCTACACTTAGTTTGCTTTCTATTGTAAAATAAAGGGACAGCTGTCAGTGGAACCTTTTTTTATAAATAAAAACCAGTTGTAGCTGATTGACTTTCATTCAAATAAAAAAAAATTGGATGAGAATAAATGATTTGTAAGTAAACGAATAAAAAACAACAGACACATCAAGACACCTAAATATTAACAAGTGACATTTTTTAATGAGGAGGGTTCAAATGCCTCCATCATGCCTCCATTTTTAAAACTTTAATAACTCGAAATTTAAAACTTAAAAGTCAAAATAAAACCGTTGGATATGATCTATATCATTTTATCTATGCACGTGTAAAAAATTATGACATTTCAATTTTATTTTGGTTGTCATCAAGAGTTTGTAAAAAACGTACTAATGTGGATAATTTCTAGACGTTGATTTTTCAACTTATTGATTCACATAAAAACAAAATCAAAATGTGATAATTTTTTATGAGCACATAGATAAAATGATGTAGATCATATCCAACGGTTTTATTTTGACTTTTAAGTTTTAAATTTTGAGTTATTAAAGTTTTTAAAAATGGAGGCATAGTGGAGGCATGAAAAATGGAGGCATTTGAACCCTCCTCTTTTTTAATTAAAGAAAAAAAAATAGGATTCTCTCTATGTGAACACATCATAATTTCCCCGTATACCCAGCGAAGAGTGTAATTTATGTTTAAAATCTTCCTAGTTTCATGAACTGAAATTTTAGGCTCCAGTTTTCTTATTTTTTAATTAGGATTTTTTTTTTTTTTTGTGTTTTTCAGGTTTTCGAAACAGTCTATTTCATGTTTATTTGATAATCTAAAACAAGTATTGTTTATCTACGTTGTTTTAATTTGTACAAGCAATATATGCTGCGTAGGGAAGTTCCAATATTGAACATCCATTTTGCAAGCATTTTTTTTTTCTCTACAGTTTCTCACATTGAAGAGTAAAATATATATTTCCTGCATAGGGTTTGGAGAATACATTACAACAATTAATCGATAAAATATCCATATAATTTCATGAACTAAAGGCATAAACCGATATATATCCATGTAAATGATTTACAAACAATTTCATATATGAAAGGGGACACGACTTTAGTTCATGAAAATTTAAATACATGAATAAAAGAAAAGGGTGGAACAAATTGTTACTTTTGAGGGGCCACAAGATAAAATGACAATTTAATATATTCGGTGGCAGCCCCAATACATTGTTCCCCAGTATATTTTATGAACCTTAATAGAAACTTTTTGTGCAAAGATCCCTTGATGATTATTTTCTGTCAAATATTGTGTTGTGTACAAGTATGCCCAGTAATTTTATTAAAAAATAAAATAGTAAAAAGAAAGATGCCTTTGTCCAATAAGATAAGGTACTGTTAAATTTTATGAAATTTAAATTTATTTTGTATCAGATTGTTAAAAATAATATATCCGGTACTTGCGTGAGTTATTTATATTACAAGAGATCCATCTTATTCAATATAGGGGGGAATTTCATGTATACCCCTCGAAAATTTTGAAATTACGTATACCCTTTAAAGTTCATAATATCATATTTTCTCTTCTAAATTTCAAAAATTCAAAAATTTACTCATTCTATTACCTTTTCTATCAAAACTCTTTTTAATTTATAAAGTACCCATTTTACCCTATATAATAAAAAAAAAATATGTAGCATGTTTAAGAAAAATGACAGTTTTCTAATTTTTTCGGTTTTCGAAGGCAAATGATTCATTTCTCTACTTCTGACGCACACACAAGCGTATACGTAAATGTCACTATATATACGTCAGAAGTAGACAAAAGAACCATTAGCTTTCGGAAACCGACTAATTAGAAGACTGATTTTTTTTGTTAAATAGGCTACATTTCTGTATTTATTAGTAGGGGTAAAGTGGGTATTTATAAATTTAAAATGAGTTTAAATAGGGAAGGTAGTAAAATGGGTAAATTTGCAGGTTATTGAAGTTTATAAGAGTAAATATGATGTTATGTAGTTTAGGGGGGATACATAATTTTGAAGTTTTTGAGGACATACGTGAAATTCTCCCTACATTTTCAATGTATGTAACAAGTCATTATAATATGTCGATATTTTTAATTTTTATGTTGTATTTTATTAGAGAGCCACTGTTTAAATTTAAAAAATTAGCTTCCCCACCCCCCAAAATATATTTTTGTTATTGAAGTAAAGTTCAGCGAACATATCTAATACTATGGAAAAGTCTACTAGAATGCAAACTCAGAAAAGGAAAATAAGAAAATGTATCATGAGTAAGTGTATAAATAAATTATTATTATTATTATTATCATCATTATTATTATTATCTTAATTAGTATCATATTGTAACTATTATTATTAAATGACTTTTTCTAGGAGGCGGGTAAACATGAATAATGCATAGGGAAAATGTATATTTCGGATTTTTGTTCGACTTTAGCACGGTTCTTATTTCTTTGTTCATAACTCTGACTAAATTCAAAAAAGAAGCAAGTAAAAGTAGATTATTTTAAAATATACATAGCTTATGAATAACAGACTTAACACACAGATAATAAATGTCGCATTTCTCCTAAGAGCATCTACATCTCTGGTACTATTAGAGTTTCTAATCTGATGTGGCAGTTTCTAATCTAGTTTCAGGAATGTGGGAGAGTTTCTTATTTAGAAACTATGCAGTAAAGTTTCTTATTAAGAAACTGTTTATAAACTCCATGCTGATCAAATGATTGGCTCAAATTATTTTTGTTTTTTAATTTGTTCCTGACGTGAATTAATAGAAACTCTAAAATTAATTTCAGAGATGTGAGAGTTAGAAATTTTAGAGACTTTAATTTTTAAAAAGAGATTAACAGTTATTTAAAAACTCATTTGAGTTGCTGCAATATAGATGCTCCAAGAGACATTTAATAAGATAGATATCAGAGTTACAAAAGCCCTTATCTAAAAAAGAAGAGGAGGGTTCAAATGCCTCCATTTTTCATGCCTCCACCATGCCTCCATTTTTAAAAACTTTAATAACTCCAAATTTAAAACTAAAAAATCAAAATAAAACCGTTGGATATGATCTACATCATTTTAACTATGCACGTGTAAAAAATTATGACATTTCAATTTTGTTTTGGTTGTCATCAAGAGCTTGTAAAAAATGTACTAATGTGGATAATTTCTAGACGTTGATTTTTCAACTTGTTGATTCACATAAAAACAAAATCAAAATGTGATAATTTTTTATGAGCACATAGATAAAATGATGTAGATCATATCCAACGGTTTTATTTTGACTTTTAAGTTTTAAATTTTGAGTTATTAAAGTTTTTAAAATGAAGGCATGGTGGAGGCATGAAAAATGGAGGCATTTGAACCCTCCTCATGATTTATAATGATTATTATAATTCACACGCCATATATGATTTAAAAATTTATGCATGTGTTTATGCGTTCATATATTTACTTTATCTAAAATAACTTCTTTTGTTGTCTGATTGCATAAATTTAATTGAAACCACTGAATTGTTGCTTTCAAAAAGTAGACATAACTTCTAAGTTTTACCAAATGTCAAAATAATCATGTTATTATTTAAAAAAAGGATCAATAAAAAAATTTCACTTGTAAGGGAAAAAGTCGGTATTTTGGGGTTTTGCGAGGGTTAAATTGTGATAGCCTTTTGCTATGCAAATTCTTCTATGGACATAAGGACCTATTTGTAAAATTAGCATATTTTTATTTTCAAAGTTCAAACAGTCGATCCGACCGTTCAACATTATCTCCATATTAAAATGTACTTGGAGGTCAAATTTTACATTTTTTTGAATTTTTTACTATTTATTAAGATGGGTACAAAATTCAATGGTCTGAATTTGACTAGTTTTATAAAATACTTAATAAATAGTAAAAAAATTCAAAAAAATGTAAAATTTGACCTCCAAGTACATTTTAATATGGAGATAATGTTGAACGGTCGGATCGACTATTTGAACTTTGAAAATGAAAATATGTTTATTTTACAAATAGGTCCTTATGTCCATAGAAGCATCCCTCATTTTTTAATTGGGAGTATTTTACATATAACCCTCAAAAGAATTGAAATTACTTATTTCTCCCTCTAAAATTCATAATATCGTATTTACCCTTCTAAATTTCAAAAACACACAAATTTATACAATTTATTGGCTTTTTTATTAAAACTCATTTTAAGTTTATAAAGTACTCATTTTATCTTTTATTAAAATATAAAAAATATTTAACATGTTTAAGAAAAAAATTAGTCTTCTAATTGAACGATTTTGAGAGCAAATGGTTTATTTTCTCACTTGTGACACACACACAAGCATATGCTTAAATGTCACCATGTATGGGTCACAAGCAGAAAAATAACCTTTTGTCCTTGGAAACTGATTAGTTAGAAGACAATATTTGTCTTACACAAATTACATGTTTTCAATTTTTAATAAAATGGGTACTCTATAATTTTAAAATGAGTTTTAATAGAAAAGTCAACAAATTGAATAAATTTGTGAGTTTTTTAAACTTAGTAGGATAAATATGATATTATGAATTTTAGAGGGGATACATAATTTTGAGGTTTTTTATGGATACATATGAAATTCCCCCTTTTTATTTATTTCGTCAGCTATTTAATTTGATGATGTCACCTGTTACCTATAAGGCCGACATTTTTATTAATATCCAAAGTTTAATACAAATTATTAATTATGCCCAGATTTCCAAACTTTCGCTAAAAATACCCAAGCCGGCCAGAAAATGGCCGGCTTAGGTAAACCGGCCATTTTTTGCCGGCTTACTCCATATATATATATATATATATATATATTTAGAGAGAGACTATGAAGATCAAAATATTGAAACCTAACTCTGAAAAGTTGAAATTTTTGTTTAAATTATTTGTTATATTACTTCTTTTGATGTATAATTAGCATATTTATACTAAAATACGCTAGATTACTTGAAATTATGTTGAATTACACTATATTACAATAAATTATGTTCAATTATACTAAATTACGTTAAATTACAATAACTTTGCTAATTATGCTGAAATACGGTAAAAAAAACACTAAACTACACAAAATTACGCTATAGTAGACTGACTTTGCTCATCTTTCATAAATCATAAAAAATAGTAAAAAAATTTCCAAAATAGTAAAAATTGGTAATCTGCAAGTTCATTAAGTAACTAATTTACGGAGCTACTTGGATTGAATGATATAAATGAAAATCTTAATCGGAAACTTCAACTCAAGTTTTGAGGCTCTTCCCTTTGTTTTTTGGCGATTTTGAATTTTGAAATCCGGCATAGTAGGCACGGACGCATGCGCATTTTTGCAAGCTTTCCGAAAAGTGGTCATTTGCTGAAATCGGACACTCGAGCGCCGTTTTATGACCGTTTGAAGTTTCATCGCCGTTTTTCGCCTTTTCAGTGAAGATATCCTCCCTATTCATTTGTAATTTAACGTAATTTAACATAATATAGTATTATTCAATATAATTTCAATATTCCCTGTAAACAAGAGAAATGTATAATTGGTACACTGAGTTCAGCTGAATCTAAGTATAAATATTCATTCTGTCATTTTTATGACTATGCTTGTCTCTCTCTTCCCTTTTTGACGGAAAGTACAATTTATAAACAAGAAAAGTACAATTTGTTCTTCTCCTGCTGTTCATCTTCACTTTCTTTCATATTCATTTCTATACTGACTTTGATCATTTCTTCTATATCTTTTTCTATATTGACTTTGATCATTTCTTCTAATATTGACTTTGAGAGCGAAAAAGAATATTTCCTACGACTTGTGGGAAAATATTTTCTCATGAAATTTTGCATAAGATAACAATTGAGTTAGTTCATTAGTAATTAATAATTGAATGTTTAACTCCTTTGATCTTTCTACAATCTCGACAAGGTACTTGTTCCAAAAATACATGACTGACCTTTCAAAAGAAGTTTGAGTTTATAAGGTGTGGGCTCATACTGGGATTCGTCGATTTGATTTACTTCACCTTCTTCCTCTATAGTCTTCTCAATGGCTGATGGGGAGTTTGTGCGGCATGGATCTGGACTCGCATGCAGCATGGGGTGTGCCGCACATGTCAGATATGTGGCAAGTTGCAGTGTGCAGCTAGGTTCTGAGAACGCACGCGGCATGGATGGTGCCCGCATGTGCTTCTGAGGATGCCAGCATCAGGGGTATTGCGCGACCCGTTTCAGAGGCATCCCTCTAACTGGTTTAACTTTCCTTCGTGTGTTGATCGTCTCCCTTCGGCATTGCTAGTCCGGCATGCTTCAACTCATCTAAACTTGGCAGCAAATTACGGATTTTTACCTCAAGTCTCGCGTATGTCACGGCTGCATTGATTTGAGCATTCATTCTTGAAAGTCTTCCAATGCTCCATGTCTTTAGCTCCAAGTCTGAAAAATATGAAATCATGACAAAGATAAAGTAGCTTCTATTCCAAAAATGCAAGTGCTGAGAATAAATATGCTAAATATAAATTAGTCCTAACTATTTTTGAATTTTTATGCAATTAAGAAAATATGCTAAAAAGTGAATATGCTAAAATTAAAATATGTAAAAATAAATATGTTAAAAATAAACTAGTCCTAACTTTTTTTAGATTTTTATGTAAATAAGAAAATATGCTGAAAATAAAATATACTGAAGTAAAATAAAAAGTTTTTGACCTAGTCTCAGTTATTGTGTTTAGACACCTAACGACAACGTAAGATTTTCTCAAAAGGAGAATTCTTATTCTATCCCGGCAACGGAGCCAAAAAGCTTGATGAGTCCAAAGTGAACTACTACTTTTAAATATTT
This sequence comes from Carex parvula, assembly GCA_025461045.1. NCBI lineage: Eukaryota > Viridiplantae > Streptophyta > Magnoliopsida > Poales > Cyperaceae > Carex > Carex parvula. The sequence continues at coordinate 932,823 of JAJGRW010001009.1, read as the reverse complement.
CTAAACTCTAATTTTTACTTACGTTCAGATCCAAGCATATGATCCTACCGTGTAGTATGATTGAGGTTTCGATCCACAGGGATAGTGTATTAGATTTTAAACAATTTTCACTAGTCTAGGTTATCGAATTTTATAAATGTTTGATGCAGTGGCGCTAATTGCAATCAAGGTTAAAGTTAAACAGTAAATAGAGAGCCTGTAGGGTTCAGGTTCTATCCTTCTTAATTATGCAAAATATAGATTTCGACGTCTTTCTATGTCGTATGCGGCACTGTCACTTTCGCATGCGGCCTAGATTGTCCCATAGCTAGCCCGCATGTGGCACTATCACTACCTGCAGGGCGTGCTGGGTGTTTATTTATGCAATTTAAAAGATTTTCCGATCTTGCGATCGGCTTTTAGGCTACCAAGACTGAAGTATTTTAGGTACGCAATTATATTCTTTTCCTATACTACCCCGTAGTTGAAATATCTCAAAGACCCTACCTAATCTAAGTGCTTCCTAATATAATCTAGATGTACAATTTACGCTATCCTGCTAAGGGAGCCCACTGGGTTCTAACCCTAGTCTTTGAACCGCTGCTAAGTCTCGTTAGCTGAAGTGCCTATAATACTTACATGCATTATCCTACTGACACCAGGATGCAATGACTAAACACCTATTGGTATGTGGAGGGTTATTGACATATAGTAGACATAACTATGTATGCAAGGACGTAATAAAACATAAATTCAAAATATAAAAGGAAACTCAAACCAATCATAAAAAAAACATAACATATACTAAAACATAATTAAGAATTCAAGTACAACCCTGACCCTAGAGATGAGAAGTTTAGCTTCTCATAGCCATGACAAAAAAAAAGAAATAAAATAAGGAGAATATAAATTACAAACCAATTGAAGATGGAAGAACCTCTGCCTCCTTAAATGACATCTTCTTCTCTTGCTTGACTTCTAATGGCTACCCTTCTCTCTCTAAGTAACTCTCTAACCTAACATAACAATAAGGATTGCTAGTCTACTATACTGGACTTGACACAATTAAACATGCACACTAAATTCTATTACAAGAGGGGTATTTATAGTCTTCTTAAATGAGAGATGGAGTAGTGGAAGTAGAGGGGGACGTGGGGTCCACCCATGATTGGATAGATGAAGCCAAAAATAACTAAAATAGCTTGGCTCTAAAGAAAACACGTCATTCTAGAAGGCCCATCAGGAATTCGCATTCTTCTGGAAGGCCCATCAGAGAAATCGCCTATTTTAGGACAGTCCACGGATTGTGCGGCATCGAGTATGTTGCGTGCGACATCTGGGTATGCCCCATGCAACATGGAGGATGTCATACGGCATGGAGGATTGATAGACCTAAATTATATACATGTTTGGTCTGCTTTTGATCACAGAATAACACCAAATATCTTGTATTTTAGTAGATAATAGAATAGAATACACCTAAAATCTAGTTACTGCGTTTGTTTTCTTTAAAATTGCAGAAAATGAAGAAATTAGAGCAGAATTACGGACGCACTAAGACAGAGTGCGGCCGCACTCAGCACTTAGAGAAATTCAAAGCACAACACAGAGAAAACCGAGCCCAGTACGGACGCATTGACCCAGAATGCGGCACACGCAATCATCAGAAGCAGAAAAGAGAGAAACTGAGCCCCGTGCAGACGCAGACGCAGTGCAGCCGCACTCTGGCCGCATTCAGCCTAAAAAGTCAGTTTTTGATGGTTTTTCTTTTTTCGGCACATCTGACCATGTCCCAGGAGTGGAAAATAGAAGGTGGAGACGTGGGGAACTGATCACTCAAAAGAGAGCAATGTTTCTTTTAATATTTATAAACTCAGAAATGCTATCGGTTCGGACTGCAAGCGCACAATCCTATCGAGTAGTATATTCGAGGTCCATCCACAGGGAATATTGATTCAGATTTTTGAACGATTGAATCACAATCTTTTGAAAGGCTAGACAAAATCTGAAAATTAAGAGATGCTGTTGTGATCAATGTAAATTAGGAAGCAATTAAAAGTAATTAAAACAAAGATAGAGATGAGAATTCCTAGGGTTTCGGCACACCGTTGCCACTCAATCCGCCTTGATAATATATTCATGTTGCGTCTGATTTTCTGTTGTTGTTTAATGAAAGACACCACATAGGTCACTGCGATTTATGTTACGCAAGATGACAGATCTTTCATCGAGATTCTACATAGGACACTGCGAGTTTTCTTACGCAAATGACTGATCTCTTAAATACCCCAAATTACTACACAGATCACTGCGAGTTTCCTTACGCAAGTGATGGAATTTGGTTCGCGTTTTGTTGTTCTGGTTTATGATTTTTCCGCTAAGGTTTTCTTCACATAAACCTAATAGATCTCAACGAGGCTAATTCATACAAATAGTTTCTCTTACCATTAAAGCACTGTCACTACCCTAATGGACTATCATTGAAGTTAGATGAAGATATAGTAAATCACAAAAGCATTTCGATTCAACAACAAGAAACCATAATCAACAGAAAATATATATATCAAAACATCAAGAGTAACAAGGTTTACTGCCTAGCCCAAAGAAAAGGAACTTAGCCGCGAAACGGCATAGTTACAAGCACTCATCTCTTCTCTCTTTAATCAAATCTAACCCTAATTACAAAGATAAGTTATTCATCTGCCCAGGGGCCTTATATAGGAGTGGAGGGACGTCTAGAGGTTGAGTAGGGGCTAAGTAACTGATCTGGATACAGCTGTCGGCAGTTATTTCCCAAGAGGCGCCTTCGATTACTGTCCATATCAGGTGATACGGTCCGTATTAGGACCTTGTCGCTGAGGGTTTTAGTGCTTCTCACGCTATCTCCTGGTCTGTGCTAGGCTTGGTCCATATTAGGCAATACGGACAGTAACAGAGACTTCGTCGATAAGCGTCGCTGATCCGATTGACCCGATTCTAGCTCAATTTGGTGTAAAATAGTCCAAAACCTGTTTTCTGCAATAAAATATAAAGAAGGGTGACAGTAGCCTTTTTCTCTAATTAATTAAACATAAATGTGAGAAAATATGCAAAATATAAGCCAAAATCCTACGTAAATTATCATTATTTTGACTCTGATCAGAAACATGCTGGGACAAATAAACATTAATTCCCCACGTCCATTTGCTCCAATTTTGGGTATAAAAGAGAAAGAATTATGCTCTTTCAAAGGATAGAAGATCACCAATCCACAAAAGCGAATCAAGAAGGAAAAAAAAGAATTCTCAAAGCAAACGCAGCCAAGACTAAGGTTTTTCATTAGAGAAGGGTGTAATCTATTTCTCTAGTTAGTTTCTTTTTGTCTTTAGCATATTCTTGTATTGAATTTCTGATGAATGTTCACATCTCCATGAGAGGCTGGTCTTCCTCTCTAAGGGTTTAGATCTTTTAGCATGAACTTGTCTAATTTTATCTTACTTGGATTTTAGTTTTTATTATGATTGTTTGATTTGATGTTAATTTCTGAGATTTATTCTTTGTGATGTTGCATGATTAGTACTTGAATTGTAGTATCCCGCTTAGGTCTAATAGACTTGAAGTAGATTAGGATCATATATGATGGTACCAAATTATGATCACAAATACCTTAGGATTTGGATTAGAATTGACCAATTTGAAATCTAAACCAGAACTATAGGAATTATGGTTAGGGTTTGACGAATGACTTAATTGTGAAGTCAAATTCCTAATTAGGACCCCTTGAATTGAATTGAATATGGGTACCAAGGCTTAATTGTGAAGTACTTATATCTAAGGATAGGATAGGCTAAAGAGAACTTCATAGTCTAGATAGCTAGGGTGAAGGACTTAATCGTGAAATCCAAACTGTTTAAGCACGTTATTAATTCCCGAAAGTGACACTTTTTAACATTTTAGATTAGAAACCTCGTTATATCAAACATGAATTTAAACAAACCGAGTAGATAGAATTAGCAAGGGATTGTAGACTGAATTCCCCTAGACTTCTCCAACTTGAATCACACCCAAATTTTAATTACTTTGTTATGAGCCTTTAATTTTTATTAAAAATAAAATTACACAAAACCCCCTCTTTTTTTTTTTTACTTTTATTGTTTAGTTTTAAAAGTAGTTTACTTTAGTAAAAATTGGTATTTCCCTACCTCCCTTTGGATCGACACCTAAATACTACAATCGATAGGTTGTGTGCTTGCAACTAACCTATTCATTGTGTACGAAGGTTTATAAATTTTAAAAGTTAAAAGTGTATCGAAATTTTCTATACCTAAAATACACAACAAGGATGTCATACGGGTCAAACACTTAATCGTATTTTAGCCGTAGTTTGGTCATCCGAACTCCGATTGAGGTGATTTAAAGCTCGTTGAAAAGTAGAAAATAAGATCTACAACTCTATGTGAAGCTTTGCCTCGGGATTGGTGTGTAGGATTCCTTGAAGTTCATACAAATTGAGGAACTTTATTGATCTTCATGACTCAGCTATGCTACCATATGTGTCATATGTCGCGTAGACTTCCGGACTTAGCCGATTCTTAGCTCTTCTACTCCATGTTGCGTGCCATATATTAGTAGATTTTCTTCATAATGTCTTCATTTCGCATGTTGTGCACTTCATGTGAGGTGTTGCATGCTCCATGTGATGTCCTATTTTGACGCCTTATTCGGAAATCACCTAAATACGACACTTTTTCTCTATTTTTGCCCTAAATACGCAACTATCTCTGTTTTTGCGGTAAATAAATTGAGAAAATGGCTACTTTGCATTCACTTTTTGCCATTTTTCGGAAGAAAAGATAGTGATTTTCGCTATATGTTTCGGCTTCATCATCACTTCATGCATACTCCAAGTGAGCAGCATATGGAAGCCGTGTTTTGAATTCTCAGGAGAACAGGTTGGGTCCGATGCCCATCGGACTCAATTTGGGTCGGATGAGTTTCGGGACCGTCCAATCCACTTTAAGATTCGTGCACACGAATTTTAAAGCAGACGCGAAAGTTGCGGGGGCGATCTTAAAGCATATCGGACGGTCATCGAACCCATCGAACCCACTTTGAGTCCGATGGGCATCGGACCCAAATTGACCTCAATTTCAGGTACTTAAAAGGTGCTCCGGAATATTTTTTAAGAAAAATGGGCATCTGAGAGTGGAAGGGTACACAGATTCAGATTGGGTAGGAGACATTACCGATCAAAAATCCACCTCTGGTTATTTTACCTTAGTTGGTGGAAACCTGGTGACATGGAGAAGTAAGAAACAAAAGGTGGTGGCTCTTTCAAGTGCTGAAGCTGAGTTCATTGAAATCGTTAAAGGGTTACAAAAGCTAATATGGTTGAGGAGGATACTGAGTGAACTCGGATTTGAACCGAGAGAAGGAATGAAGCTTTTTGTGATAACAAGGCAGCAATTTGCCATATCTCAGAATCCTATACAACATGATCGCACAAATCACATAGAAGTGAGCAGACATTTCATAAGACAAAATCTGGAGAAAAATGGCATTTCACTACCATTTGTAAGGACAGGTGTTTAACTAGCTGATATTCTAACAAAGGGCGTTTCAAGTGCAACATTTCATGAGTCTCTTAACATGTTGGGCATGATAGATATCTACGCACCAACTTGCGGGAGAGTGTTGATACGACTTACCTTTTATGCTAGTTGGAGGAAGATTTATTTTTTATTATGTTTCCTTTTGTATTAATTCAAATATAGAAGAAAATATGTACACTAATAAGGAAGGTAGATCAGCAACAAAGGGTATGCCCTAGCCGCCATAATTTCTGTTATAAGAGAAGGATGTTCTCTCTTGTAGAAACATGTACTCAGATTTTATCATTGAAATAAAATAAGGGCGGGAAGGGAGTTTCACGGGAGTTGTGTGTTATTTACTTTTATTTCTCATAAGTTATCACCTCACACGTAGTAATCATGTGCCTTTGCCATTAGACCAAAAGCTAGTTCTCAATTCTGCATCCTTCTAATTCGCTTGTCCAGACTCGAGACTATTTGTGGCTTTCTCATGCTTGCTTTTTGAGGGTCAAATGAAGAAAACAATATACAATTAATTGGGTAAATTCTATATTGAATTGTGTAATACAGTGACTGTTTTCACCATCAGGATTTTGGCATTTGATAACAGTCATACCTTGAAAATTCCTATGGAGATCCATCATACTTTCAAAATCCTGATTCCAAAATCCTGGGCATAGATTCTAGTAGTGTATATTGAGTTCATTTCTAATCACAAAATTTATATTTAGGATCATCTTTTGTCAAAGGAAATCGACATTGGCCAATGGAAGCTAGTTTATCGCTTAATGAAGAACATAAGCAAAACCTACATAATTGATCCCAAGTAACATTTTTATGATGCTAGTTCGTATGCATGAGTTTGTTTCTTGAGTTAGATTTCTTTGTTAGCTTCTTTTAATATTTTTTTGTTCTAGGAATGCGTGCCCCCTTTATGAGATATCTCAAAGTTTGAAAAAAAAAATGGGTCTGCAGAACGCCTGTTCGGTCTCCAGGATTTGGGTTAGATTTTGAATTTCTCAAAAACAATGGTTTTTTGGTTTTTTTTTTTAAACAATAGTAGTTTTAAAAATTTCAGTCGTATATTGAATTGATTTCTAATCACAAAATGGGTAATAAACAGACATATTTACCTTCTCTTCCCTCTCAATAACAATTAATGATGATGGAACCGATTGAGGTGTAACAGTGTGAATTATGAATGAGCAAGGTTTGCTTACTGCGCGCTTAGCTTTATTATTTCTTCTTTTTCCTCTTCTTTTTGCTCCTGCTTCTAAGTAATCTGGAACCATATATAAGCTTTAATGTTGGATGGTATGGATATTAGAAAGATAATGAAAATTGAGAATTGTATGTAATTCCTTTACATTGAAAAGTACAATTTTTTAAAGCCTGAAAGGCCCTGAACATAATCACTGAAGTATTTAATAAGTTAATTATAATGTAATCAACAAATTTACGTACATCATTGACTATTGAATTTATTATTAGATGACTATGCATAGACATGGTTTAGATTTCTGCAAGATGCATTTATAAATAAATAGATATCGAAATTAACAAAAATTTTATTTAAAAAAAAGTACTAAAGGACACCCTATAACAAAAGAGACACCTGTCCCCGCTAATATATATATATATATATATATATGAGATAGGCTCATGTCATAATGTTATAACTTCGGTCCGAAGTTATAACGAGTCGTTTTTGCAATTTCAAAATCCAAACAACTGATCCGAACCGTTCAACATGTTCTCTATATTGAAATGTGCTTGGAGACCAAATTTTACATTTTTTGGAATTTTTTTGCTATTTATTAAGCCACTTTGAAAATACTGATCCGGTGGTCCAGAAAATTTTACTGTTTTTTACTATTCACAGCAGATCTGCGATTTTCAAAGTGGCTTAATAAATAGCAAAAAAATTCCAAAAAATGTAAAATTTGGTCTCCAAGCACATTTCAATATTTAGAAAAAGTTGAACGGTTCGGATCGGTTGTTTGGATTTTAAAAACTAATAAACGACTCGTTATAACTTCGGCCGAAGTTATAACGTTATGACATTAGGCTATCTATATATATATATATATATTAAAGTATATCTCTAAAACTATATAAAAATTTGTAAGAATATATTTTAGTTTAATGTAATTATGAGTGTCCTTCATTGCACCAAATATTTTGTTTAATATACCTCTATAACTACACTACCGTATACAAAAAAAATATATAAATATACTTAATTTATAAAATAATTTTAAATTTATGTCCTATATTATACTTTCTGTTTTGCTTTTTGCTTTTTCTATTTTTTTTTTCTCTTTCCCACTTAGGCCTTGTAACTCTTTTACATTTTTAGTGGAAATCTCAATAGGCCTAGCTTCATAAAATAACTCAAAACTGACCTAACCTAACCGGATTCCATTTCCTTTTTCTTTCTAGGAAAATTAAGTATCGATTTTTTACTATTCAAAGGAAAAACATGTCACTTGTTTGCATCCCCTACAACATTCCATTATGACGAGGTATAACCTTATCCTTCGTTTGGTGGCTATCTATTTGATCCATCAGGCTAAAGCTTGAGCCTTCAGGAGAATTCAAATCCAGTGAAGTAACTCATTTTTTTAGTTTTAGATTAGAACTGTCTGATTCGAATCCGCGACAATCCATCCCGAAGTGGAGCGCACACATCTCGAATGACAAATTCGAATTGGACGGTCTAGACCCAAAACTAAAAAATTGGGTTACTTTAGGGGATCCAGACCATTTTCAGGAGCGGATCTAGGTGATAATTAGAAATTATTTAGTCACTTTTATAAATTAAAAATTAATAGTTTAATTTATTCTTTATATTTAATTTTTTTATAAGTATTATATCTTTTAGCTTTTCTTATAAGATAATATTATATTTCAGTAATATATTTATCTTTCTCAATTTCAATTTTTTTTTTGTTCTACTTCCATTCATATCTCTGCTGTCTAAGTAATGGTGTAGCAAAATCAGGGTTCTAAATAGCTAGCTATAGCTTTTTCAGACCTCAAAAGCTATAACGCTATTAACCGCTTTTCTTTTATAATGATTCTAAATAGCTAGCTATGGTTGCGCTATAGCGCTATAATTATTATTTATAACCTTGAGCAAAATTGATAAATCACAAACGAAACGTGATATGATATTGCAAAATTGATACATGATTTTAATAATTCTAATTATTGCAAGTAAAACTTTCTAAAGAATTCTATGAGCACTTTTGGGTGCCGCTAAGATCGATGTAGATTAGTATAATTTCTTAAATAAATATTCTACGAGCACCACTACTTTGAATTTAATTAGAATATGGATCTGTTCTTTTCAGACAAGAATTTAATGGAGCTAGGGGTAGCTAAACCCTTTAGTTGATAGAAGTTGTATTTTATGTATAATTACAATTATTTTTAATAAAAATTATTGTTTGCCTCCCTAAGTAATGAAGCATTTGTTTGATTTATCACCTGCGTCTTGTTACTCTTTAAATAGACCAATCTCTTTATTAACAAAGCTATTTGGACAAAGACATTGTTTCTTGCAAATATGATAAAGCATTGGGTGTATTGTGTGATTTTCTTTCCTTTAATTAATTCTGACCTCTCCATGAGTAGCCCAGTACTTCTTGAATCCTGAATTAAGAAACAGAAAAAAAAAAAAAAAAAAACCTTTTTAAATCCTGTCCGTTGAGCCATCATCTCTTCCCAGAGAACGGAGTAGGTCCGATGACCTACTTTTAGGTTCAATGAGCATGATAACCGTCTGATCTAGTTTAAGATTTGTGCACACGAAAATTGAAACAGACACGCACGAAGTTTAAAGCATTCCACACGAATGTTAAAGCCAATCGACGGTGATTAAACCCATCAAACCAGAGTAGATCCGATGCCCATCGGACCTACTCTCAAGTGCTCTTCCCAGCTCACAAAGGCCAACTTCTGTCTTTTCGTTGAAGTACAGAGCCACCTGAGGCTACAATCCTCTCCAATAATTCAAATAATAGATCGCTTTTTCAGGATTTTTTTTAAAAACAGTAATTAAAATAATAAAAGTTAAAGAAACGACATGATTGCTTCGTTTGTTATAAAAACAGCAAAAACCGAATCCGGGATTCGGTTAAGTTATTTTTTCGCTTCACCGAATACGCTATTCGGTTAAGCTGGTTGTTTTAAAAGGGGATACAGTGGGTTGCCACAGAAGATCCTATAAGACATTTTTTTTGGCTTAACCGAATAGGGGATTCGGTGAAGTCGATTTTTTTGCTTTTTTGGCTTAACGATTTTTTTGGCTTTTTTGGCTTAACCGAATAGAGGATTCGGTTAAGCCAACGCCTTTCTGAATATTTTTTAATTTTAATTTTAATTTTCACATTAAATCCATATAGCAATCCATGTATTTTTGGGTTAATTTTAATTTTAATTTTCGGTTAAGCCAACGCCTCTGTATATTCATGTAGCAATCCATGGATTTCCGTTGGCTTATTAATTCATTCAATTAATCTCAGATATGTTTGTATGTATGCGTTGAGATTATATGATGCTAGCTGAGATTATATTAATACATACATACATACAAACACATTAATTCTTTCTCTCGCTAGTCAACGCCTTATTCGGTCAACGCCTTCATCAATTAATCTCATAACCGAATAGGGTATTCGGTTAACAATAAAAAATAAAATAAAAATCCAAACCGAATACCCTATTCGGTTTATAATAAAAAATAAAAAAATAATGTAAACCGAATTGGGAATTCGGTTAACAATAAAAAATAAAAAAAAAATCTTAACCGAATTGGGAATTCGGTTAATGGTGGGTGTTACACGGAGTTTACATAGTTTTCGGGATCTGTTTTGTGAAAATATGTTTTAACCGAATAGCGCATTCGGTGAATCGGAAAAAAATAGCTTAACCGAATCCCGGATTCGGTTTTTGCTGTTTTTATAACAAACGAAGCAATCATGTCGTTTCTTTAACTTTGATTATTTTATTTACTGTTTTTAAAAAAAATCCGCTTTTTCAAGCACATCTAATAAAAATTTTCATTTAAATTGCAAAATTTAAACCATACTTGATATTTCATGACAAATTGGATTTGATAGACCTTTGAAATTAATGAACAATTTAAATCACACTTGATATTTAATGACAAATTGGATTTGCTAGACCGTTGAAATTAATCTGGATTTTGCAATAAAATATACAGTCTAAAATTTGTCTGAATTCTTCAATAAAATATGTATATATATAATTGAAGAAAACATCAATTCCACGGTTCCACCACTTCGAATGGGAATCAAATCCTCTCCCCACCGGTGGGCAGGATTTTCCTGCCACCCTTGAAAATTAACCAATCTCCACGTGCCACTTGTTATGAACTCTTAATGAAAGTTTTCACAATAATTAATTACTGAGTCCATCATTAATATTTGAATATTAACTTAGTAACTTTTCTAAATACAGAAACATTAACTCGCATAATAAACAAATAGAAAAACAATTCAGTTTATCTTTTCTGAAATAATTAATAATACCACAAGTTATCTAGGGGATAAATATTATAATTAATATAAATAAAAAAAATACCACAAGATATTCTTTTATGAAAAAGTAAAATTATTTACAGGAGAATTTCAATACCATAAATTTTATGTACAATTTGAGTTATAGATGTTCAAATATAAACAAAAAAATAAAATTTGGACGTATTTTAATTTCTCTTACATCAAGATTTAAGATTGATGTTCAAATATAGAGAAGTGTTTTAAATTTTGTGCAATAAAATAGTCAATTTTGAGGTTCTAAAGCAATGAAGGTTCTCAAACGATTCAAGAGAAATTACAATAATATGTCCAGATTTAACTTTTTTCATTTATATTTGACAATTTATAAATCAAATTGCACATATATATAATAATATTTGTGGTATTGTGGCTCTTCTGTAAATAATTTATTTGTTCATAAAAAGAATATCTTGTATTATTAACTATTTCATAAAAGACAAACCGGATTGTTTTTCTTCTATTTTGTTCATTATGCAAGTCAATCTTTCTATGCATAGAAAAATTACTAAGTTAATTTATAAATATTTAATAAACAGATTTAGTAATTAATTATAGCTAGAGAGTCTAAGATACGTGGCTTATGTATATTGGTTAATTTCCAAGGACCAGACAATACGTGGCTTATGTATATTGGATTTGTTATTGGTGGGGTCCATTACTCCTTTTGTTATTCTTTGCATGAATCCATAGTTGCCATCAGGACCAGACAATATTTAATTAATATATAAGATAAAAGTCTTCTGCTTTCTTTAATATCTCTCAAAATTAAAGTAAAATAAAATGAAAAATCTGAAAAGTAATTGTAAAGTGATGTCTCACCTGAGAAAAAAAAATATATGTAGATGTTTGACTTTTTTTTTTAATTTCGAAATAAAAAGTTATTTCTAAATAAAAAAAAGAAGGGTCAGAGGGGAATTTCGAAAAATAGACCACACCGTATCAATAGCACAGTGTAAGTTTTTTAACACTGCACATCGCTTTCTTCGAACAATGGTCATACCGCATAAATGCCGCGGTGTGAGGCCGCTCACCACTCTTACACCGTACCATTGGTGCGGTGTGATCTAATTTTCGAAAATTCCTTAAACCCTTCTCTTTTCTGTCGGAATAAATTTTTATTTCTAAGTAAAAAAATAATTCAGATCTTTTGTAGGTCAATTTTTTTTTTTTTTTTATGTTTCGTCCTTGACAAAAGACTGCAAGAGTGGATGCTAAATTATGTCTCATATAATAAATTAGTTACTCAATTTTAATTTACAATCTTTCCCACATAGATTATTGTCTTTTACCGCTGGACTAATTTTTTTATTGAAACTTATTATATAGTAAAATTTTATTGGAACTTATTATATAGTGCATGAACATGAATGTTTAGACCTGGTTTTTAGCCTACTAATAATAAACAAATGTTTAGACCCCAAATTGATCAATTTTTATAAAATAGTGAGTGTTTGCCCCTTAACTGGATCTCTCTCTGTTTTTTTTTTTTTTTTGGTTTCTTACAAGCCGTAGGTCAATAGGAAGATTCTGCAGACAATTAATTAATTTTGGTCATTAATCCCAGCCAGGAAGCTGTTTTAAGAGACCTTGTTTTGCACGGTTCATGTCAGATTAATTCATTGAAGCCACAGCTGATATGCACCTAGTTCTTCTGTGGCACAGGATTCTGTTTATGATTTGTGCAGTATTTTGGTGATAAAACACTGATATATATGTGTCTCTGCTCATGAGCTAGTAGAAATACATCATTGTAGTGCATTACAGATTTAAAAGTGTGATATATGTACAAATTATATTTTTATAGTTACACACTTTTTAGAATATTTTTAACATTATTTATGCGTAATTTTGTATAGAGTTAATTATTAAGTGCTTTCTTCGGAAATTGTTAGCAAGCCTACTCTGACATTAGCTACACACAACTTCTTACAATAGAAAATAACAGAGAACTAGGCTTTTAGTCTAGTGTCAAGAGACAACATCTTATGTAGAAAATCTGTGTGAAAAATCGTAGTTTGGAACCCGGATGATTCAAGAATCTTTTGTGGATATTAAATGAATATTAGTAGGCTAGACTTTCATTTTTCTATATAAAAAAGAACAAATAATATACGTATATATAATTGAAGAAAAAATCAATTCCACCACTTTGAATGGTTATCTTAAGTGCATCTTGTCTCACTTTTTGTGGATTTGTAATTGGTGGGGTCCATTACTCCTTTTGTTATTCTTTCCATGAATCCATAGTTGGCAACTTGGCATCAGGACCAGACAATATTTAATTAACATATAAGATAAAAGTCTTCTGCTTTCTTTAATATCTCTCATTGTCCCGCTATTTTTATTAATACCCTCTAAAAAAGAAAAAAATAGCAAATCTACTTTCGGTATAAATTTTTTTTAAAAAAGGTCCTGACCGCCCCACGTTTGGGCAGTCCACTCTCCCTACCAAACCGCTCCATAGTGGGGCGGTCTGCTGTCTGTACCAAACCACCTCATGCTGGGACGATCTGCTATGAAAACATTTATAAAGTCAGTTTTCTCTCTCCTGCCTACTCGCAATTCATTATAACTTAGCTGAAAGAGAAAGAGGAAGTAGAGGAGGAGGAGAAAGGCTGATTTTTTGGCGATTTCAGATATTTTTTGATATTTATTTTATTTATTTTATTATTTTTTAGAAATTGTTAGGAATTAATATAAATTGTTAGAAATAGTTAGAAATTGTTTAATCCTATCATGGTGTGATGAAACCCTAGATCTTACCATGGCACTCAAGCCTGAACTTCGAAAAGGAGGAAGTGAAACTGCACGCAATGCTCGCATAGACGCTAACAATTTTTGGATCGGTGAAGCCCGCATCAGGAGACGTTTAGCTCATTATGGGTTTCCACCCAACAAGATTGAAGAATATGCTATCACGGATGATCCGACTATTAGAAACGTTCTTTACGAGAAGGATGATCTGTTTTATATTGTAGTATTTTTTTTTAATTTATTGTTTTAATCTAATTTTTTTAATTCATTTTTTTAATTTAATTTTTTAATTCATTTTTATAATTTATTTTATAATTCTTTTTTGTAATTCATTTTTTTAGACAAGAATGATGAACAATAACAATCGAGGTAGATCGATAGGTGCCCAGAGGAGGGTTAATGAGTGGTCGAGGAAAGAATGAGGAAAAAAAAAAGAATTGTCAAGTTTGTGTTATGGAGCAATTTCTTAGGTGACCTATTCGGTTTGAATTTTAGACGATGATTTTGTAGAAAACCCCTATGGTTATGGTTTGAAAAAAAAGGTTGATCCGGAGCCGCTAGCCACAGACGATGAGTTTGTTCCTTGTACTTATACTAGTAAGCACTTCGTCTGTTGTGACTAATCCAGATCCACCAACATCAGATGATGAGTTTGTTCCATGTACTTTCAAGATTTGTTGTAAGAAGTAGTACTACTTATTAAGTATTTATTTTGTAGACTTTATTTCATCAATTTAGTGTTGAGTGAGGCTACAGTGCTATGCATAGCACGGATTGGGTCCGTGCTACGGCTCAAAATTTGACTTTTCAAATCCTAACGGTCGATCCGAACCATTCAACATGATTATAAAATGAATATGTACTTGCAAACCAAATTTTACATTTTTTTCGAATTTTTTTACTATTTTTTTAGATATGCTGTTTTGGATGGTCCAGAATGTTCAGATCAAGTGATTTAAAAAAAAACAGTAAAAAAATTTGAAAAAAATGTAAAATTTGGTTTGCAATGTACATATTCATTTTATAATCATGTTGAACGGTTCGGATCGACCGTTAGGAATTTTGAAAAGTCAAATTTTGAGCCGTAGTACGGACCCAATTGGTGCTATACATAGCACCGTAGCCTCACTCTTTAGTGTTTATTTACATTTTATGATGTCAATTTGTGTATATTTAATTAAGTTATGAAAAAAACGAAACCCAAGCATATAAATTAAGTTCACAAACTCTCAAATAAAATAGTTTACAAACTATCAAATAAAATAGTTCACAACATGTATCTAAATAAAATAGTTCACAACATGCATCTCAAGTAACTTAGTAATCAGAGATGACGTCTGAACAAACTAAGTCGACGAGTTCTGGGTCTGCTTCTAGATGGTTGTGCGACAGTACCGGATGTCTCTGCTTGGCTACTAGATGCTTGGCTCCCATGAGTGGGTTGGTTACTACCGGTTGCCTCAGCTACAACTGTAGCATTTTCTCTTTCATTGGCTTCGTTTATGGCATCTGCATTGCATTTCAATTCACCAATTATGGTATGATATTGACATAGTAAAATATAAAATCAGTTATAAAATGTGAAATGTACCTGCTCACTGCCTGTTAGAAGTGGAATGACGAGCCTGATGTCCCATTCACCTACCTTGCATCTGGTCCATGATCATTACATCACGCTTGTGGTTCCTTCTTCTTAACCTGATCTACCCCTTTGAAGGAAGGATTCTATCCCCAACAAAGGCCGGCCACGCATGCTAGTTGGGATAAGAATGGAAAGATGCACCCCAAGTACTCGCAAGGTACTCGGTATGGTACATGTAGGCGACAAAATCATCCTCGCAGAAGTTTCTCACTCGGCACACCGCCATTACATGAGAACAAGGTAAGTGAGCTAATTGGATTCCTTGGCATGTACATGTTACAGTATTGTTAGGTCTAAAAATAACAATATACTTGAAATCCCTTTTCACAAACTCCATAGTCCCATCTGGTTGGAACGTACTCACCTGGGCATTGCACTTTGAATTCCATGCGTTGATCACCGTACATGACAACATTCATAGCTGCACATTTCTCCCTATGTTTTCTTAGTTTTCCCTCCACCCTTGTTGAAAATGTTTGATTTCTTTCCATTAATTATGTGGCTTTAGCACGCCGTTTAACAAATTATGCATTTAACTTGTAAAAGGTGTTCTCTACAATTGCTGCCACGGACAACATCCGGCTTTGCTTGAAAACATTATTCAACGACTCGGACCCATTTGTGGTCATAATTTCCCATTAGTAATCTCCATCATGGGCTTGAAATATTTTCTCATATGCGGGTGGCTCTTGCAGATCTCTGAAATTATTTTTGCCCACCTTAATTACGTAGGCATTTGCCTTTGGACAGTACTACACAAAAATAAAGAGAAACATTTGTGTCAAAGAAAGAGACGAACAAATATAAGTAAATAATTCAGTAAAATTTCATCGAAAAAATGTTAAATTTCAAATATAAAATATACATACCTTGGCAAAATCTTTGAACATCTCTTTTACCCTTCTCAGCTTTTTCCTCATGCAACCAACTTTGAATGTATCTGCAATTCATTTGTCGTATCCGGTATTCTTATTTAGATTGTTTGTCTTTTATTGTCTTTTACTGCTGGACTAAATTTTTTATTGAAACTTATTATATAGTAAAATTTTATTGGAACTTATTATATAGTATATCAACATGAATGTTTAGACCTAGTTTTTAGCCTACTAATAATAGAAAAATGTTTAGACCCCAAATTGATCAATTTTTATAAAATAGTGAGTGTTTGCCCCTTAACTGGATCTAACCCAAAAAGAAATCAATACGAAGATTCTGCAGACAATTAATTAATTTTGGTCATTAATCCCAGCCTGGAAGCTGTCTAAAGATAACATAATTTATCTAATTTCAAGAGAAAGCAAGTATTTAATACACAAATGAGCTTATTAGTTGCCAGATCAATCCAATTAGCTAATATATTATCTTAATAATGTCAACTAATTAATCCAAGGCCTTGCTACCTGTTAGAGTTTTTATTTTTTAATGAACTTTTAAGAGATCTTGTTTTGCACGGTTCATGTCAGATTAATTCATTGAAGCCACAGCTGATATACACTTAGTTCTTCTGTGGCACAGGATTCTGTTTATGATTTGTGCAGTATTTTGGTGATAAAACACTGATATATATGTGTCTCTGCTCATGTGAGCTAGTAGAAATACATCATTTTAGTGCGTTACAGATTTAAAAGTGTGATATATGTACAAATTTATATTTTCATAGTTGCACATTTTTTAGAATATTTTTAACGTTATTTATGCGTAATTTTGTATAGAGTGGATTATTAAGCGCTTTCTTCGGAAATTGTTAGCAAGCCTACTCTGACATTAGCTGCACACAACTTCTTACAATAGAAAATAGCAGAGAACTAGTCTTTTGGTCTAGTGTCAAGAGACAACACCCGTTGTGTGGAAAATCTGTGTGGAAAATCGTAGGTTCAAAACCCGAATGATCCAGAAATCTTTTATGGACATTAAATGAAAGTTGGTAGGCTAGACCTTCATCTTTCTATATATACTCGTTAAAGATATTTGTACCTCAAACCATAATACAACACTAAGTATAAAAATCAACGATTTGACCTAATCTTATAATAATACTTTAGTTTCTCACGTTCAACTATTAATTTTCATATCTTCTGTCATTTTAATTTAATAGGAGATTATGACAACTTTGCATTAATTTAATATCGTGATAAAA
Organism: Carex parvula; assembly: GCA_025461045.1. Classification (NCBI taxonomy): domain Eukaryota; kingdom Viridiplantae; phylum Streptophyta; class Magnoliopsida; order Poales; family Cyperaceae; genus Carex; species Carex parvula. The sequence continues at coordinate 915,153 of JAJGRW010001009.1, read as the reverse complement.
TTTTAGAAAGGTTGTCGATTAAAAAATTCTTGACAAACGTGAAATTTTCTCATCTTAGTGAAAAATCTAGGAAATCGATATTGGTGCCATTGTAACAAACTTTTTTAAATAATATCCGCATTGCACTATTTATTCTTTTCTAACACTTCTTTAAATGACTTTTGAATTTAATAAACTACCCGAACAACGGATCCGTTCGGAAAGAGTGGAAAAATGTTCTATTCCTGCTGAACAAGAAAAGAAGTGAGTGGAATTGGGTTTGAACTTTTGCAGTCAAACTCTTGTTTTTTACATTTTGGTATCTCCTTTATTCCTCTATGAGTCAATTCTCTATTCCATGAGAAAGGTGGAATAGATGAATTGTCTTTTTCTAAGAGATAGATTTGGCTCTTATACCAATGCTCTTCCACTATTTCACTCTTCTACCATTAACCGAACAAGATCGGAATAGTGATGAATTGAAGCCTATTCCAAATTGCACTTTTCCTCACTATTTCTATTCCAATGGTTTGTCGAACGGGCCCGTTATTTCATATTATTAATAAAATTTACTAATTTTTTATTTATTTTATAAAATATCAATATTTTGAGATCTTATTTGCATATAAATCAGCAATCTATTTTCAAATTATATACCCCAATCAGGAACTTATTACTGTATGGCTGGGACCAAAGTCGTATTGTGTCACACATTTTGCTACACGCAAAAACTATAGGAGATCCGGAACTTACTGTTATTTTAGTTTTTGGTTTTGCGGGAGTGGTCCACCTGAGATTGCACCAAAAAATAAAGGAACAATTAAAAAAGCGGGAAAAGTGGGGCCCACTAATGCAAGACTGCAAAGTGTTTCTTCGCAAAACTACACTACACGAATTTTATTTTCAATATCTTATTTGCAAAAGCACCCCTACTACTTTTGATATTTCTAGACTAATTAATTTATTTTTTTACCAATAAAAATATTTGTTTTTGGTTTTTTGTTTAGAGTAAGGTGGCAACTTGCCATCTTACGATTTTCATTAATTAAAAAGAATTATTTACAAGACTCAAATAGGTCATTTAGTCTAATTACCAATAAAAATATTTGTTTTTTGTTTTTTGTTTAGAGTAAGGTGGCAACTTGCCATCTTACGATTTTCATTAATTAAAAAGAATTATTTACAAGACTCAAATAGGTCATTTAGCTAATATTTACATTGTAGCTCTAAATACAATAAAAATAATTGATTTGCATATTGAGATTATTTTGTTTAATTTTGGATCAATTTTTTTTACGAAGGCGCTTTGTTCTCTTATCGTATAGGGTAAGCTATAATAAATATGATTGACTAAAATCTGGAACCTGGAATGAGAAACGAACAATCAAACTAGCTTGACTAATATTTTGCTTCTTATTATTTGTAAAATAAAATATTTTTCTTGTGATATTTTTTTTTAGGAAAGCAAACAAATGTATATGATTTTAACTTTTCTTTTGACAATTAGTTTAGGAGAGTTACAAGTGTAATTAGAAAAGTATTGTTAATCAATTTGAACTCACAAAATAATAATTTAGAATTTGCACTTGGGAATTTCAGTTTTTAATATCATTAAAGAAAAAATATTAAGAAATTTAAGCATTTACATCCTACTATGTGTGAATTAAAACACTCGTAAAATATAATGTTATATGTTCGATATTTGAGTGAACGATTTCTTGTGAATATTTAAAGTTGGTAGCTTGAATCCCATCTTTATCTAAAAAAAGTTACAAAAGAAAAATATTGTAAAATAATTTTATTGATAAAACAAGAATATTTTTATTTTTCTCACATTCTTATAAACTATTGGAGAATGAACTTCATGAAATGATGAAATTGTCTAAATAATATCTTATCCAAAATATTGAGGGGTTAACTGCAATTGTCTCATGCATGCTTAACTTAACTGAAGGTGTTATTTTGCAAAAATGGAAAGCTCCGTCAATGGAGAAGGAATAGGGAAGCCACGTAAACAGGGAATTAAAAATTCTCATTGGTTAGCACTATCTCTCTAATGGGAGCAAAAAGATATAAGCGCGAAGCCATCTCTCTCTCTCGCTCTTCCTCCCACCATTTCTTCGATTCTCTCGAGGGCGATTTTTGCTCGAGCAAAGCTTGCTTCTTTCCTCTTCATCAGAAATTTCACTATAAAGGTACTAAAAGATAAAGCCCTTTCAGTTTTCAACTTTCAAGGGATTGATTCGACGATTCTGATTCTGTTTCTTGAACTGGAGATATTTTGTTGATATAATCTGGTTTGAAGTACTGCCGCTTTTCAATTTTGCTTACTACGAAATCTGTGTAATTTCAATTCTAGTATCCATATTTCAATCAGGCAACTTTCCTTTTGTGGAATATTTATATCTTGTTTCGTTTACTATTTTGAATAGAATATTGTAGTCCATATCTTGATATTTTCTCGTCTAGTTTTACTAATATCAGTTGCTTGTTTCCTAGCTTTAGGCTTTTGGCCTTTCTTCATTTGAGTTAGCTTTATTGGTTAAGATTTTTTGAGGGAGATCAAAGTAAAGAGGTTTTTGTTTTGTTGACTTGCTTTGTTGTGAGGTCAATTCAATACCAAAGTATATAGAGTTATCCTCTTTATTATTCTCTGATACTCGGCCTCTTTGATTTATTTAAAAATAATTGGATTGTTTTTCTCTGTTGTGGGACTTGCTGTTGATTGTATTCATGTCATGTGATTGTTGTTTAATAAAGATGATATTATCATTTAACCTTGGTTTTTTAATATTAATTGATACCTATATGTAAAAGAAATGTAATACTTTACTGAAGAGATTAGACCATAAAGAACAATCGAATCAAAAAATAATCTTTGGTTTATTAATCTTTACTACCAAAAGAAAAAAAAGAAATGAAGAGGTTTTTCTACGAGCATGCTAGAATGATCCAAAATTTCAAAAGTTTCTTCATCAATAATCTACTATTTAAATATTGCTTCTCCACTTAATAATAATCCAGTTAGAGTCTTAACCCCTCGATTCTAACTAATTCTCTTCATCATTGAACAGGTATCAAAATTCAAAGCTAACTAGAGAGAGAGAGAGAGAAGAAGAGAAAGAGGAGAGATTAAAATACATGAACGGCTCAGTTGAGCTCGCTAATTATCTGCCATTTCAAAGATCAAACATGGATCATTTACAAAATACACAATTTTCCGGTCTTATCTCCTCACCTTTACCAGGGATTACAACCCCAGTTATTCCCGGGAATTGCTATTCTTATTTGCAAAATCCTGGGTCGGCTTATACTGAGAGAGAAGCAAGAACCAATTCCACGATGCCTCTAATTAGCAATCCTTTGTGCAACAGCGGGTCTCATGCTACCTATTCACTCATTTCTCCTGGTGTCTACAATCCCAATTATGCCCCTCAGTATAACTGGACTGAAGAACCTTTTCGAGGAACTTTGGCAGTACGAATTGGAGAACGTAAATCCAGGAAAAATTCAAGATATTTTGAAAAATGGTTCTGATTCTGTTATGAATTCTGATGTCGCGGGTTTAATGAATGGAAGCTGGGGACCGATTTTGGATGGTATGGTTGTTACTGACTCTCAAGCGCAGGTATTAATTCCATCAATTGTTTGGTGATTTACTATTGAATTGCTTATTGAGATGTAAACCTGAGAAAATAAATAAATCAGAATATTCGCATAACATTAATAAACAAAGAGTAGGGTTAGAATGCCTCGTTGTTTTTGTGCTCCTATCACACCTCACATCCATATCTTTGTTTTCGAAATCCAACCAGTCGATCAGCTCTTCAGATGTATAGTTTCCAGCAAAACACCCCGAAGACTTGTAGTCTACTCCCAATTCGATGTAGTTTTCGCCTCTCCATGGGTTTTTTCCCATCAACCCAACCCATTTGCTCCCAAGAATCTTTTTTCTTGTTTCAGTCACATTGCCGTAGTTGTCCACGTCACTATTATTCTTGAGCACAATCGGTTTACTCCTCAAGCTTTTCTTGGCACTCGAGTTTCGGCCGACACTTGGCCTGCGTCCTCATCTCCTTCCACTATAGGGTATTTTACTTAGTGCCAATGGCTATTAGACTTTCTATAATGAAGTTTTCTTTCCTACTTTCAAACCGCTCAACATGATCTCCATAGTTAAATGTGTTTGGAGACCAAATATTTTATTTTTTTTATTTTTTTTGACATTTTTTACTTTTTTTTAAATAGGTACAAAATCACTGTTTGGATGGTCCATAATCTTCTGAAAAAAGTTGATTTTGTACCTATCTAAAAAAATAGTAAATAATTTCCAAAAAATATAAAATTTGGTTTCCAAGCATATTTTCACATGGACATCATGTTGAGCAGTTCGGATTGACTGTTTGAACTTTGAAAACAAAGATAACAATATGAGGCATGATTGGGGCATGGAAATAATAGGACATTTTAAACCCAACAGATAAGTTAAATCTTATGTGGTATATTAAATTTTATGTGTTTTGCAGGTGGCATACTCTGTAAGCGAAGAGGCCACAGACACTTCTGATCAAAACCAGCAGCTAAGCCTGTGCCATCCCTCCAACTCTAACAGCATAAATGAGATATGCGGTATAGCAAGTCCCTCTTCTTCTTCAAATGCAGCGGTGCCAGGTAGGCAGCCACGCATGAGGTGGACCCAAGAGCTGCATGAGCGCTTCGTCGACGCTGTAAACAAGCTTGGTGGAGGTGAAAGTAAGTTTTTTTTTTTTTTTTTTGTGTGTGAGAACATCTCTGAAAAGAACTATGAAAGTGTTCAAGATATTGAAAAGAGGCCCCTTTGGTACTTACTCAAACTGTAATACTAGTGGCACAAAAAGGTAACTCATGATTGAGCTTGTTTAACAGCGCAAGGAGTTTTTGAAATAAAAGAAAGGCAGGGGGGTTTCTGCAATATTCTGCGGTTTTGACCAGTTGTGTTTGGACCAAATCTGGAAATGGCTCCTGATTTTTCCAAGTTGTGTTCAAGGATTTCAGTGATATATGTATTGAGTGAGGCTATGGTACTATGCATAGCGCATAATGGTCCGTACTATGGATCGATATCTCAGTTTGCAAAATCTAAACAATCGATCTGAACCGTTCAACGTGATCTCCATATAAAAATGTACTTGTAGAATAAATTTTACATTTTTTAGAATTTGTTTTACTATTTTTTTAGATAGGTAGAAAATCACTCGATCTAAAAATTTTAGACCATTAAAAAGTAGTGATTTTCTACCTATCTAAAAGGAAATAGTAAAAAACTTATAAAAAATGTAAAATTTCGTCTGCAAGTACATTTTCATATGGAGATCACCTTGAACGGTTCAGATCGATTCAGATCAACTAGTTGGACTTTGGAAATGAAAATATTGATCCATAGTACAAACTAATCTGCGCTATGCATAGTCCATAGCCTCACTCGTATTGTTGGTTTGTTATTGACTCGGTTAACTGTACAGTATGATAAACACAAGCTTCAAACCCAACCAACTTTCAAATATTTAAATTACGCCTCAACCTAAAGCTCAATCACCAAAAGTTGATTTTTTTTTTTCCTTTTCTTTAATATTTTTTAAACAATGTTACAGAAGCAACTCCAAAAGGTGTACTAAAACTCATGAATGTGGACAGATTGAGCATATACCATGTCAAAAGCCATCTCCAGGTTTTTGTCTGTGCTTTCTCTTCACACAATTGATTTTATTTTACTTATGAGATAATGGTCTCACACCTCAATTGGTACCGCTCAGTACCGAGACAGTATCTTTAGGTCTTTCTTTTCCTTTTGTTTGTGTTTTGAATGTCACCCTCAATTCCAGTTTTTTTAGTACCAGTATATCTGTACTGTCTATTTTTTTAAACTAGGTTTTATGATTCTTCTCGGTACCCTATAAGATTTTATAATGTATTTTGCAGAAGTATCGGACAGCTAGATCTATGCCGGAGTTGTCACCTGAAGGTTTGCACATTGATTCTATATAATCTAATTTTTTATGTTATCCTTTTCTGTGATTTTTTTTTTGGCTCCTACTTTAGGTTATGGCAATTTATAAAGTTCTATTACCTTTTCAAAATTAACAGAGAGAATGAAGCTTGCTCAACAAGAAGATCTGCCATCTCTTGATCCAGAAAAGTGAGTTAATCTGCACTATAACTTGTGCTTTATTATTATTATTTTTTTTTGTGCAAAGTGAGTTGTCCTTGTTAAATTGTTTTACCCTCCGGTCGATCTCTCAGTTTCTTTTGTTAGATCTGTGGTTATTCCAAACAGACCAAGAAAAAAAATACTTTAATAAATAAATTGATTAAAAATAATAAAAGGAAGTAAAACACCCAACCATTTAAGATTTGTACATAGAATTTGATCTGACACTTACCGCCTCGCCAGTTCAGTACCAACATTCAGGTATTAAATGTATAGAAAGGCCTAAATGTTGGAAACAACAAACGACTTTCATATCTTAATCTCTTTTTATACATGAATTGCATGTTGTTTTACTTTGCATGTAGAATAATCCACTTACTTCTTTCTTTTTATTCTCTTTACATAAAAAGAGTAAATGGTATCAATGAAGCACTGCGTGCACAGATGGATGTTCAAAAGAAATTGCATGAACAGCTTGAGGTAATTTTAATGACCTTCATCATAGCTCCTGAAATTTGAATATTTAGTTATATATTTGAAAGGTCTTCAGTAAGCAACAAGCACATGTAACTGTTGAGTAATTTTATATATTAAAAAAAACTGTTGACCTCTGTTAAAATGCAACCCGAAAAAGTGTGCTTTATTGACATGTAAGATTGCTTTATAATGGATTTCTTATTTGATACAAAAAATTATATATTTATTGTATTTGCAAATCCTTATATTCTATATTTTCATCAAACACCTCATTTGAGATGTTTGCAGAAGGCACCAAATTATCAGCCTAGTGCATGGAAAATTCTTATTTTGCTTTTCGTGTGAACAAATTTGGGCCTAAACCTAGTAAATTGTTTTCCTAAACTAACAATGAAGTTGAGCCAAGCAAATCTAGTTATACATTAGGTTTCAAGTGTATACAAACAAGTTATCTATTTATACATTGTCGTTTGCAAATTCTATAAATATATGAATGTGGTCATCAATTGACCTCAGATAAGTAAGTTCATGGCTAATTAATTTTCAATTTTTTGTTTGACCTCAACAGAATCAAAGAAAGCTGCAGTTGCAAATGGAAAAGCAATGCAAATACCTCCAGATGATTGTAGAGAAGCAACAACAGAGCATAGATCAACTAACACTCAACAAATGCTCTGATCTGCCTTCCTACGAAAAATTACTCACCTCTGAAATCGGCTGTGGTGAAATAAATCGTACCAATGTATCCGAAGAAATATCCAAACAAGATGGCAAGAAGCATAAAATATCGAAGTCTGATAATACTGTTTGTGGTGTCTCTTCGCCAGCTAAGCGGGCAAGAGGTGATTAAAGATTTAATCACTAGTAGTACATATCATGGCTCATGGCAGATGGTACTGACATGTCATGGCTCGAGAGAGTTTCTGTGTGTAGAGAATTTTGTAAAACACAAAAAAAAAATATTTAAGGCAAATAGAAGTCAGGCATCGGCTACAGCTTTAGATATAGAAGAGCGGCTTCTCTGACATGATATGATGAACTTGCTTTATTTTTTGTGTAATTTATACACTCTAAAGGATTCAATTATTCGTGACGAGTTTCTTTTATCTTCAGTAAATTTATTAGTATTTTATTTAAACAATATTCGGTCTTTTGTTTTGTGTTTGAGTTGTTTCCGGGTATCAGAAAGTAAAATCCAATTACCAGTCCAGAGCAGCACTAGAAACACAATCCTTGCTATTATGTTTCCTGATTTCATATGGTTTAAAACTTCAAATAGATTGTCCCAGACTCCCAGTATAGATGTTTTAATGGACAGCAGAGCATAGCTTGAACCTTCAAATGTGCGCCTATGCATTTAATGGAACCTTCTTGCTTATTTGTACTTACAAACTGTCCTCAAAATATATTGATCCTCAACAGAAAACTTTAAATCGATCCTCAACAGAAAATGTGCGTCTATGCTAGTATTCATGCCGGACCACCTGATTTCTTGAACCTTAGAGAGTCTAGAGGTGCAGCCACAGGGGGCAGAACCAGAAAATTGACATAGGGAGATTGAATAAATAAGTGTTTTATAAATTTATTTTATAAAGGAACTAATAGTATATTTTTTGCAAAAACTAGAATTTTTGAACAAACTAGTCCTCTTACATTGTAAACTATAAACAACATAATTAGAGTTTTATTTTTTTTAATTTTGACAACAAATTTTGGTTTCATTACTGACAATATATATGTTCCCAATGTCACCACCTTTCAATCTATTAGTTACTTTATAAATAATATATTGCACCTAATATAATGTCAACAATGAAGCCGACAGGCGACAGCATTTGGAAATTGGAAGCTCATGTTTTCCTTTCTCATTTCAGGATGCCGCTCTAATTTCTTAATGTAACAAACGGTAGCACCTTTAAATGTTTAATGTTACGCAAACACCTTACATATCATAATAAACAGATACATATGAAATGGTAATGCTAAATCCATATGGTGTCAAAAGCAAACACGAACAAATTACACCTCAAAAGGGCTGTCCTAGCAAAAACATAAATGAGTTGGGACTTTGATTTATGCTACATGACACTTTCAAAACAAAGGCACAGTTACCTGTGCATGCAATGTATATTGTAATTCATAACAGAACAAAGTATATAACACTAATTCAAAAGGCTTATTCCAACCTGGTGGGTGTATATCAAAATATAACAAGAATACTCAAAAAGAAGAAAAAAGAAGAAGAGAAAAAAACATGTCTGATGGGAGAAAAATTATGAGGGAGTAATTGCCACTCTCCGAGAAAAATTTACTTTCAAATAGAAACACTCATAAGAGCATTGCAATAAAATTATTAACTAGGTCAACATCGTGAAACCGAAAAAGATGCCAATTGCGATTAATTGACGGCATCAACGATCAACTTGCGTGACTTGAGTGGGGACCACTTCATCCTTCTGTAGTATACTGCTTGAAGGAGAGCTAGTGACAGTACAAAGATCCATTTGAATCCCATCTGAAAAAATAATAAAACTTGAAATTCAGAAATGCAATACACAAAAATGACCGGTGCTGAACAAGTGCCGGCTATAAACAAATGCAAGGGGGAATAATTTTAATATAATTATAGAAAGATTAGAAAGATCTACAAGTTTTCTTTCTTCCATTTCAGGTTCAGCTGCCCAGGACAGGAAGGTCACGACATCTTTGCCCATCTGAAAATTAAACAAAATTAATGTTTAAATTCATTAAATTTCAGAAGAAGCCAGCCTTGAATTAATCATTTCTACATGTAAAACAACCCATCCTGTATCACACTAGAAACCATGAGAAACATCCCCCATCTCAGCAGTTCATGTGTTAGCTTGAAAACCACCCAATTTTACCCCTAGTTTATCACCATTATATCTTCAAGAATGAGTGTAAATCACAAAAGTTACGGGATACAATGAACAGAGAAAAATTCCTTTACTATAAAAAGATACTTATTAAATTTAATGGTAAAACACATTTTGGTATCGATTTTGTTAAGGGGATTATGTTACCTGAGCTTCAGTTGCGGGAACACCATCTTCATACTCAACAGCACCATCAATAAGCATTTTGGGCATAGCAATGGCACCACCAGGGAAATACGGATTGTAGTGAAGTCCTTCACGAATCTATTACATTTCAAACTATTTAATTAGAACACACAAACCAAGCATATCTATCAAACAATCAATTAAAAAAGAAAGAACGAGGAAACTTGTCATATTACATCTGCAATACATTACATAAGAAAGACTAGGAAGCATCCATAAGCAGGGTTTAATTTGAGGCATGGACAGCACTTCTTGCAGTATTTCAATAGATGAAGTTTTTTTTCCTCAAAAACTGATCTATATACTGAACAAAATACATTTACAAATCGGGGAAAAAACAAATTCAAATAATGTATCCTCACTATCTCACACTATCAAAGTTTTTAAGGCAAAAACATATATATACTTACACTGATACCAGCAGGAGGTTCACGGTATCCAGTCAGAAGACCAAAAACATAGTTCTGTCCATTGTGCCTTGCCTGAATAAATTATGAGAAATTCAATATCAAATGAAAAACAAAACTATCATATACAAAAATGACAACTCTTTCCCAAGTGATCTTTTCCCAATGTTTGGTATATTACTTTAGTCAGCTTTTGCTCCTTGTTACCATACCAGTAATAGCAGATAACTGTGATACCGGCAATTGGTTTGCGCCTGTAACCTCCTAGGGTACCATCATAAAAACACCATACCAAGACCACTCACATGTACCCAGCAAAATAAGACAGACCATTACATCCACTGTACATCAGTGACATCTTAGATATTTTCACCGAGGTGGGCTTTGGTGCTTTGGGAAGTAAATAGGCTGTTTTACTTCCACCCATATCTTCATTTTCAAAGTTCAAACAGTCAATCCGATCCGTTCACCATGATCTCCATATTTAAAATGTGCTTGGAGACCAAATTTTATATTTTTTTAGAAATTTTAACTACTTTTTTAGAAATTTTCAAACTCACTGTTTTTCAGAAAATTGAGGACCATAAAAAAACAGTGATTTTCAACAACTCCAAAAAAATAGTAAATTTTTTTTTTCAAAAAACTGTAAAATTTGGGTCTCCAAGCACATTTTAATATGGTGATCATGTTGAACGGTTCAGATCGACTCTTTTGGAATTTGAAATCACAAAATATGGGGGTTGACTTCCCAAAGCATGGTAGCCCCCACCTCTTTTTCACTTTGCAAGTTATACATGGTGATGCTTTAGAGCAAAACATTACCATTCTGAAAAAGAGATTGTTAAAACAGTACCTTAGTAATGAGGCTGAGATCAGGAGGGTAGGCACCGCCATTAGCGAACCTAGCAGCCTGCTCATTTGCGTAAGGCTGAGGGAAACGGTCGCTAAGCTTGCCGGGTCGGGTATACATCTCTCCCTCATCATTCGGCCCGTCTTCCACCTCAATCTCAGCAGCCATGGCCTTGCACTCCTCCTCAGTGTAGGCCACACCTACCAGGTCTCTGTACGAGATCAGAGACATTGAGTGGCATGAGGCGCACACCTGTTGGTACACCTGATGGCCACGCCGGATCCTGGAAATTTGCAAAAAACTAATGAGATGTTGAAATATCAATCTTTCTGCATGAACTCTTTCAATGTAATTTTGTAATGCAAAAACCTTGCCATGAACCTGCTTAGAAAAAAAATTACGCTGACTATCAAGCCAGTTTGGTGTGTGAGAATATTAGATCAAACTTTTGATGTTGGCTTTGATATTTAAGTTAAGCCTCACATGACATCACATAGCGCTTGATTTATGAACTAAACTAACACGGATAAGTGAATTTGAGTGAACTGTGCTAAGACAGTTTCCCATTTCTCTCTCTCTTTCTCTTCTGTTTTTCTTCAAGATAAGTAATTACCATCACTTTGCATGACTATCAAAGGAACTCACTGAGTTTCACTCCCTAACACACATAAAAAATGAACCCTTAACCTGCTATTCAATCAGAGTATCCTTCTATAATCAGTACTTTCAATTTATATGCCAAGCTAAAAAACTTCAGAAACACAAAAATGAAAACAACATGGTCAAAAGCTAGGGGAAGTAATAAACTTCAACTCAGTCAAAGTATGAGCTCTTTAATTCACTTCAAAAATTGCAAATGATTTAAGCTTCAGTTAACCCATAAGCTTCAATTAAGCACATAAAAGGAGAAAACCCTATAACAGAACCAAGCAAAACTACACTAGCATTAAACTGAGTGGTGTATGTGGGTATGGACAATACATGGTATAATGCTTGGTCTCACTGATTTGATAAATGATAATGGAAGACTTACGAAGCATGATCATAGGAGCTAAGGATTCCCTCGTGGGGCCAGGGGTAGCTGGGGCACTCAAGGCCATGCTCTGCCTCATCAGCAGAAGCCACTGTGGCGAAACTGAACAAACCAGTGACACCAGCTCCGAGCAATGCTAGTGCTCTAAAAGACTTGTTCCCAATTGTCTCCTGCTCCTGCTTGAATGCAACAGATGGGACCAAAAGCGGTGTCTGTGAAAAAATCAAAGTTAAACCAGTTAAAGATTTGGTAAAGGAGCTTTTGTTGATTAACTTTAATAAAATTCTCATCAAAAAGGTGTTTTTCTTAACTTCTACAAAAATCACATTTCAAAACAGGACCCTGTTAAAATTTAGAAAATCAGTTTTAAAAGAGGGTTTCATTTGGCTCTAGTTGAATATCTTCAGATTAATTAACATAATAAAATGAAAAGAAGGAGAGAAAAAAACCAATTTAGTCAGTAGAACAGATGAATGATTCTTACAAATGACTGAAACAGAGGCTGCTTCTTCAGAAGCTGATGGATCGCTCTTCCTGCCATTTCACACAATAATCTACCAAAAAAAAAAAAAGACAAGCACATTATCTTATCTTGAAATTTAGAGAAGCATAACTAATAGAAGCTAAACGAATGCCTATTCAACCTACTACTTCTATACGCATGTCAAAACCTCAGATTAAACAATGAAAGAAACAAAATCAAGAGCAAGAGATCTAAGAGTAAGCTTCGGATCTACCTGTGGAGACAATCAAATATCCGCGCTGAGCTCTGTTCGATTCACGATCGAAACTACTACAAGAGTAGTCGATTGATCGAGGGACGGGCTAGGGTTTGCTAAAGTGAGAGGAGGAGAGGAGAGGAGAGGAGAGCGGATCGGCCCAGGGAAGACGGATTATGAGTCTCTCTCTATTTGGGAGAAGAGTTTTGGTTGATTACAGTAGTCTGTCACACCTCTTCTATAGTCCATTATGTAACGAATGACATTATTTTTTGACTGACTCGCTACGTACTATTTTTGTACGAATTAGGAGTAGAGTAAGTGCAGGTTCCAATTGGCTAGGATTGCATCGAACCTGAATAGTGTGGCTCTGGCAGTGCCACAATAGACTGTGGCCTTAAATGTGATTATAGTTGATGTTTCCCTTGATGGAGACAAAATTGGGCCTGACCAATTTACGGGCTTTGTAACTGCGCTTTCATATACCCGGTCGAAGCCTTCGGTCCATATTAAGATTCTGGCCGAAAATGTTCAATTCATATCAAGATTCGTGCTAACAACTTTAAAATTTGATCAGATTAAGTGTTCACGAATTTTGACATAGATATCATTTACTTATCCAAAAATTAAGTTAGGATGCTCCTCTCTTGCTATATAAATTTTATTTAAAAAAAAAACACCCTGGTATGTAAATTTATCTAATCTTATCTAAATGTAAATGAACCGATTTATCTATATTATCTCCATTATAAACACTAAAATCATTATTATAACACTTGATAGTTTTGTGTCCGTAATATTTTTGACCTGTTTTTATTTCGGAATCATTCTAGCTAATACACTTGAGAGTAGGTCCGATGGGCATCGGACCTACTCTGGTTCGATGGTTTAATCACAGTCGATTTGCTTTAAGATTCGTGCGGAATGCTTTAAACTTCGTGCTTTCTGTTTCAATTTTCGTGAGCACAGATTTTAAATTAGATCAGACGATCATCATGCTTGTTGAACCTAAAAGTAGGTCCGATGGGCATCGGACCTACTCCGTTCTCAGATAGGAACCAATCTTGATCTCTTGATAATAAACATAGGTCTAATATCGGAATCAATCATGATCTCCCCAAATAAAAAGAAAAATGGAATAATCCATAATAGCCCCTTGAAATGGGATAAAGATATTGATAGCTAGCGTTGCTTAATTTGATTTCATGCCGTGCACATTTCCGGAGAATATTTTATAATTTCTTCTTATAATTCGGCTCATTTTTTATGCGTTTTATAGATAAAATATATGAACGAACAAATCTTTTTAAAGCTATGCTTTGACCCAATTAATTACAACATCTCTTATCCTATTTAAATTTTTCAGTTGCTGTTACACTTTACTAGCAAGCTCTGTATCTTAAGGATATTATCCAGTGGAAAATATATACAATAATTTTAAATTTCCCTATAAATATTCTGTTCAGTTCCTTTGTAAGCACTGCAAAAATAAAGACAAAATATTGGTACACAAATGTGGAGAAAAAGCCAGGTGGACGTGTGTGACATTCTGACAAAAACTCCGTACAATTTGATCTTATCAAGTATAAAATTCTGACAAATTTGAAATTGTACCAGGAATGTGTGTGCCGAAATTTTTATTAATAGAAATAATAATAAATGAATGTCGATATAGAAGAACGAATTCGTCGGAATTTTAAATCTAACAAAGACGTTATTTTTGGTAACGTCCCAGGGGACGTTACCAACGATAACGGTCCGATTAAAATCGCTAATCGCAGCTCCTTAAAAAGCTGGCCGTCGCCAACGATAACGTCCAGAGGAAAAAAAAAAAAAAAAAATATGTGGCCGTCGCCAAAGATGACGGCCAGACTTTTTTCCTTTGCTTTTTATTTTCTCCGATATTTGATATGCTCCAATATTTTTCTTAAATTGTGAAAAAGTTTTTATTTAGACTATTAAATAATAATTAATTTTGAAAATCCAAACCGTTCAACATGTTCGAAATATTGAAATGTGCTTGGAGACCAAATTTTACATTTTTTGGAATTTTTTTACTATTTATTAAGCCATTTTTTCAATCGCTGATCCGGTGGTCCAGAAAATTTTACTGTTTACCGTTGGATCAGTAATTTTCAAAGTGGCTTAATAAATAGTAAAAAAATTCCAAAAAATGTAAAATTTGGTCTCCAATCACATTTCAATATTTCGAACATGTTGAACGGTTTGGATTTTCAAAATTAATTATTGTTTAATAGTCTAAATAAAAACTTTTTCACTGAAAAATATTGGAGCATATCAAATATCGGAGAAAATCAAATATCGGGAGGAATTGGATCACATCAAATATTTGATTTTCTCCGATATTTGATATGCTCCAATATTTTTCTATGAAAAAGTTTTTATTTAGACTATTAAACAATAATTAATTTTGAAAATCCAAACCGTTCAACATGTTCGAAATATTGAAATGTGATTGGAGACCAAATTTTACATTTTTTGGAATTTTTTTACTATTTATTAAGCCACTTTGAAATTACTGATCCAACGGTAAACAGTAAAATTTTCTGGACCACCGGATCAGCGATTGAAAAAATGGCTTAATAAATAGTAAAAAAATTCCAAAAAATGTAAAATTTGGTCTCCAAGCACATTTCAATATTTCGAACATGTTGAACGGTTTGGATTTTCAAAATTAATTATTGTTTAATAGTCTAAGTAAAAACTTTTTCACAATTTAAGAAAAAATATTGGAGCATATCAAATATCGGAAAAAATAAAAAACAAAGGAAAAAAGTCTGGCCTCATCTTTGGCGACGGCCACATAATTTTTTTTTTTTTTTTTTTTTTTCCTCTGGACGTCATCGTTGGCGACGGCCAGCTTTTTAAGGAGCTGCGATTAGCGATTTTAATCGGGCCGTTATCGTTGGTAACGTCCCCTGAGACGTTACCAAAAATAACGTCTTTGTTAGATTTAAAATTCCGACGAATTCGTTCTTCTATATCGACATTCTTTTATTATTATTTCTATTAATAAAAATTTCGGAATGTGTGTGACATGTTATAGTTGGTGGACGAACCGTGTACTTTACATTCCTTAGGATGTGTTTAATTTGCATTGAATCCCCTGTTTTGGATGTGTATTCTAGTCATAGAAAGAAATTAATGTGATTTTTAAATAATCAATATAGAAGGGCAAAATCGTCCAAACGAATTAATCCGCCTCCTTATTTTTTTTTCTTTCTGACCGAAATCATTACAAATTGTTACCAAACACTAAAACAACCAAGCAAGAAATTTATTTACTGCGACTAATACTTGCACCATGGAATAAGCAGCGAAGAATATAAACCAATCAAATAAGAAAAATAATCTGCTTCAGGTTGAGAGAGATTTGCCATAGGGGTCACCGAAACTCCTTGTATTACCGGGTCGGGAAAACACCATCTGCGCACCGACATTTCAATGAGTTCTTACTTAAATACATCATTTATAGTGCTGTTTTAGTTTTAATTTAAATGCATCATTTCAATTAGTAACACAAAGGCAAAATAACTAGATGAAATTAATTTTGTACCTGATAATCACCAAGGGTGCATGACTTGAAGCCAGCAGCACAGTATAGGAAATAATACTCCCATGTGCGGTAGAACTTTTCGTCGAATCCCAATGCAAGAATTTCCCTGAAAGGATATAATTGAGACTTGTAAAAGTTTCGTTCCAGAAACAAAAACACATGCATTGCACACACAAACCAAAGATTCTAAAGGCCAACTTAACTTCCATTAAAACATTGGAATAGAACATATATATCAAATATGATACCGCAAAAAACTCAAAATCTCATATGAACTCAAAATTGAGAGGGAGGAACAGAGAAAGAGAGAATAGGACATTTATCCTAAAACTTTACAGTAAAATAAATGGAACACATGAGAAAATATTTTTCTTTCTTGAAGAAAAGGTTAACTATCTTACTCTTTCTTTGCGGCAAAATTTCTCCTCCAATATATTAAAGTCTGGAAGTAATGAATTCCAATGTTTTCTAAGTGCTCCACACTGCAATTAAGAAAAGTTAGCATGATAAAAGAAAATGAAGCTATAGCATTAAAGGATTAAATAATATAGATAAACAGTTTTATGATTCTGCTAATGAACACACAGTATACTTTTTATTGAGAAAAGTTTGCTTGTTATTTTCAAATTATGATATGGCAAAATTTTAAGGAGAACACAACAGTACAGATTCCAATTTTTCTCACTAGAAGAAAGATCACCAATTTAAATAGAATAATTAAAATATCAAAATAAAAGGAGAAAAAATTGCACAAAAAATCTTCACTATTCATTCATTGCAGTAAACTGTATTTTCTCATTATTGTCAATCCACGAAATATCTCTTGCAAACCCTAAACATTCCTGGTATTTCTTTTCATGCTCCAAAAGGAAATAAAAATCATGGCACAGGAAAAAAGGTAGGGTTTCTGACACAGCAATTGTCAACATGTTGATAAACAACCACCACCATCCAATAGGACTTGGCATTTCACCAAAACTATAAACTGTAACATCTAGAGAGTGTGTGTGGATTGTGGGGGGGGGGGGGGTGGGGGGCATATGAATTTACCATAATCTAGACGAAGTGGACATGGCAGATGTAATCCTACTTAAAGAAGGGAGGCAACCTCCAGGGAAAATGTATTCCTTTATGAAGTCCGAGCTTAACCTATACTCATCATACCTCTCATCTGGAATGGATATAAACTGCACTCAAAAGAAAAAAAACTGTTAAACTTCACTCTTTCACGGTGACTAGTTGAGAGTTCATCAAAATACCGGCACCAATGCGGGTATCAGAAATGACCATTAGTACCAGTAGGGACTTCATTTTTGGGAATAAATGTGTGTCATACAAATCACAAAAGAGGCACAAAAAAGAATTACCTGAAGCACAAAAACTCCATCTTCGGCCAAAAGAGATTCACAACAGCTGAAGAACTCCCCCATGTATTCGTGCCCTACTCCTTCAATCATCTCACTACAAAATCAACTAGTCTCTTACTGACATAATTTGATAGAGAATCGATGGAAGTACACTTAGTGAATTAAGGAATTGCATGAAAGCACCTCCCTACTCACTAGTCTAAATTAGCTCTTAAAATTAGTAGGAAGTGCTTCTCACAAATGCATCGTTCTTTTTGGTTTAAGAAGAAACAGAGAGGTACAGCCTACGTACCAAGAGATGATCCTGTCATACTTCTTAGAGTGTAACAGCTGTCGATAATCACAGAGCAGGAATTTTATGTTATCCTGGAAACATTGTAAAGCAGATTAATACAAACAATACTTGTGGAATTAAGTACATAAAAATTACAAATTTGATGCCACTGAATGTAATCCAACATATATAAGCAATATGATCTACTGAATATGAGCATTTAGTGACCCCACAGGAAATTAACAATTTTTTTATAATGCTTACACAATTGTAGCTGTCGATAGGTTCAATGTGAATTATGTGATTAGAACTGATGGGATGGAAAGTTGCTGCATGGAATCAATTAACATTTTAGAATGATTAAGTTATAAAGGAATAACCGCTAATCCAGCCTCTTTGACTTTTTGTGTGGCATACTTGAGTTGCTCCTCTGACAAGGTGATACCGGTATATTTGCAACCTGTACGCCTCACTACTTCAATTGCAAGGCTTCCCCAGCCACAACCTATCTCAAGTACTTCGTGCTTGCTACCTACTCTAGCCTTATACAATTAAAAATAAAATGAAAAAATAATGCATAAGAAAGTGAAATTCACAAGCTTTTATTTGCAACAACAACAAAAAAAAAATTGAGAGTGAAAGAAGCATTTTCATTTGTTCTCTTTTCAATTCACTATTCAGCACTGGTAACAAAGGAAAGGAAAATGAGAAAATTAGGAAACTTCTCCCTAAGCAGTTAGCAAGAGTACCAAAACAAAGTAACAAATACAAATTCGAAGTATAACTCAATACCTTATTTATTAGAAGAGAAATTTTGCGAAGCTGGGCGGTCTTTAAATCCTCATCCTCTGTCTGTCAAAATGAACATTGTGTTTATACTTGGTGTGATGCTGCAGGTTTCAGGTCATAACCCAACCCAGAGTATGAATCTTAATGCAATTATAGCCTCAAATGAACCAGTAAACCATACAAGCCAGAATCAGGTCCAATAAAAATATAAGCAACAGTAATTCAACTGACCCAAAAACTCAACTGTCCCTAATCCAATAGAACTGAGATCTGAACTGAATTGACCCAACCCCACAAAATTATTGGGATGAAAATAAGTTCTTTTTTTTTTCCATTGCTTAATTTCTTTCTGGTTCAGCTAAATACTAGGAAGGTTGATGAACAAACCTCGAAGATTGCACAGGAGTAGGTCATTGTCTCATCCAAGAACAAGGAGAAGAAATCATTGCTCTACAAAAACACACAGGAAAATATGCATTCAGATTATTTGAATCCCTTATTTATACATTCACCTATTCTTTCTAGCTTTTCTGTTGGCATTTTTTTGAAGATAAATATCTTCTCTATCCTTATACATTTATTTTCTTTCTAGCTTTTTCTGTGTAGAATCCAGGATATGAGGACCTAAGTTGCATTGTAAAGGTCAAATGAGGCAAAATTTGGTTTCAATGAGGTTTATTGCTCAATTAAGTATTAATTGATGCATTATTGGATTTAATCGAAACTTCATTAAGTAACCCATTATTAATTCATGCCAAATTGGGCTTAACGGCTAAGTGCACAACTTAGTATTGATTAATAAATAATCAGATTAAACATATAAACAATTACATAGCTCAGTATTATTTAATGCTAAATTAAATTTTTATTTTAAGGAACATAGCACCAGTGAGGATGTACAGGCAGAAAGTTGGGTTTAATCAAGGGTTTGCACTTTGCAATGCAGATATGCTGATTCAAAATTTGGTTTAATTGAAGTTTAGTTGCACTAATTATGATTAACTGATGCAACAGTGGTTTCAATCGAGCTAAATTCTGAAAATACAATTGCTTGATATAAAATAAAATTGGGCTCAATTACATAATTAAAATTTGCTTCTAACTATACCAGATCATAGTGTTGAGATATATTTCTTCGAGCTTGTGTCACTGAATTTTGCCGCAACATATGCCGAAAAAAGTACTTCGCAGATGCCACACCAGCCGTCAATAACATAGGGGTCCACCATCCCCTAAACCAGCTGTTGTTTTTTTTAAAGAAAGAGTTAATTTTGCAATATTAGAATACATGGAGAAAGCACAAATTATAAAAACAAAGATGTTGGCAAGAGAACAGTCACAATTCAATTAAAACTACAAATTAAACCTATTTTAAACACAAACAACCTGCTCTGTAAAACAACATTACTAAAATTGCTGATATACAAGTCTCAATCAAAATACTTGCTAACTGTTTCTCATATAAATTATTAAAGGGAAGTTATCTCCAGAAATGCAATTTCAAAAAAGAACATTTTGTAAGAAATGAAAGACACATGTTAGTCCAAACGTACATGAAAGTATATACTTAATAGAATCAATGTGAACTGAAAAATAATATTGCTGAACAACGATGGTTTGCACTTTCTAACAAGTTGAAAAAGTAAGAAGAGAAGAAACCTTTTATTGGTATTGCCACCAGATGCGTTCTTCAGATCCCTATTAGCAATAAGAATCTGCAGTATTTGCATGTTAACAAAAGCTTTTACAAAGGTACAACACTTTTCACATGTAGTCATAGTATTAGAAAAGTCATGAATTTGGACCTCTTGAAACTACTGTAAATTATGATAAGTATCCTTGACATTATTGCTATCCTTCAAATAGATCATATACTTTGGGGATAAAAGTGTTTTCTGTAGTCCTATGAAGCCTCAAAGATCATGCAAGAACTTTTTATTTTACAAAACAATGAAGCGGTGATACCCTTTTTTATCCAACCAAGCCCAAAGTAGCAGTTTCATTCACTGTTTGTCGGGGTACTGATATTTTCATGTCTTGTCAGGGTATACAGAAAGTTGTCATGAACTATAATGAGCATTTCTCATTTTGCAAATGCATGCATAATATTCTAAGGCTTAATAAACAAGCTTGTCGGTTTCCTTTACCAAGAAAAAATCAAGAAGACCATTCTCTTGATCAACAAATGAGAAATATCCATTTATATATGCATCTGCAAGGCCTAGATCTGCTTCTGCTGCAACCTATAAAATTAAAAACCAAAGCAAAAGTAAGGATTAAAATCATCTGTGAAATTAAATTATACAAATACGGAGAGAGTTTCATTTGTTTGCCCAGCATAAATCTATAACTGTGTATAGCCTAGCAATCCACAACTGTATGGTAAACCATTTTGTTGGTGTACAAAGAATATGAGTTATCTTAATAATCTCAGAGATATCCAAGCAATAACTTATTTCTTCGACACTTATTTGAAAAATGAGGAAATAGATATTATGGAGTTAGTTGGGCATTTCTGAAGACAAAACACAATTGAAAGACCATACTTTCCATTTTTTTCTTTTTCATAGTTTCAAAACCAAATGGATAAAGGTACAAGTTACGGACCTTCCAGTAGAATAAGGGGCTATGCACTCTTAGAACAGATTTTACAGTGCATTTCTTGCTGGGCTTACCAAAGGTAAACATCGTGCCTCCATCTTCATGCAAACTACAGGGTAAATTAGTATTATTTTATTCTAATTAATATGGCATTACAAAATCAAATTTGGTTGACAGCACACACAAAGACAGCATCTTTTCATTCTGGCTTATATTGTGGGTTTGTGGAATCTGAAGTCTGAATCGCATCAAATTAGGGTTTAATTTTGCCCTTGGCTGACTAGTCAACTGGGAACAGACCATATCCCACTTTGATATAGTACACTAATCCAAATTTTGTTAAAATGAAAGGGCTCAATCTCTCAATATTGCTAATTTTTTTTTCAAACACATCCAAATATGTATGCAAATACACTGCTAAGTACTACGCACCACCTAAGTTGACCACAAGGACCAGTTTAGAACAAACCATCAGAATGGGTCTGATTCAGGTCATAATTTCATATAAGAGATAGCATTTGACTTACATTAAATTGCCAACTGAGACATACTGCTCAAGAAATCTGGTAACTAGGAGACGAGCACCGGTTTCCACAGGAGATAGCACCATGTGTTTAGGATTTTCCAATAGAGACAACCTCTGTCCCAGAAAGCCACTTGCAGCAGCCTTTCCAGCCTGTATTAATAGTTACAGAACACAAGTAAGAGGAAATCGACTAAGGCTTTAAGCCTTTGGGTTCTAGCAAAAAATAAAAGAAATAATTTTAAGGACCAGAACATTCATCAGAGAAAATATTTACATGACAGCTTAATGAGATCTTATATAGGATATAGATAGAACCTTTGAGCAATCATGTTGCTCAATATAGTTCCAAACATTAACTGATATAATGGAAACATTACGTCTGTAGTTTGCAAAAGAACAAAGATATTTTCTATTAATACGAAGAAATTTAAAATCTCCTAGTGCTAATCTAAATCGGTGGTAAGGGAAGTTAAAAGGTGGTATTAGACAAGAAGAAGAAAGAGAAGGGAATGCACCATTATGTCTATAGATTGCAGTAATTTACTTTAATTTAGAAACAAAATAATTACCTTGAGACCATCCTCATGGAAGCCATATCCTGAAATTTTTTAACAAAAAATTAGGTCTTCCACAATTTAATTGAAGAAAATTCCATTGTTGCAAATACATAGATCAATTTGAATTGTTTCGCCTTGTATTTGAATTGTTTCACATAACCATTTCTACCTTCTTCAAAACATCTAATTTCAAATTTGATTTTAGATATCCCAAAGAACACTTGAATTGGATACAAAATATATATATGTACCTTGGTAGGCCCCACAAAACCAAATTCCTCTTTTGCCCTGCACTTTATCAAGCTCGAGAGACGCCTTGGAGGCAGCGACAGTTGGGAAAGGGTGGCTCGTGCGCCACTTAAGCAATGTATGTTTGGGTACAGAGGAAGGATTTAGTGTAACCAGATATGGGGCACCAGTTGAGCCTAAATTCTGCAAATGCATGCTTCAATGAAAATTAATAAGTAAATAAACAAATTAAACTAAATGATCTAAATGTAGATACTAGGGAAAGAACAACATACAATGGCGATAATCAATTTTTCAAGTATGCTCTTTGGTGTTATGCAGCAATGCTGGTATACAAAAGAAGAGAGGTTCCGCAAATGTTTTGTTCCACATTTGCCAAAACACCCTTCATTTCTAAATTATAATATTTGCAATCCAGGTAGCACCTATGCAAGTAATACTGATCTATCACATCAGGTTGATGAAAAAGGTATAATCCAGAGTATCGCAACTTGCCCCAAGTATAATGAGGCTAACTTTGTGTAAGCAAAAGTTGAAATAGAATCAAGCGCAAGAATTCTCAATGTCAATTTCTGAGTTCACATGACCTAACTGCAATGCAATATGGTGCGATAAAACATGCAAAATCTAGGGCTTCTTAGTCATTTTCGGTTGACCTAGCCTAGGCTTCAGTAGAAAGATATCAGTTCCACATAACCCAGAAAACTAGGGTATTAGTTCCATGCAAGAAATGCTAGGTGTTACTTCTAATTATTGTAGAATATAATCGGGTAAAGGTACTAAAAGAAAAGAGCACCAACCTGAAGAACATTTAGCCAATAGGTGACACATGCGCCGCTGTCTGTGGTCCCTAGAAAATTCCAGGCACCCCATGCTGATTGATTCCTCGGCATGAAGTTTATATCTCGGTGGAGATAAATATCACTGCCATTTAAGAACATTTTACCCACTTTTTTTATTTCTCAAATAAAGCATATTGGTAACCACAGATTGGTTCCCTTAAGACCTGATGGCAGGTCAATATAAATCAGAAAACACCCAGGTCACATATGACACGTTATATTAAGCTTTATTATCATGATTT
Source organism: Carex parvula (assembly GCA_025461045.1). Classification (NCBI taxonomy): domain Eukaryota; kingdom Viridiplantae; phylum Streptophyta; class Magnoliopsida; order Poales; family Cyperaceae; genus Carex; species Carex parvula. Next base: position 891,394 of record JAJGRW010001009.1, on the reverse strand, counting down.
CAGTTTACATTATTTTAAGGTTACCTGTAAACGTACTGAAAAGCACCTAGAATTCTGGACTCCTCGTATGTGGCTTCATTTCCTAACATATTTAAAGCATCTGGGGCATGTGCAGCAATTACACACCCATCATACATCTCATCTGTACCATCTATTGCTGTCACACGGCATGCTGAAAACACAACCAGTACAGGAAAAGGGAAAATCAGATCACCACAGAGTATTGCAGAAAACATCCTATCCCAAAGTCCAACCCCACTTCAGAAACAAAATAGAAACAACACCTTAATTATCCTTACAGAAAACACCCATGAATTGTGATCAGAGTGAGGCTACAATACTATGCCTAGCACATATCGGTCCGTACTATGGATCAATATCTCCATTTTTAAAGTTCAAACAATCGATCTGAACCATTCAACATGATCTCTATATGAACATGTGCTTGTAGACCAAATTTTACATTTTTTAGAATTCTTTTACTATTTTTTTATATAGGTAAAAACTCACTTCATCTAAAGATTCTAGACCATTCAAAAGTAGCGATTTCTACCTATCAAGAAATAGTAAAAAAAATTAAATTTAGTTTGCAAGTAGATTTTCATATGGAAATCATGTTGAACGATTCAGATCGAGTATTTGGACTTTGAAAAACGAATATATTGATCCGTAGTACAGACCAATCCGCGCTATGCATAGTACTGTAGCCTCACTCTTTTGGATAATTCCAGAGCATTCTCAACATGATTAGCTGGCTGGATGTGTAAGACACAAAAAGTTGCAGTTCGACATGTGGGTCAGGCTTAGATTTAGTTGTTTTAGATTGTGTCACGCGTCGTTCAGAATGGATTGTTTCAGCTCATTTAGGTCTCCGCTAATTCAGATTTGGATTGTTTCAGCCCTCAATTCATTGAGGTCTAGGTCATCTCGAGTTTGGGTTAGGCAGGTTCAGGTTTCAGGTCAGTCAGGTTAGAACCCAGGTCTTTTACAGTTGTCACTCTAACAAAATTAATTTCAGATTACTAGAGTATATTTTTAGGTAAAACTAGGTCATAAAAAAATTTGGGTTGGTTCAGGTGTCATGTTCGGTGGGTTGGACTTAGGCTCAGGTTAAGTTGAATTCAGATCAGTTCAGGTCCTGTTTGATATTTTGAGTGAATTTTGCTTCAGATCAGGTTCCACATCATTGCATTTAAAAAACAAAATCAGTTCCAGGTCTAAACTAGCCCACTTAGGCCACTTAATGGGAAGTTGAAATGACAATTTTTGTAACAAAAAGAAAAACAACCAAAGGACGAACATGAGATTTGAGAGATGATAATAATGTTGGAATATTACTTGTCCATTTGTAATGGCTGGTTTTTCTCAACAACCAAATATTACTTGTGTATATAAATGCTTGATAGAAAAGACTAAAAGAGAAGAAAGGTACATATATTGGCAGAAATATTAACATACCACCACTAATGCTCGATATAGATGTGACTGCGCAGCTTGTTTTTATCTGACAGGACATGTTCTCAAGCTCTTCTCTTACCTGAAACACACAACTCATTAATTCATGAACACACAAAGAAATGTTTTATAGTGACCTGGCTGTCCTTTTAACTTCGATAAATTTACTACCTTGTTGACATAGCAATGTGAGCGGTTTTTTACAGTGAGCCACTGTGGCCGACCAAAGAGCTGCAACAAAAGAGCATAAATTAAAAATGCTAACATAATATATATTATTTTTTTGTGAATTACACCAAACACTATGCTTTTATAGGCCGTTTGCTAGCCACAAAGAGCAAGAATTTTGAGACCAGTTGCATGCTTAACTTTCAACAAAGTCTTGACTTTTCACATCTACTCAACAACAATTTCAGTAACAATGTTAGTCACAAAACTGTCTGTCTTAATGAAATTTGCCTATTACATCTCAATTTAAACACAGCTACTACTAGCAAGTATTCTAAAAATTGCTAGGCCTTATTGGGAGATATGAGAAAATGAACACAGAAAAGACTGTATAAAGATGCATAAGAAATAACAAAATAGTAAAATTACATAAACTGACAAGTAATGCGCGAGAGGTTTACCTGAAGAAGATGGTGGTTCCGGCAGAAAGAGAGCACAGAAAATGCCGAAAATTTCATCACTCCTTCAGAAGGGCACGACCATATAGATGCGCATATTGGCACCTATTTTCATTTAAAATTACAAAGTTGATTATCATAGAACACACAAAATTAGCAGAGCAGAGCGAATTTTCTCATCAAATGAAAGAGAGAACTCACAATATACGCTTTCTGAAATAATTCGGAGTAGCCATGAGATTTGATAAACTGTTCAAGTGTCTCATTTCGATCCATGTCAGGGTTGTTTTCATGTTCTTCAAGGTACCTTACAGAGTAAAAAATAATTATAAGAAAAAGACATGATTGCGAATGCACAATGACGATTCATCATTTTTGCAACAATGGGATCATGATACATAGCATCAGACCATCAGTGCTGACAACTACACAGGTAAAACTCTATATGCTTCAGCTAGCAATAACCAAGCAATTATTCAGAAATAAAAGCGGAAATAAGCAACCTCTAAAAAGCAGCAATAGGAATCCAAACTGAAGCAAAGTAATATTATAACTAATAATTACAGTAACACAACGTAAACCCTTAAAAGAAACTCAAACGACTTCAAAATAGCAACCCTTTATGTGCAAATCCCTCTCCATGTTCTTCTTTCCGCTTCGATGGAGTTCTCTTCTCCGTATGGATTGCTTGATCGTGTAATCAGAAAGAATGCGGTAGATAATTTTACAAAAATAAATCAAGAAAACAAAACCAAAGGGATAAAGAACGGAACTCATATCACCTATAGTAGCTCAAATTTTGAGTTTGGATCTGGACCGTCAGATCAATGTAGGCACGATATTAAAGGACCCAGTGAATTCCACCTTGGGCCGGATTGGCCCGGATTCTGATCGTACGATAAGAATCTAAACTCAAAATTTGAGTTACTTCAGAGGATCGGGATCTGAACTAAAGAACGAAAGAGGAAACAGCGCGCGAGCAACAAATGCAAACTATATAAATTGGCCCAACTTCGGCCCAAAAATATACTATCTGCTTTTAATTTTTTGTTAAAGTTAAAATAAACTCACTTGAGCACATCTTCTTTGAACTTTACAATCTCTCTTATCATCTGCCAAAAGTAGGGATTAAGTGCATTGCTCTTCTGTGCAAACAAACCGGAGAGTCCATTTCGACTGCCCCATTCTACACCTTTCCCTCCTTCTAAGCTCACTGCGAAAGACATGTCGGATATCTCCATTTCCACATCCAATCCTTCAAAGAACTCCATCATGTTGGGATATGTTACCTGTTTTTTTTTAAGTTGACAAATTTAGCTGAATTGTGGAAAATATATTCATTTAATAGCAAAAGTGTTTATTAAATGAGTTGGAAACCGCTAATCATATATTAATTTTAAATTTGATACAAGTTCTATATATCATCATCAACTAGATTAAACTTTACCACGATGTATATTTAATGGTCTTTGACAAATATAAGAGGATAATAAAATTATATGAAATTTGATACAAAACACCTACAATATTTTCTAATTATAAAATTGGTTTGAGAAATATTATAAAAATTATGAACTTATTATGTTGTAAATGAATTTTAACTCCTGTAAAACTCCATGACAAATTAAATACCCAATAATTCAAAATTGTCTAAATACATATTTACATGGTATATAAATATCTAAATGTGTTGGCTCGTGGGGTTTAATTAAAGTAACATTTTAAAAAATCAAGCATAATATTGTCAATTTTTGGACTATAAATAGAGAATTGTGGAACCAACAAATTAATTAATAGAAAATTCGCCAAATGCAGCAGCACACTGTCTAAGTCTAATCCATACAAAGAAATTGTTTTATGAACATCATAGCGCCACGTAGTTTACTACTTTATACGCCTCAAGTTGGCATGAGACATATTATGACTTTTTCTTGCTGTCTTACTTTAGTCCTGTAATAGTTACTTGACACATAGATATCCACATTATTTTTGTATCTTTTTCCAACTAAAAGACATTCATGAAAGACATGTGGAAGTTGATTGGTTGACAACATTGTTACTTTTTGTGTACTACTTGTGTAGGGTTGTTCAAACGGTCGGTTCAGATGAAACCGAAGTAAAATGATCAAATTAAGTTTTTTTTTTGTTTTCAAATATAAAACCGAACCGAACTGATTAAATTTATCAACTGATTAAGAACCGAACCGAACAAACCGAAATTTATTGGTACCATTATAAATGAAAAAAACACATTGTCATACACAATAATTGAAGTTCGGTTCAGTTGGGTTCGATATAGTTTAATGAAATCATTATAATACCAATAAAATTAGAGTCAAACCAATATAAACGGTCGGTTCGGTTTAGTCGGTTTTGAAAAGTCTAAACCGAACTGATCCATTTAAACCGAAATAATTCAAAATTTCAACCGAACCGATCTATTTAAACCGAAAAACCAATCCATTTAGTCGGTTTTTGTGTACTACTTGTCAATGATATTTTTGGCTCATTTGTATACTGTCTGAGAGTAATTAGTTAAATAAAGTTAAATTCTTTCGTGTAATATTTTGACAGTCAAAAGATGAAAAAAATATCCATTGTCAATATGATACATTCAAATATGCTTTCAGTATTATTAAATAAGACATTTTTTTGTTAATCTTGATATCTATTTTTTTAGATGTCTTTTATAAGAATTAAATTCGCATCTCTAAAAAAAAAAGAGGTCTATTATCATTGTCTTAGATTTTTGAATTTTTTATATTTCAAGTATTTATAAAAAAAATAAAAATTTAAAAACGAGTAGAACTGCAGCTCCCGGATATCATATTTTAACATGCAAATATATTTATAGACGTCTACATATGCAAATAATTAAAGTGCACTAGACTTTTAAAAACAAAAAACAAAGGAAAAAAAATGCCCATTTCATCCAAGACTTACTGTTTTAATATAACAGGAAGCATCTTTAAATAGAAAAGACAAGTTTAATTAATTAACCAAAAAAATACAATTAGAAGGATACCATAAAAGGTTTCTTGAAAATCTTTTACTAGCTATAAATTCAAGAATACATAATACAGAGACACATTTATTAAAATGTACCCGGTTGAAGACCATGAAGCCCAAGTCGAGGTCGACGCCGTCGAAAGAGACGGTCTTGGCATGGCCGCCGAGGTGTTCTTCTTTCTCGTACAATACCACATTTGCCCCTGCTTTCGCCAACTCGTACGCCGCAGCCAGGCCGCTTATTCCTGCCCCAACCACAGCCACCTTCATTTCTTCTTCTTTTCTTGAAATGGAATGGCCAAAATGGGGATGTTAATAAATCTGGTAACTGGTACCGGGTTCAAGAAAATATTCAAGATGTAAACTGAGGAAAGAGAGATGGATATATGAAGAGAGAGAGAGAGAGAGGGAGGGAGGGGAGTGAGGCTGAGGCATTTTGGTTGGTTAAGATAAGAACTCAAAAATCTTGTTAGATGGTAATGATTCGTGTCCCAACAAAATTATCCCTCAAAAGTCCCAAGCCGCCTTTTTTGTTTCCTGTATAATTAATATAATGAGTATTAATTGGTGACATGTAACACAATTTACTTTATATTGGTGTACTTGTCTCATGACTTAATTTTATTTTTTTCAAAATATGTATTATTTTTGCATGTTTTTTAGGAAAAATTGTAACAAAATATACTTAAGATACAAAAAATTATAAATTTACGTCTCATCCTAAAAAATTCTTCAAAATATGCTTCTATTTCTATGTTTTTCTCATTAAAAATTATAAAAATATACTTAATATTTTTTAAAATTATACCTCAATCTAAAATTTTGCTCCACCTAAGCATTTTGGCTCTACCTGTTCTTTCTAAAATTTTGCTCCACCTAAGCATTTTGGATCTACCTGTTCTATCCTTTTCTTTTCTTTGTTTATTTTTGGTAGGGAATATATATCTAATAAATCAGATATAATTAATGCTTAATTTCATTAGCTTGGCATCATTATTTTCACCTAAAATAAAACTACAAACAAAAATAGATTAATTAGACAAGTATTTCTTCTCTTTAAAATTTTATAAAAGGAACACAATACAAGAATTGTATCAAATAACTCTTAGCTAATTGAGATATAAGAACTATTTTTCCGTAATAGAAAAATGGTGATTATTCTTGGATAGAGACATCTCTATGAACAATCCGATAGATTATTAGATTAATTACGGGGTTAATAAGTTTTTGACCCGCCACAAATTAGTATTGTATTAATCGAATCCGAACTATTTACATAATTTCTACATTTTATGGCAGGTTATTGGATATTATGTTGTTGCTACTTTAATGTGACTAAAAAGATATAAGAAAATTACATAGAGGTGAAAATACAATAGAAAAAAATAATACATGGAAACAAAAGGCATATCATTTTAACTTGGTGACTTTGTTGTATATCTATTATGAGGAGGGATCTAGTTACCACAATTTTGATTTACAATAAAGTTACCACAATAATTTTCTACATTTTCATATTTTAAATCGTCGATTCAAACCGTTCAACATGATATTCACAATAAAATGTGCTTTCAGATCAAATTTTATATTTTTTTTAATTTTTTTACTATTTATTGAGATGGGTACAAAATTCAATGGTTTGAATTTGACTAGTTTTTGTAAAATACTTAATAAATAGTAAAAAATTCAAAAAAATATAAAATTTGATCTGGAAGCACATTTTATTGTGGAGATTATGTTGAACGGTTTAGATCGACAATTTGAAATTTGAAAATGTAGAAAATGATTGTGATAATTTTGTTGTAACTCAAAATTGTGGTAACTAGATCTCTCCTCATCTATTATATGATCAAGTTAGCCAGGATCCAGGGACCAATCCCAAAAAAACTTAGTCTTTTTAAAAAAAAAAAAATCATTCTCTTAATATTTTTTATGGCACCAAGAAATCTACCCAACAAGTTCAGCTGTGCAACATTTTGGGATACGTTGAAAAATAACACGATCGTAGTGAATTATTGCGGCCCACTGAACTGTAACAATTTTATTTGATTAGGCTTTTTCGGTCTGTTATTATATTATTTGGTCAATATTTTTTTATTAAATATGTCGAGCTAAGTTGCTAAATTTTAAAAAAAAAATTAGAAATAATATTTTTTTTAAATTTGACGAGTTTACTTTAAACTGAATATATTCCCCAAAAAGTTCAACAAAACGTTGCGCTCGCAGTACACCGAACAAGAACAAGTATACCAATAGGTAGGGGTGCAAACGGATCAGATACGGATTGGATAGTGGTAAAATTCCGAATACGGATACGGATCGGATATTAAATGAATATGGATACGGATTGGATATTAAACGAACATGAATACGGATCAAATATTAAACGGATATGAATACGGATCAGATATAATTCGGATATTGTAACGTAATTAACTTATTATTCACAAATATTTTTATAATTTAAAAATAAATATAACTTACTATTCCAATTTTGAACTGATTAATATTCTTTGTTTAAGAGTACTTAGAAGAGTCCTGATCAAGTTTATATTTAATTCTCTATTTGAAAAATTATCAACTACTGCACACAATTAAACAAAAGAAATGTTGATTCAGTGCTTTGATACAATTAGACAAAAAAAATTGTAATTATGCACACAATTATCCGTATCCACTTTCGAAATAAAAACCGCATCTGTATCCATGTCCGTCTAATTTGTATTATATTAGTATCCGTATCTGCAAATTATTTGTATCTGAATATCCGAATCCGCAAATTTTCAGATACAGATCCAGATCCAGACGGATAATATCCGATCCGTTTGCACCTTTAGATAACGTTTCCACATTCACCGTGATAATTACAATGAACTGAATCCATCCAAAGAAGCTATTCAAATTGTTTGAAATTGACTTGAATACGTAAGTTTATTAACCGATTATTAACTAAAAAAGTACCAACTATATAATATAGGTAAGAGTCGGAGTTATGTATATTGAATGAGAGTCTAGTGGGATTCAAATTTGTTGAAATTCGAGATCGTAAATAGTAATTTTGAAATTTTTGAAATTCAGAATTCAGCCGTTAAACTGTTTCGAGGTACGTGCACAGAAAAATCAGCTATTTCGAGATGCATGCACAGAAAAAATTGGACAGCTGAATTCGAGATTTCAGAGATTTCAGAGTAATATTCATGAATTTCGAATTTCAGCAGATTTAAATTCAGTCATGTGAGCCCTTTTTTAAAAAAAGTTTGTATTTATATGTAGAGTGGAAAAAAGAGGCGTATCGTACCATGCTGTGATCAAGTTAATTATTTACGTGTCGTGTCATGCTGTGATCAAAATGTCAAGGGCACGCCGTGCCCAAACGTGCCGTGACCAAACGTGACTCGCGTGACTCGAGTGACCATTTGATCATAATTTATGTTAGTTTATTCAAGATTCACCATTTGATCAAGATCTAACAATCCTAATTACACGTGACTCGCGTGACCACGTGCCGTACTGTGTCGTGACTAGATCTTTCGCGTGACATGTTGTGCCAAATTTTCTAAAGATGGTCACAACACGTAACCGACATTCGTGCCGTTCTATGACGGAGCCGGTTCCGTCGTGCCATTTTTCCCACTCTATTTATATGTAATTTTCTATATAGTTTAGAGCAAAATGCTATAGGTAGTGTAAATTGACCCCATTCGCAGTATAAAAAATTTATACGGTTGTCCTCTAGTTACATTTGATCTCCATAGGTTGAAAGTCTGACTCCGCCCCTGATTCAGATACGTAAAAGCTTAAATACTTATTCATTAGGTGAATATCAAAAGTGTCATTTATTAGTTTGATTGCACAAAAGTGGTTTAAGAGTTAAGACCCCTTTCCATTAAATTTCTTGAATTTTTACTCTTTTGCTATCAATTATTTTGCTTTAAAGCTGGTTTAAGGACTAATTTAGATTACCTGAACACTAATTCACATTAAGTTTGACACCAGAATACGGTATATTATAAAGAGGAGGGTTCAAATGCCTCCACCATGCCTCTAATTTTAAAACTTTAATAACTCAAAATTTAAAACTTAAAAGAAAAAATAAAACCGTTGGATGTGGTCTACATCATTTTATCTACACACGTGTAAAAAATTATGATATTTCAATTTTGTTTTGGTTGTCATCAAGAGCTTGTAAAAAACATATTAATGTGGATAATTTCTAGATGTTGATTTTTCAACTTATTTATTCACATAAAAACAAAATCGAATGTGATAATTTTTTATGAGCACATAGATAAAATGATGTAGATCATATCCAACGGTTTTATTTTGACTTTTAAGTTTTAAATTTTGAGTTATTAAAGTTTTAAAATATGGAGGCATAGTGGAGGCATTTGAACCCTCCTCTATTATAAATGTCTAGTATGAATCTGTTCAGGACTCCTTCACATTAATTAATTAAGTCTTTCGATATTTTACCTATTGTTATTAATTTTCAGACATTGGGTGGTTGGAGGTCAAGCCATCTAATATTCACAAATAATTGTTCTTTAAGTTTCGAAGATGCGACCTCTCATACGGAGAGTATTGTCTTTGTCGCTAAACCAAAGACTGATTTTGTTGTTCGCCAAACATGTTATCCAAAAATTAAAGATCTCCTGACAGAAAGAAATTTCATAATGACTTACATTTTACTCAATTTAGTAATACAAAAAAGAACTAAAATTATACTTGTATAAATTAATTAAATAGTCTATATTAAAAAGGAATATGTTAACAATCATATTTATATGAAATTGGGAAGATAAAAATAAAGAGTTATTAAAATGAAAAAAAAAAGTAAAACTGATACATGTGTTTTTTTATGATTTACCGGTTCCTACATTATATTTAACGCAACTTGAAAATCATTAGGCTAAAACAGTCATTAAAATAAATAAAAAGACAAAATTGATTGTCATCAATTGGTTTTTAAATTGTATCAAATTAGATATATAACTTGGGCTTGGGTTTTGGACAAAGCCTCATCCAAAGTTAAGCTTAAACGTCCGATTTGCAATGAGATTCGTGCAAATATATTTAAAATTTAATAAATTTAAATGGCTTCTTGAATCTAAATATTTATCGAATTTTGATACAGATCGGACGATATAGGTCAGACTTTGGATGAGATTTTGTCCAAAGCCGTTTGGTCAAAAACCCCACCATATAACTTATCATATAAAATTACAATTTTATATTTTCATTTGGATAACAATTTCATCAACTGTCATGATTATAAAATAAGTTTATTACAAATCAATATAGCTTTTATTATCTCCTATTCCTATCTTTCTTAGATCATCATACAGACCCTTCGACTATGCTGAATCATAGTGACATAACTCGCGTACTATATGCGTATAATTCGTTTTTTTAACATAACCGAATCGAACTCCGAATAAAACGCAGAAAAACGTATAATACGTTTTGTTCGCGAATAAAACGCGTATAAAACGGGAGTTACGAATTATTCGCGAGAAAAATGCCAAAAAAAAAATTTTGAATTTTTTTTGTTTTTTACTGTTTTTTTGGGGTTTTTTTTTTTTTTTTTGCTTCCTTGTTATACCGAATCATTTCCGAATTATATCCGAATCACGAATTTTTAACCTCACGGAACCGAACCCGAACTTTTGATTTGTCACTATGTACTGAATTGCTGATATATTATCACGAGGACTTGCAGAGTTACAGGAGAAAAGAAAAAGGAAGGAACATGCAATTGTACAGATTCTTTATATATACCTGCCACATTAGATCATGGCCCAGTGGATGGGCGGATACGTGGATACGGGAGAACCACACAGTCCACATCCCCAAATTTTGGATTTGCATCTGGACCGTACGATCAAAATCAAAGACTAGTTCGGTCAAAGGTGAAATGCCGGATCTCTTTATTCGTGCCATAACGGGTCCGGATCCCCTAAAGTAACTCAATCTTTGGATTTTGGATCGAGACCGTCCAATTCGAATTTGTCGCTCGAGATTGTCTCGGAATTCGATTTCTTCATTGGAATGTGTGCGCTCACTTCGGATATGAATTTTCACGGATTCGAATCGGACAGTCTCGATCCAAAACCCAAAAATTGAGTTACTTCTCTGGATCCGAATTCCCGGAAAAGAGCTTAGATATCCCTTCACACTTAAGATTTAGACACGTTCACGATATTTATTCAACTTTAGATTTGCTTGATTCTCACCGAATACTGGATTGAACAAGTATCCTCTCCAGTCTTAAAAAATTTCCTTTATTCTCAGTTGCTTTGAAATTCGGGCTAGATTCTCTTTTACGGTACTGGGAGTATGTGAATTCGTACTGGGTTAACTTAAAAAAGAGTTTATTAAACAAAATTACAAAACTATACACTTTAAAAAAAAAATCATGTGCAGCACAAGGAATAGTAACAATAGTCTATTTTTTAATTTTCCACCTATTTATAAAATAGTAACAATATTCTAAAAGTGTAAATTTTAGTATGCCAGTACATTTTCATATACGAAGATCATATTGAACGGTTCAGATTTACTATTTAAATTTTAAAAACAGAAATATGAATTCATAGCGCAGAATGCTGTGTAATATTGTTAATTTTAATCTAAGAACTTGTTTTAAGTAGGAAATGGGGGATTCTTCGGTAGGGATCGATGGCAATATTTAATCGATCAATATATGATCCAACCTAACTCTTTATGAACTATCCGATAGATTATTAGATTGGCTATGGGTTATAAATTTTCGACCCGTCGCGAATTTTAATGAATCGAATCCAAACCATTAACATATATATATATATATAATTTTATGGCTGGTTGTTAGATATTAGGTTGTTGCTGCTCGAATGTGACTAGAAAATATAAGAAAATTTCAGTGTTCTAAATAGCGCGCTATAGTGGTGCTATAGCGGCGCTATAGCATTTTGGACTCTAAACGCTAAGCTATGGCATCAAAATGTGCTAATTGAGCTATGGCCGCTATAGTGGTAATAGCGATCCGCTATAGCGCATAGCGTGTAGCGCAAATAGTGCGCGCTATGCATAATGAGCTTTTTTAGGCAATTTATATGGGCTTTAAATAAAGACCCAAAAAGTTAAATAAAAGTCCAAACAGAAATCAATTAAAAGCTTTGTTGCTACAGATCTTTTAATTTGCCCAAACCGATAAGGAAACCCTTGCTACAAATCTAGGTTATTTTGAAATTTGAATAGAAAAATAAATAACTTATGTCATGAATCATGATGCTTAAGATATTTTGAATAGAAAAAGATCGATAGTTTATGATATTACTATGGATATTTTGAACCGCAATTTGGACTTTGTACTGGTTCAATATGAATATTATAATTTCTTAATTAATTTGATGTTATTTATTGTTCTATGAGACTTTAGATAATGTTGATATTTAGTACAAATATATAATATAATTTTTGTAAAAAAAACGCTATATAGCATAGCTTCCGCTATAGCTACGCTATTCACTATAGTTTTTTGTGTAGCCTTCCCGATATGACGCTATAAACGCTGTTTAAAACATTGAAAAATTTACAATGGAGATGAGAATAGATATAGAAAAAAAAAAATACATGAAGAGAAAGAGGCATATTATTTTAACTCAGGGAACTCCGTTCAGATTTAAAATCTTAATAAGAAATTATTTATGTATATTAAAATTTAGAAACTAGACCTTTATTTTTCTCTTTAAAAAAAGCTTAACGACTTTATTGTCTATAATGAGAATATTTATTATCTGATCAAGTTGGCCAGAGTGCATGAACCAATCCCAAAAAACTTTGTACAAAAAAAGGAAAATCATTCTCTTAAAATAAAAAAATTCTAGCACAACTCGATCCGTGTAGCCCCACTTAATTTCAATTGACCGGATAAATATAGTAAATCAACTTGGCAAGTTGGCATTGGTAGGTGTTCACAGTCATATTTTAATTAGAAATATTCAGGCCCTTACCCATTTCATGTGATCATTGCAATAAGCCGAATCGATCCATAAAAAATATGTAAATTGTTTGAATACCTTTTGAACTTATTAGTAGTGGTAAAAGACAGTACTTTATGGGTAAAATATATAACGAATTTATTGTGGACATTAGATAGTTGGATATTAGATATTAGATATTATAGATATGAATGTGGGGTACAGACACGGGCTGACCCACATGTAACCAGAGGGTTCAGTCGCCCTTCTTTTGGTTTGAGTTTTAATGGAGATTTATCGGTCCTGATCGACTTTGCCCCTCCTAAAAATTTATTTGCCCCTCTCTGGATTTATGATTTGTAATTTGAATTACATTTAAGATTAAAATTAAAATAAATTTCTTGAATATGTAATTAGAATTATAAATTAGAATATTAGAAATTATAAGTCAGAACATTGGAAAATATAAGTTAAAACATTATTTTTTATCAAGTATTCAATTAGTTAATGAGTTTAAATCCGATTCGTTATTTTTTTATCAAGTATGTAATTAGAATTATGTAATTGGAATGTAGATGCTCTTAGGTTGTTGCTTCTCTAATGTGACTAGAAAATATAAGAAAATTTACAATGGAGATGAGAATAGATATAGAAAAAAAAATACATGAAGAGAAAGAGGCATATTATTTTAACTCAGGGAACTCCGTTCAGATTTAAAATCTTAATAATAAATTATTTATGTATATTAAAATTTAGAAACTAGACCTTTATTTTTCTCCTTTAAAAGAGCTTAACGACTTTATTGTCTATAATGAGAATATTTATTATCTGATCAAGTTGGCCAGAATGCATGAACCAATCCCAAAAAACTTTGTAATAATTAAAAAAGGAAAATCATTCTCTTAAAATAAAAAAAATTCTAGCACAACTCGATCCGTGTAGCCCCACTTAATTTCAATTGACCGGATAAATATAGTAAATCAACTTGGCAAGTTGGCATTGGTAGGTGTTCACAGTCATATTTTAATGCTTAATTTTAATTAGAAATGTTCAGGCACTTACCCATTTCATGTGATCATTGCAATAAGCCGAATCCATCCATAAAATATATGTAAATTGTTTGAATACCTTTTGAACTTATTATTAGTGGTAAAAGACAGTACTTTATGTGTAAAATATATAAAAATTATTGTAGATATTAGATAGTTGAATATTAGATATTAGATATTGTAGATATGAATGTGGGGTACAGACACGGGCGGACCCACATGTAACCGGAGGGGACAGTCGCCCCCCTCATGGATTTTGAGTTTTAATAGAGATTTATCAGGTCTTGATCGACTTTGCTCCCCCTGAAAATTTATTTGTCCCTCTTTGGATTTATGATTTGTAATTTTGATTAAATTTAAGATTAAAATTAAAATAAATTTCTTGAATTATATAATTTGAATTATAAATTAGAACATTAAAAATTATAAGTCAGAATATTAGAAAATATAAGTTAAAACATTATTTTTTTATCAAGTATTCAATTAGTTAATGAATTTAAATCTGATTCGTTATTTTTTTGCTCACCTCTTCTCTCGTGATAAAAATTATGAATCCATTCTCCATACAGCAGCTCTTCGTGGCGACTGAAAATCATTCGGTGAAAACATTTACTGAAAAAAAAAATGTGCGCGTGCACACATTTACAATTTTAATAAACCATACGTAGCATAATTACAATTTTTCCTTTTAATTTGGATAACAATTTTATCGATTACTATGGTTCAGATTTCAGAATCTTGTGAAAACAGTAATTTTGTACCTATCTAAAAAATTACTAAAATTTTTTAAAAAATATAAAATTTAATCTACAAGTACATTTTAATACAAAGATGTGAACGGTTCGGATCGACTGTTCGGACTTTGAAAATGAAAATAAAAATGTGAATTATGATTGGAGCACTAAACCAATTCTACATTTTAACCCTAAGTTTATTATCAACATAATTTCACAAGGATACGTGGATACGGGAGAACCACACAGCATACATCTCCCGAGTCCTGCCAACAGTGCACACTTTAGATTTGGACACGTTGACGAGATATTCATCCCACAGTGAAGTTTAGAAAAATGAAAAAGGTAGCAAGGCGGCTTTCCTTGTTTCTCCATGTAAAAAGAACCATAGAAAATAGGAAGACTAATAGACTATTCATCAGAGAAGGGGGCATCAGATCTAATTTTGGACTTGATAGGTTTTGAGAATATTCGATCCATTTTAAGATTCGTAAACACAAAAATTGATACGAGCACACACGGATGTTAAAGCAGAACGCATATATTTTAAATGAATTGAACAGTTATGGAACCCATTCATTATTAATATGTGAGTACAACTAGAATGTTCTTGAACTTATTAATTCTTTTGCTGAATTAAAACAGGTGAACCGATCTACTTAACAAGTGATGTGTTTATATATTAAATGAGGAGGGTTCAAATGCCTTCATTTTTTGTGCTTCCACCATGCCTTTATTTTTAAAAACTTTAATAACTCAAAATTTAAAACTTAAAAGTCAAAATAAAACCGTTAGATATGATCTACATCATTTTATCTATGTGCTCATAAAAAATCATCACATTTTGATTTTACTTTTATGTGAATCAATAAGTTGAAAAATCAACGTTTAGAAATTATCCACATTAGTACGTTTTTTACAAGCTCTTGATGACAACCAAAACAAAATTGAAATGTCATAATTTTTTACACATTCATAGATAAAATGATGTAGATCATATCTAACGGTTTTATTTTGACTTTTAAGTTTTAAATTTTGAGTTATTAAAGTTTTTAAAAATGGAGGCATGGTGGAGGCATGAAAAATAGAGGCATTTGAACCCTCCTCATATTAAATTTATAAATTTTCTAATTAATTTTTTACCAAGTCAAGTGGTAAAAACAATTTTAATACATTCACTTTCATCATTTTTTGATCGCTTGACTTTATACTAAATTAATTCGAAAATTTATAAGTTTGACATTTAAACGAATCACTCGTGAAGTGGAGGTTTCAACGGTTTGAATTCGTTGTTTGAAGTTAATCTGATATGTTTTAAAATTAGACTCACCAAATAACTCAAAGCATCTACATCCCAGCAACTCAAATGAGTTTCTAAATAACTGTTAACTACTTTTTAAAAATTAGAGGGATGCTTCTGTGCATACAAGGACCTATTTGTAAAATGAGCATATTTTCATTTTCAAAGTTCAAACAGTCGATCCGACCGTTCAACATTATCTCCATATTAAAATGTACTTGGAGGTCAAATTTTACATTTTTTTGATTTTTTTTACTATTTATTAAGTATTTTACAAAACTAGTCAAATTCAGACCATTGAATTTTGTACCCATCTTAATAAATAGTAAAAAATTCAAAAAAATGTAAAATTTGACCTCCAAGTACATTGTAATATGGAGAAAATGTTGAACGGTCGGATCGACTGTTTGAACTTTGAAAATGAAAATATGCTCATTTTACAAATAGGTCCTTGTATGCACAGAAGCATTTGCCTAAAAATTAAGGTCTTAAAAGTTTCTAAATTCTATATCTTTGAAATTAATTTTAGAATTTCTATTAAGCCACGTCAGCAATAAATTAAAAAAGAGAAATAATTTGAGCCAATCATTTGGCCAGTATATAATTTATAAACAGTTTCTTAATAAGAAATTTCATGCATAGTTTCTAAATAAGAAACTCTCTTACATCTCTGAAATTAAATTAGAAACTACCACATCAGATTGGAACTCTAATAATTTCAGAGATGTAGATGCTCTTAGTGAGCTTAAGAACACCATAATTCTACTCTTATTATATATATCTAGAAAGATTCACACCCAATGTTGGATTTACTTGAATTTATTATACAAAAGTTCACATTCTTAAATCTTTTCGTGTGCAGCACAAGAAAAACATTTTTAATTAGAAACGAATTCAAATCCTTCTCTTTTCGTTTCAGAAAAAAAAAAGAAACATTTTTAAAAATTTAAGGAAGGAAACACTTCATTGTTTTAAATTAAAACACCAGTATTTTGTTTCTATTGATTCATGTCCCAACAAAAGTACCCCTCAAAAGTCCCAAGCCGCCTTTTTTTTTCCTGTATAATATAATGAGTATTAATTAGATCCTGATGGGAGTACTTGTCTCCTGACTTAATTTTTTTTTAAATATGTACTTTTTTTTATATTTTTTGGAAAATATTATAAAAAATATACTTAAGATACAAAAATTTTAAATTTACGTCTCATCCTAAATTTTCTTCAAAAAGACTTTTATTCTATGTTTTTCTCAACATACTTATATTCAAAATAATTATAAAATTATGCCTCATTCCAAAATTTGCTCCATCTAAGCATCTTGGCTCCACCCCTGTTCTATAATTTTTTTTTTCTTTTTTGGGTAGGGAATACATCTAATAAATCACATCTAATTAGTGCTTAATTTCATTAACTTGCTACTTTTATTTAGAGAAGTGTTAATTGTACATTTCTTATTATACGCATCCTTACTTGCACCCAAAATGAAACTACAAACAAAAATATATTGACCAAACAATTATTTCTTATCTTCAAAGTTATATAAAAAGAAACACAATACAAAAATTGTATCAAATAACTTTTAGCTAATTGAGATGTAAGAACTTGTTTTCAGTAATAGGAAATGGTGATTATTGATGAGTAGGGATGTCAATATTTAATCAGAGTTGATGGATGGATTGATTAGTACCTGATATATTATTAGATAGGTAACGGGTTATAAGTTTTTGAACAATTTGTATAAATCGAATCCAAACCATTAATTTTACTTATGTTTCTTGATTTTATGGTAGGTTATTTGATATTACTTTGTTGCTACTTAATGTGACTAAAAAAATACAAGGAAAATACATTGGGGTTGAAAATACAAATAGGAAAAAAAAAATACACGGAGAAAAAGAAGAAGAGACAGATCATTTTAATTTAGCAACTTTGTCCGGGCTCAAAACTCGAATAAAAAATCTTTATAAATATTAAAATTTTAAAATTAGACTTTCATCTCTCTTTTAAAATATTTGATCAAGTATGCGAGCGTTCAGGGACCGAATAAATATAACCATACTTGCAAGGTGACATGGGTTGGTGTTTCTAGTCTTAAATTTAATTAGAAATTCGGTCCTTAACTGCAGATTGGCTTGGCGGTCTGGGTAGCTTATTTTTATGCTCAATTTTAATTAGAAATGTTCATGCAATATTCATTCCATGTAATCATTGCAATAATTAAGCCGAACTGATCCATAAAAAAGTATGCAAATTGTTTGAATACTAACTTTTTTTTTATTGTTAACTCTTGTTAAATTGAATAATTAAAAAATTGTGAGAGCTAGCTTTTGATTTAGTGACAGAAGACAATATTTTTCATATGAAATATTGTAAATTCGAAATCCAAAAGAAGAATTATTTGTTCACAAAAAAAAAAAGGAAAAATAAAAGAGTGTCCTGTTTTATTTGTTCAGAAATGGTTCGAGGTCATCATGTCGTAATAAATAAAATTATTTTGAGCTCCTTTTGTTATTAATTTTTAGGGTTCATCGCTATTTCAATTACCGGGAATTGTTTAGAATACTTAAATGCTTAAGTCAGTTAAGTGAACACTAATTGATATTAAGTGAATACTACAGTGTTAAATTTATCGATTTTTTACTCTTTATCTATTTTATGCTCAAACACTGAGTTCAAGGACAAACAATTATATATTTAGATTATAACTTTATGTTAAGATTATAACTCTATGTTAAGTTTAACACTGGATGATCTTGTATTACTGCTCATATCAAGCTAAATCTCACTTTGTCTTATTAGAATAACCAAATCTCATTTTTTCTCAAAAAATAACTAAATCTCACCTTTTTGTAGGCTATTCTAGGGCTAGCAAAAAAGCTCGTAGCTCGTAGCTCAATCGTGATTCGCAATTGACTTGCTCACTAGCAGCTTGCTTGTTACTGGTGAGCTGGGACCTAACTCACTCGCCAGTTCGCGAGCTAGCTCTAGGCATCAATTTGTGCATTTATATGAATTTGTGTACATTTTACACTGTCCAGCTCGGTTTAGCTCGGAAAAAAAGTTTGTAGAATTATTTTCTTTTTAAAACAAGATCCAGCCAGACCCAGCGAGTCATCTTGCGAGCTAGCTCGGTCAAGATCGTGACAATTTCAAACTGAGATTTCAGCTCAATCGGACCTCTAAAGTCAGCTCGCTCGTAACTCAAACGAGCCAGCTCGTGACGAATTTGAGCTAGGCCCACCTCATGATGAGCCAGCTCGTTGCCCCTAGGCTATTCTAACTATTCAAATTTGAGAATAGCCTAACTAAACATCAGTAGCAAATTGAAAATAGTGCTAACTTCAACTTTTTCGCTATTCTAACTATTCTCACCTCATCGAATCACTTTTACTCTTTTCCATTTTAATAACTATCTTTGTCCTAATTTTCATATAAATATGTTTGTCAATGTATTCCTTAGAGAAGATTTTATATTTATTAATTTTGTACCGGTATAATTTTCAGAAATTAGAATATTTTTTAGTTTCTTTTTCTATTGCTTGATTGAGTAAAAATATAAGTCATTGTGATTTGTGAAATATCCTTTTATTATGAGATCTTTAATTTTTTTTCGATAACATGTTTAGTTTACATACTTGGTTTTTATGGAAATCATTTAGTGAAAAAGAGTCATAAAAATTTTAAAAAATAAAATAAAGAAAAATTGCGCTGGCGCGCACAGAATTACAATTTAATGAGTTGTATTTGTATAAAAAATTTAATGCAATTTAAAAATCATTCAGTAAACCATACATCTTATCGATTATATCAAATTTAATCAATTGGTTTTTAAACTGCATTAAATTAGATATACAACTTATCTAAACCATACATAACACAATTACAATTTAACCTTGTGATTTATATAACAATTTTATTGATTATCATGATTATAAAATAAGTTTATAGCAACATAAAATTTCATGTGGACTTACCGGAGAACAGAAAATGGAAGAAACATGCAATTTTACAGATTCATTATATATACCTGCCACATTAGATCATGGCCCAGTGGATTGGCGGATACGTGGATACGGGAGAACCACACAGTCCACATGTCCCGAGTCCTTCCGCAGTCGCCCCGGAAAAGGAATTCACATCACCTCAGGTTACCTGACTCAAGCAAATTACGATCGGACGGCCCATTTAATATGACACGAATCTCAAAACATCCCCTACAGTCTCAATAGGCACCGGATTTGAGTTTGGCCCATATAGAATTAATCTGGGCCGGCCGTTGTAATTTGCTTGAGTCAGGTACCTGGGAGGATATCGGTCTCCGTAAAAGGGCTTAGAATATCCTGAGCACTTTAGATTTGGACACGTAGACAAGATGTTCATCCCACAATGAAGTTAATAAGAAAAATGAATTAATGAAAATGATAGCGAACAAGCGAGGTGCTTTTGTTTGTTTCTAGACGTAAAAAGGACCGTATAAGATCGATAAAGATTCTCGCCCATGACCCCATTGCAGGGTTGACTTAAAAGGAGTATTAATTTTTTTTTGAATAAAATTGAGAACAAATTATTTAACTATTTGATAGCATAAGATGTTATGGCTTCAAAAATCTATTGTATAAATTTCAAACTTCAATATGAATAACTCAGTAAATTGGATATATAATGAACTTGTAGAATACTAATTTTTATAATTTGTAAAACTTTTTACTATTTTTTATGATTTATGAAAAATGACAAAAAAAAAAATTTTAAAAAAAATGCCAATATTTAAGTCATTTTTACCATCTTTCATAAATAAAAATAAAATAAAAAAAGTTCTAAAAATAGTAAAAATTAGTATTCTACAAGTTCATTATAATCAATTTATTAAGCTACTTAGATCGAAGTTTGAAGTTTATACGATAGGTTTTTGAAGCTGTAGCACGGAAGGCCTTATGCTTAGGGGTGTTCATTGGTTCGATTATGTTGAAACCGAACCGAACTAGGCAAACCAAAGTAACAATTCAATTTCTAAAAAAGAACCAAACCGAACCGAACCGAACCAAACCAACGTTTTATTTCGGTTTGTTCGGTTCAAACCAAAATATATTAATTTCTTTTATTTAAAGCAATTGATTCATAATAAAGCGAAGTATACTAAGAAATAAACCGGGTATTAAGAAATAAACCGAAATATTTAAAGCAATTGATTAAGAAATAAACTGGGACGGCCCGGACCAAATTCATAATATATAAAAGTTCGGTCGGTTCGGTTATTTTGGTTTTGAAAATTTTCAAACTGAACCGAACCGAAATTATAATTCGGTTTTAAAAAGCAAACCGAACCGAACTATTAAACCGAACAAACCGAACCGTTTGGTCCAAACTAATTCGGTTCAGTTCAAAACTGACTAAACCGGATCCAATGAACACCCCTACTTATGCTATCCATAGCACCTAAGCCTTACTCCTATTTAATATCCATAAAATAAGATTCGTTCAGATTTCAAACGTATAAAAAATATTGTCAACTCTTTCAAAATTGAACACTTCCAAGACACACTTTTGTTTCTAAATTAAAACAACAGTATTTTCTTCCATACAATAAACACATAATACTAGAAATTACACATAATAATTAGATTATAAAAGTATTTAAAAAGTTTTCATAAATAGATAGTATCTCCTTTCATCCAAAATAAAGAGAAGAAAAAAAGAATAAGATGAAAAGAACAAAGTTGTTGTTTGGAATTTGAATCCGTATCATCTTATTAACTATTTTACCAGATTAAAAAAAAAAAAAAGGTAAATATGACCTTACTCAAATTTTATTTTTTTCATGTGTAGAAAAAAATAAACACCATTATTTATTTATTTATTTTTGTAAAACATGCACCAAATCTCATTGTATTTTGTAGATATACTATGTGCATTGTATAGATCATGCATGCATGTCAAATTTTAAAATTTTATTTTTATGTTTGGCGATTGTTAAAATTATTAAGATAAAATGATCAAGTTATTTTTCTCCGAACTTAAATCATTGCAGCAAAATGATGCCAATAAGATAATATAATTGGGACTAGTAATTTTTTTAGTACTTGGAAGCAAAAATAATCGTGAACAATTTGTGAATTATTGACATTCGTTACTTTCTTGAATTAATAGATGAATTAAACAAATTTTTTCATCAAAATTTCAAATTATTCACGAAACATTACGATTTTTTTGAATTATTTCCAAATTATTCACAGAATTTGTCCTTTTTTTCCAACTTTAAATTTTAATAAACTTTTATACATATGTTAAGAAAATAAAATATTTTCGATTCAGATATACATGTAATTTATCCGAACTATACATTTTAGACATCGTCGAATTATTTTCAAAAATTTTGAATTTATCATTGTGCTAGGGATCAGTAGAATTTAAATTCCATAGTAATTTTTTAGTCCTGTACTCGGAAGTAGTTGCATTTAGATATTTGGAGAATAAGGCGAGTAAATTAAAGTCTAATTAAATGTGAACAAATTAACCAAAGTCTAATTAAATGTGCCTTTAAAAAAGAAAGAACTAGCGGGAGGCGGGAAGCCAGCAATGCTGCCTGACGTGGCAATCTGCCACTCATTCACTAAAATCCATGCTTTATTTCTCTGTACTTGTTCGGCAAGAGTCTCTTTTAAGTCTTCTTAAGATTTAAAGAGTTTTTTTTAACTTTTTTAGCCGTTTAATTCTGTCGAACACCGATTTTTTAGTGCGGATTAAGACAATCTCTTTTAGCCTCTTTTTGTCTGGATCTTAATCTCCTGCCTTCCTTAAGGCACCTCCTCCCTTCCTTTAGCTTTATTTAGCTATCTTAATCCTATGTCCCTTCCTTTAGCTTACCGAACAACATATCCTTAGCGCGGATTAATCCACATCTGTGATTAAGAAAGATTTCTTGCAAAGCAGATACTAATCATTTTCTATGAATTGACTTTTCAATTTTAATTTATTTATTAATGTCTGTGTTTTTTTCCATCATTACTAGGGGTGAAAACAGTATGGATAATATCCGATTTGTATTCGATCCGTATTTGAAAAATTAGATATGGATATCCGATATCCGAATATTCGTATGGATATAGATACTGATATTGTAATATTATGCAAAATAGAAACATGAAATTAATAACTGAAAAATAAAATACGAAATGTCTGAATATAAATTTCCATAAAATATGTTACGATCGAAGAATAAGTATAATATTTCTGAATAAATGAATAAGATAAATAAGTTAATTTTAAATTAAGTACGAAGAAACAGATTTATTCAACTAAAATAAAGTTCTGATGTTAGTTTGGAAGTTGAAATTAATTTAGACACGGATATTTAAAAAATAGAATCTATATGACATATGTATAGCAAGGGAACAATTGGTAATATTTATAGTCTTCTTTTAATTGATTTGGGTTGATTTACAAAATTTAAAACCTGGAGGTTGAATGTGAAATTTGGCAAATGGGACCCACGCTTCTATTTTTCCATCCTTTATTCCTTTTGTTCTCTCTTTCACCAATGCATAGAGTCCCTTCTGGGACCTTCACAAAATTTTTATTAATAGAAAAATAAATAAATAAATATCGACAATGAGAAAGCATTTCGTGAAAGTTCAAATGGTAGGAAAAACGTTATGAAGATCAGAGGACGTTATAAACTATCACGACTAGCGTAACGAAATCAAGTTACCGCTAATTAACCGAAATAAAATATGGAGCTGGCCGTTATTGTCTATCACGGCCAAAAAAAATTTGAAAAAAAAATTAATTCTATAAATTCATCACTCGTGAAGTAGATCGGTTTCAACGGTTAGGATGCGTCGCTTGAAGCCAATCCGATGGATTTTTGAGTTAAGTTCACAAAGAGACTTAGTAAGCTTAAGAACACCCTAGTTCTACTCAAATATGAATAGTTATAATATGAAAGGAAAGAATTAAGTGATCCTTTGGGTTGGTTAATAAAAATGGGAAATTTAAAAGGACAAAGTGGGCTGGCTCATTTGAGCTCTGCTCGAAAAATAAAGGACTGTTAGATTTGGACTTGAAGTGTTTGAACTTAAATAATTGGGTGTGTGATTTATTGGACATATATGGATTCTTGGACTGAAAATGAATTGTTGTAGATTTATTGGACTTGATTTTGAACTATTAGATTGAAATAAATATAAGGGATTTTAAGAAAATGATAGAATAATTGAGAAATGATGTCTTTAATTAAAATGAGTATTGTTAGTAGTTAAACAAGGTTTGAGGGTGATTATAGATGTGATCTATTATATGTATGACTTGATAATATACAGTCTTATATGACCCTAAAATGTAAATAAAATGCTAATGAATGTTTTATCAAATTTATTTTACAGAGCTTATGGAATAAACACATAATTGAGATATAAATATTGAAATAGGTAAATTATTATGTTATACTTTATTGATATATGTATTGATCAGAATATATATACTGACATAGGCATAATTAACATAAAAGACTGACAAGACGAAAGATTCAAGAATGATAGATCACTGGTGACTTCAACATGTTACCCTACGTTATCAGGTGCGGGATTATTTGATTAGTCTGAGATTCATGATTAGGAATTAAATTGTAACTCGCTGTGCATTTTGAATATTTTATTGACTGCATTGATTGAACTGTTGCATCATATGCATAGCCCAATACAATTAAAACTGAATTGCAGGTAAGTCTGTTGACTGTGATGTTGATATTGTTTATCGATTGGTTGATTCTTATTGTAAATGATTGATTGAGACCACAGTGATTGAATTGATTGAATGTTGAATATTGTAATCCTTGAACCTCCATATAGTGGAGAAAAAAGATTAATATATCAAGTCTAGCTAGCCACTAGACTTTACTCCAGAACCCTTATGCGCATATGGTGAATGGCCCCAATTGAACTCAATACCGGTTGGATAGGGGATATTGAATAAATGTGAATTGTGACTGTAAGACTAATGAACTGTGGTAACTGTCTTATCATTGATTTTCTTTCCGACAATGATAGTAATGTAACATTGTTTTCATATTGTTTCCGTTAACAAATTGTCAGGATAGTTAGAATTGTATACGCCTGACACGATAGATATATGTTATGTGAAAAGGCAGACTGGGTTGTTGGATGGCGTCTGCAACGGCAAGTCGGATGGTATCTATTCGTGTTACCAGCCTAGAAATTGTATGGTTAGGAAACCAAACGTTACCAGACTTTTATAGTTTAAAAGATTTAGACCCAAACAATTTATTCTGATAAGATCCTTAGAGTTCTGATTTATTTATGAAATTTTTGTTGTTCAATTGGATAATGTTATTGAGCATTTGTATTGGTCATTATAGAATGAACTGTTAGTTTCTCATGCGGAGATTTCATTTTGAATATGGATTTTCTTCGATTCCAATAATCTGAGTGGTAATCAGCACTGAGAAATAATTTATTATTTCTCACCCGTTTTCTCCTTGTGGGATTTACATGTTTGTTAGATGAAGATAGAGAAATGCTTTTGGATTATAATTAACAGCAGGACCACCTAAAGATATGAAATTATGGGTTATGTTATCTGACAGGGTGCAGAGAGTATTTCTCTAGCATCATCCAATATAAAATGTCAGATAATTTTTGTAAATAAATTGGGATGTGGCAAAAATAATGGATGCTATTGGCAATGCATAAAAAAGATCCATGTCTTATGTTACGTATATTGAATGGCAAATAGACGCGGTAGGTTGTTGCACCTCATGATCGGGGGTGTGACAGATATGGTTTTACGTTTCAATTATCCGTATCCAAATAGTAGATATATATCATATATTTTAATATATATTATGAAAAAATCAAAAAAATATTGTTATTCACTATTAAAATTAGATAAATATTATGAATTTTGATATTTTTTAATATTATTTTAATAAATATCCGATCTAATCCGTATCGTATATGTATTCGGCTGATATCCGATCCGTATCCGGAAAATTAAAAAGAAATATGAATATAGTTTTACCACTATCAACTTGTGCTCGCTCCGTTTTCACCATCCATTACACTTTTGGCACTCTAAACCTTCTTTTTATTTAACTAGACAATTTTTTTTTAATTTTCTCCGGAAAAAAAATATATATTGAAAAAAACATTAGTTTTTAAATTGAAATAATTTCATAAGAAGTTATTTGATTCATTAAGTGTAAAATGTGCATAATGTATTGACCATTAAAGTGCCACTTTTAAAATTATAAATTATTTTCGATAGAATGTCAAAAATTTATTAAAATTATTCACTTATCAAAAGATCCTCACCCTTATCAAAAGATCCTCACCCTTTACAAAGTTTCTGCTTAATTATTATTATTTTTTTTTTCTATCATGCTTATATCAAAATTGTGTTATTGGTTTTGGCACATTGGAATTGGTACTACTGGACCAGGCTAAGGTCGTACTTATTAGGCATGAGCCCATTGGGCCATGATTTACCAGCTTGGTACTTTGGTAATGTCATTAGGTTTGTCCTATGAAACTATTTTGATTCTCGTTGAAGAAATTTGAATGAAATTTACAATTTTGCCTATAGGTATATAGCCCAAACTTTTGCTGGTGCGTTAGCCCAATTTGTTCTCCGGTAGTTTTAACTTTTCTGATTCTCTCTTGTTAGAGAAGTTCAAATGTCCTACCGCACTGCAATGCTCGTAAACACAATGACAAACGAATAGTTCGGGTACGGTTCGGCGAGGTCAAAAATTGTGATTCAGATAAATTCAGATATAATTCAGAAATGTTTCGGTACAACAAGGAAGCACAAAGAAAAAAACAAACCCCCTCCCCCAAAAAAAAAATCGCGTTTTTTTTTCACGTTTTTCTCGGGAATAATTCGTGATTAGCGTTTTATTCGCGAATAAAACGTATTATACGTTTTTTTGTATTTTATTTGGAGTTCGGTTCAGAAACGTCATAAAAACGAATAAAACGCGAATTATTCATTTGCATATATTGTCACTATGCTCGTAAAAGGGTCCGTATTCTTTACCGTAATGTAAAATTTGAGTTTGAAATAGGAACCGTTTGATAAAAAATGAAAACTAATTCGGATCAATTTGTAAATTTCCGGGACCCTTTTAATATTCGTGTGAATTTGAAATGAACAATCAGATAATTTTCTACATTAACTCAAAATTTGAGTTACTACAGGTGATACAAATTCATCATAGAGGAGTAACTTCAAGATTATGAATCATTTTTAAGGCCAGCAATCTCCCGAATCCATTTCGTGTAAGGTACATAAATTTTGAGTTTGGATCCTGACCATCTGATTTGCCTTGGCACAAATATTAAAGGGACTCATTGTATATTTTACTTCAGATTGAATTAGTTTGGATTCTGATTAAACACTCCGGATCCTAATTTTTTTTATTGATATCCACCATTGAATAAAAAATAACAAAAATATCTACGGATTTTGGATATTTATAAAATACCCAAACTGTTAGAAATTCTGGCTGTCCATTACTCTTCAGGACTGTCAGAATTTCTAGCGGTTAAGGAATAATTTTTTTATTTTAAAAAATTGACGAGTAATTAAATAGTAAGTGAATAGTAATTGAGACAACAAAGGTTGAATGGTGTAGATGGTTATCATGCGTCCCAAACATGGAAAAGGTTTGAAATTAGCTTCCTTTGGTAACCGTCAGCTTAAAAAAAAAAAAAAAACTGATTGGTTATATAAATATAAAAATCTTGGTGGGTTAATTTTTGTGTCTCAATTACTCAATCTTTGTTGTCTCAATTATAAATATAAAAATCATGATAACCACTTACAACACTCAATCTCTGTTGTCTCAATTACTACTCATATGCATGTGAGTCAATTGTTATTTTTTATTTAATGAGGAATATTAATAAAATAAATCGGCTCCGGATTCAAACTCTAAATATTATGTACCTAAGAGCTAAGAGGATATAGATACCCACACAAAAAACAGGGTTAAATCCTCTTTGGATTGTTGTCCGTACATACACCTTGTAGGACACCCTAATTCTATTTTATATATATTTTATAAAATAAGAGCTCCAATTAACTCAACAAATTTAGTGTTTTCTCAAATCGTTACGTCCATAAATAAATAGGCCTACTACCTCCTAAATTTAATTGTCTAGATTGAAAAAAAAAAAAAATTACTAACCCATGGTTTGTGGGCTATTGCCTAGCTTGTTAAGATATATCAGGCTAGTGAAAGTGACTTGATTAGAATAAAAAGGAAAACTTAGGTGGCTTCAAATTATAATTCATTAACCAATTTATGACAGCATTGACAGGGGTAGTCCAACTACAGAGAAATTTGTCAAATTTTTTTTTATTAAGTAAAGTCTAGAAGTTAAACCATCTAATTCTTTAATATTCATTAAAAAAATTTAACCGGGTTTTAAATTTCTGACACTCGGGAGTATTACTTTTGCCACCTAAAAGTTGGTTCTCAATTTGTTCAAAAATATTATTTGGTTGAATAAAATGATTGTCAAGATCAGACTACCGACATTTTTATTAATATCCAAAGTTTAATACAATTATTATTTATACCCAGAATCGGATCCAATATTCAAAAATGCCCAAACCGGTAAGAAAATGGCCGGTTTACTCCCATTCTAAGCCGGCCATTTTCTGGCCGGCTTAGTAATTTTTTTTTTTTTAAGAGACATTATGAAGAGAAAAATAATGAAATCTAACACTGAAAATTTGAATTTTGTGTTTAAATTATTTGTTAGATTACTTCTTTTGATTTATAATTAGCATATTTATACTAAAATACACTATATTACTTGAAATTATGCTGAATTACTTGAAATTTTAGCATATTTTATTATAAAATACACTACGGTTCAATATTTGAATTTTCAAAATCCTAACGGTCGATCCGAACCGTTCAACATCTCCATATGAATATGTACTTGCAAACCAAATTTTACATTTTTTATAATTTTTTTACTATTTTTTTAGATATATAGAAAAACACTATTTTTTTACTATTTTTTTTACTATATTTTTAGATAGATAGAAAAACACTTGCAAACCGTTCAACACTCTTCCTCTATGATCTCCACTAATTATATAGTCCCCCTTTCTCAGTCTCCGCACTCGTCCCCGCGTCAACTTCATATATATAAATACTTGAAAGATAAGATATTAGCACTTGAAAAATAAGATATTAATACTTTGATGCGTAACTTGTTATGCTTATCTCTTTTCCAGTTCTCTAATTGTCCACGCGTCAACCTTCCTCTAATGAAATAGTGGGGACCCCGTATCACCACAACAGCCTTACCCTATCATCCCCGCGTCAACTTTCCTCTAACAAAAATAGTTGACTACATATGTATAAATACTTGTTATACTTGATATTAATACTTTCAGACGTCATCTAGTGTCATTTGTAAAAAATACTTACCCGAAAGTACGTCATCATGGATCTCATTTGAAAGAAAAAATTATATAGAAAACGTTCATGGTTTTAGATTCGCAAAATTTCTCACAGATTGTCAGAAATATGGATGAGATTGTACGGAGAAAAAAAATTCACCTCTAAAAACGTGTATGGTCCCCCATATAGTTTGAGTAGTCCAGATATTTATGGTGCGGGTACAAGATATTTGGTTGGGGAGATAATTATTTTGTTCATCTCATAGGTATAAATATTTTTGTGCATAAGTATAAATATACTTTATTGCATATGTATTAATACTTTAGAAAAAATTTCTATGCTGGAGTTTTTGCAGTCCCTGAGATAGTTATAATAATTATGGTGGTTATAATGCAAATACAATGCAGATACTGTAGCACGGCAACTGTTATCAGCTTTCAGAAATAAAATGGTTGAAACTCACGAGAATGCATGGAATAGTCGACGGTTAAAAGTAGCAAAAATAACACTAAATTAAAGTTAGAATATATAGAAGGGATATAAATGCTTTTTAACGACCAACCAGATACTTTCTTTAAAGATGCCGAGCACGGAGCATCCCAAAACCATCCATATCCAATATCCATAGAAACATACAAATCCTGCTTGCTAGTTGCTTCATCATATTACCTACCTGCCTTATTGATCCGGCCGTACAAAAGTAGTAAACTGTAATTAATCGCTCAACAGTGTATGAAAAGGAAGTACGCAAACGGTGCCGACATTTTTATTAATAGCCAAAATTAATTACAGTGCCGAAATATTTTTTCTGAAATCGGACGCTCGAGTTTTCTGAAAAGTTTTATGAAAAATAATCATTATGTTAATTATATATCAAAGAAAGTAATCTAACAAATATTTCAATAAAAAAAAAAACTTCTGACCGACCAAAAAATTACCAAAAAATGGTCGGTCTGAATTTTTAGTCCAACCGGCCAAAAAATGACCGGTTTGAACATTTTTAAAAATATCCAACTAAGTTATATATAATTAATATTTTGTAATTAATTTTGGATATTAATAAAAATTCGGCAAACGGTGTTTGGTTTTAGTCAATAAATAATAAACTGGTAAGGAAATTTGGTAAGGTCCCTTTTTGGCAGAGAAATCGTCAGATTTGCCATGTGATAGTTACAGACTTACTGTATGAATATTACCGGAAATAACTTGTTTTTTTGTTTTTCAGTAAAATAGACAGCTTTAAAATTTATACTTTAAAATTTAAACGGTCTAAATTTTTCATATATCAACTCAAAATCGTGATTTTTTTCTTTAAAAAAAATTGGAATAAACAATCCACAATTTATTTTTATTAGGATTTCGAACATACAATCTTTTTTTTTTTAAAGTTGACGGCAATTGCTGCTAACGGGTATATTGATTAAAAAAAGTTATTTACATATGAACATAAAATCTTCTACGGAAAAAAACATTTTGATATTTTATTACTGTGGAATGCTTACTGTAAAAGAGGTGAGCAAAAATTTATATTAAATTTGATGTAGTTTTATATTTAAAAAACTAATTTTCACAATTATAATGTTGTCAAAATGTAGAGTACACATTTTTTCTCTCTCTAAAATTGTAGCCAATTTAGGTCTACCTATACTTGGTTTATATTGAATTTATATTTGAGATGTTGTTATACTTGATTTATATTAATTTTTACTCTCTGTTTCATTGCATCAAATAATGGATTACTTGATGGTGAATTATTTTGAAGTAAAGAATCAACATTATAATACCAGTATTAAAGATATTTTTATATTTTAACAGAAAAATACAAAAAAGTGTCTTTACTATCATACAATAAAGAAAACATATAAAGAATTGAAAGTACCATTTAATTTAATTTTTGATTGAATTGTGTAGCCGTCATATTAAATATCATGTCAGAACAAAATAAATAATATTACAGTTATGACTTGTGATTTTGTATTATAATATGCGGCGATGTAACAATAAAGTTTGTTATAGAACAATGTATTATGATGTATGAAAGTTTGCCCAAATTTTTATTTTTACCATTTGGAAAAAAAAAAGATAAACAAAAAACTACAATATGATCATAATTTTACTTTTGAACATGATCATAGTTTTTTGTTTACCATTTTAAGTTTTTGTACGGTTTTTTTACTTTTTTTTTAATATTTGAACAATTCTACTTTTTTTATATGCAATCATTTTTATTTTTGTTTTATTTCAGGTACTATTTTTTTTAAGTTACGATAAAATATTTAAAATGTTCTAGAAATAACAAATTTTAGTATCCTACGAGATTTAAATATATAAAATATATTGAGCATGTTGGAATATTTGTACGGCCTAATTTAAGTTTGAATGGAAGGAAACATTCGCAAGATTGAGATATTTCTAATATTTGAAAATCCTAATTGCAGTGGATATGAATTTATTTGCTACAGCAAGTTGGTACGGTCACTGGCCGTATCATTTATGTCCAAAATTTTCTAGTTACCACCTCAAACTTATATAATTCGTACTTTACTATCGTTTGTATTAAAATTTAGAAGTTGCCATGTGTACAGACTCAGTCTACGCACTATTTTTGTTTGATGCGTAGATTGGATATGCACACCAAATCTCTTTTTTTTTTTTTGCTCACTTATTAATCGAGACAGAATAGTAAAAAAAAGGTGTGCAAATCAGGTCTGTGCACGTGTTAGTTTCTGAATTTTGATTGAAACAGTAGTCAAGTGTAAATTATAGAAGTCTGAGGGGGTAACTAAAAAATTTCGACATTTATGTTATCAGATGCACTTAGAGGCAGAGAGGTCAATTTTTGCGTCTTGTCTAACTGGCCCATTATTGCCTGAGCCAACTTTTTTTTTTTTTGGGTCTAATTTTGTTAGCAAACGCTGTAGGCAATGATTTGTCAGGGAACAATAAATATTACGCCATGGAAACAAGGGGCGCCGGAATAAGAAAATCAATATAGAAGCGTTATGATTAATAGTAAAATTTATTATAAAAATAGGATAAAAATAAAAAAAAAAAAATTTATAGAGGTTCTGTTATGTGGTACGACTTATGTGTTGTGTGATGGATTATTTTGTTTAACGTGTTATTTTAGACAAATAATGACACAACACAATATATTACGTGAATCGGTGTTAATACGCCACAACATGTCACACGATATGATACCAACAGCACACAACACGTTACAAAACGACATGTTATCTTATGTAGATATGTAGTAATGTCACGTTACATTTTTGACACGTTGTACTTTCACATCGATCCGTTATTTTTTCAATCAGTTATTAAAATTTCGGAACAAAAAAAAGAATTTAGTGAAAAAAGTTAATCAACATTTTTTCATTCTACAATGTTGTTTGCAACTTTTTAATAATTTTTGGCATTTTTAATTTTGTTCAATTAACAATTTAAAATCTAACAAAAAAATTAAGCATGACCGTCACATCACGGCATTGTAATGGGGTAACTAAACTTGGTGTATCTTATTTTTACTATTTTTAACACGTTACGCCACGTTAACGTCACATGTCTAAGTCATGATCTATTTGTTACATCGGAACATGACAATATATATATTTAGAACAATATGACTCATTACATCAGACGAAAAATTAATTTTTTTAAATGAAAAAAATTCTCAACATCTTTTATTTTACTTTTTTCAATTAACAATTTAAAATTCAGGAAAATAATTAAACAATGACTGTCATATCAGAGACGGACACATCATGGATTTAATGCTGTAACTAAATTTAATTTTACCTCCTTTTCACTATTTTTGACACGTTAAGAAAAAATAATATTTTTATCAAGTCACATATCTAATTAAGTCGATCACATCACATCACGACACGTATCTAGAACACAATAATTCATTACATACGAAAAACATTATATAATTCTGTTACAAACTACCAAAATACAAACAAACATCGGAAAAGTAAATTCCTCCCTGTGCTCAGTTTTTTTTTTTATTATTCTAGCAACATGTTTGAAGCTCATTAAAATCCCTGTATTGCTGTAGGATTGGCCATGCTACCATGCCTCGATGCCTCGTGTGTATATGTCCCTCTCTCTCTCTATATATATAAATAGATAGATAGACAGATAGATAAGATAGAGTTGGGTTACGGTACTTCGCGAAGTAAAACGAGTATTTTACTTGACGTCTATATCTTCAATTTCAAAGTTCAAAAGGTCGATTCGAACCATTCAAGTTGATCTCCATATTAGATTGTGTTTGGAGATCATTGATTTTCAGACTATCGTGGACCATAAAAAATCAGTAATTTTAAAAATTCCAAAAAAAATAGTAAATAATTTCTAAAAATTGTAAAATTTGGTCTCCAGGCAAAATTTAATATGGAGATCAACTTAAACGGTTTGAATTGACGTTTTAAACTTTGAAATTGAAGATATAGACGTGAAGTAAAACACTTGCTTTACTTCGGCGAAATATCATAGCCCAACTCTATATATATATATATATCCTTGATTGCTCTCTAGTCTATGCATGTTGGTGGTTCTTTGCTTTGCACGAGTGCTCCATATATGGAATCAATGAAATATATCACACCGTGTGATCATACAAGTGGCATAATTCTCTGAAAATATTTTCAACAGGTGGTACGAATGTACGATGAGCATATGATCAAATTCAATCTGAACCATTTGAATTGCGTTGAGGTTCACAGTCTCGATTAGATTTACGGGTGGTTTATGGTTTTAATTTTCCACGTGAATCTCAACACGGTTCAAATGTTCCATATCAGACATCAGACCGAAATTGTATATGAAACAATATAATTAAATTTTGATAATAACAATTATGTGTTTTTGTTTAACAGATAGATAACTGTACTAAACAATAAAGAGGTGGAAAGTTACTACTAAACAATAAAGAGGGTGAAACCTCTGGTCATTTTTGTTTTGTTTTGAGACATTTACCCATAGACTCCTCCTCAGGCCCTCAGGCACATGAGTACATGACAACATCTCAAGCGCTAGGCCCTCCAACACTGCACCAATCTTGGTGGCTAGTATGACCACTGTTAACTAAGGTTTGCTATGGGTGATTTCCTAAGTACTACAAGTATTACAAGAAAAGTAGTATAATTTTTTTGTAAAATTTAAAAAAAATTTAATATTAGAGAGGTCGAACAAATTTTTTTTTTTTTTTTTGAGGAAAAACAAGGATCAAGTCCTTGTTTAATTTATTGATTCAACATAGTTGAATCTTTTTTCTGTTTAAAAGAAAAGTAAATTAAAAACTTTCAAAAAAATATTGCACATCTTGAAAACAAATAAAGCAATTAAGAAATTGAACTTCTTTGGATTTAGAATCGCTTGACTTCTGAACTATCCATTTATGTGCCCCTTCTTGTTTCAATATTGCCTTCCAATTAATCTCTATTTGGTAGCTCCATGATTTGTGAAGTTATAAAGATTTAGTGCAAATTGACACTTGTGAACATATATATGTTGTATTAATTCTTCTCATTGTTCTGATGACAAAGTACACACATGCTTGACATATTCCATGCTCTCTTGACTAGAATTTCAGCTGTTAAAGTCTTCTCATAGTATAAGTAACCATCCAAAGATTTTTATTCTTGGAGGCCCTCCCAGTTTCCATACTCTGAATTTATAAATTACAAGAGACATCATGTTATGTAATATTCCAAGAGATCATGTTATGTAATATTTATAAATTACAAAACATAAAAGTTATATAATTATGTCTAGGCTCAATTTCTTCCATTATATTTTTCTAAGGCCTTTTACTTTTCTAAAAATATATGGTTATATATCAAACTAAATGAAAATTTTATAAATGTCCAGACAGTATATCTGCCATTTGATAGGGGTATTTATTATGGGCCCACATATCAGTGGACCCCACCTAGCATAAGCAGTAGGGGCGGTTAAGGGTGTGCTCCAGACGGGAAACACGAAGGGAGGAGAAGGGCGAATTCACTGTGCGGAGGTGAGGGCTCGTCAAATTGGGGTTGATCGGACGAGTTCACCTGCTCCAGAGGGGGAAATCGGTGAGAGAACAGAGGGAAAGGAAAGGGGCAAAATATTGTTTGGAGGTGACGCTCGTGTAGAGTTTTGGCGAAACCATTCACCCTCAAATCG
Organism: Carex parvula; assembly: GCA_025461045.1. Lineage (NCBI taxonomy): Eukaryota > Viridiplantae > Streptophyta > Magnoliopsida > Poales > Cyperaceae > Carex > Carex parvula. Next base: position 855,645 of record JAJGRW010001009.1, on the reverse strand, counting down.
GAGCGTAGGTTTTACTGTGCGGAGGGGAGTCAGACTTCGCCTCCTTCCTCTTCCTCTTCCTCTTCCTTCCCCTTCCTCTGCGCGCTGCGTTTGTGGAGCACGCCCTAAGAGGGCAGAATAAAGTACACCCAATATTTTTTTTTTAAATTCAATATATTAGTATTATTTAGTAGTACTATAATTCCATTGTCCAATTTAAATTCACGTGCATGCAACATTACAAATTTGATGGTACTCCATTGTCAAATTTATTGTGAATCATATGATAAAAAAAATATATAGTTGAGAATTTACAATTTTTTTAGATAGAATCTTGTTTATTTTTTATCTGATTTGAACTACTTGCTTTTGATTCGTACTGTGTTACAGATCAAAATTTAAATTCAAAACGAACCCAAATGATATTGTTTGGCAATAACTCGATGTATCTGTATTTCAATTTATATATGATATGTAAGTGTCTCTAACTTTTATTTATAATTAAATAATTAAAAAACAGAAAACCATGCCTTTCATAGGAGAACAATCATTTGAAGATGGATGGTATAAGTACAACTTATGCGTGATCCATTTGCCCAAAAAAATAAAAAGGAATTGGGTTTTGTTCAAAGGACTTTGAACAAATTTGATTCAAAGTTGGACTTACACCATTCAATTTGCGTTGAGATTTGAGCAAATGAATTTAATACTTAATAAATTTAAATGATCAATTCAAACACGGTATAAATTTTAGGATCATGATAATTGCCCCCGCACTCCCATCCCCCCATTTTCTCTCCACTTAATTTCCATAACTACCATGGAGGACCATAAAAACTCCAGCACTGATTTTTTCTTCTAAAATATTAATACCTGTGCACGGAGGTATTTATACCTATGAACGAAAGTATTTATACATATAAGGTGAACAATTTTTACATAAATAATTGTCTCTCCAACTATATGAGACCAGGGCCACTCAAACTACATGGGAGGGATCATACATGTTTTTAAAGGTGGATTTTTTTTCTTTGTTCAATCTTGTTCACATTTCTGACGATATATGAGGAATTTTGAGAATCTAAAACCACGAACGCCTTCTACGTAATTTTATCTTTCAAATGAGATCCATGATGACGTACTTTCGGACTCATCGTCACACAAGTATTTATACCTCGTTGTGCAAGTATTTTTTACATATGACACTGACTGACATATGAAAGTATTAATATCAAGTATTACAAGTATTTATACCTATGCACTGAAGTATTTATACTTACGTGGTCAACTATTTTTGTTAGAGAACGGTTGACGCAGGGACGATTGGAGAATGTTGATGTGGGGATGCGGGGTCTCTACTACTTCATTAGAGAAAGTTTGATGCGGAGACCATTGAGGGACTGAAAAAGGGGTAGTTATATCAAGTTACGCATGCAAATATTAATATCTTAGTTTGCAAGTATTAATTTCTTATCTTTCAAGTATTTATATCTATAAAGGTTGACGAAGGACGAGTGTGGGAACCGAAACAGGGGACCATATAATTAGTGAGGACCATAGTACAAATTTTCTCTAATATTGTTGCGGGAACAGAGGAGGGACAGGAGTGTGGGGAGTAATATAATTATTCTAAATTTTAAACTCAGGAGACAACCTTTGGAAAAAAAAAACTACCAAAGTAAAATTTGAAATAAATATACAGTAAGATATGTTCAATTGCCATCCATCAGACTACTTCTATAAAATGTTAAGAAAGCATATCTATCTAATTATATTAAAATAAAATAAACAATAGTCTCTGTTTGTACGGACACAAACCATGTCAAGTACAGTGAAAGAACAAAAATCTTCAAACCAAAATTCTTTGTATTGATTTCATTAATCAGATGTCGAGAATTCGGTCATTTATTGATTTTTTTTTGAAAAATTATTTTAGAGGGCCGAACCTTTGACCGAAAGTATTTTTATAAATATTTAAAGTTGAGAAATTTGATTCCATCTTTATCTCGAAAATAATATACCATATGTTAGTTAAAAAATAGATGTATTTGGCTCCATAATTTTTTTTATAAATTTGTAAAACTGACTAAAGTAAAGATATGGCAATATGCATATCGCGGATTGGTCCGTATTACGGATCAATATTTGTGTTTTCAAAATTCTAACGTCGATCCGAACCGTTCAACTTGACGTTTATATGGATATGTACTATTTATTTAGATGGGTAGAAAATTACAGTTTCTAAATAGTCCAAAATTTATTTTATTGTCAATATGGTTTAGAATTTTAAGATTAAGTGATTTTCTACCTATCTAAAAAATAGTAAAAAAAAATCTAAAAATATAAAATTCAGTCTACAAATACATATTCATATGAAGATCATATTGAATAGCTAGGATTGACCATTAGAACTTTCAAAACGAAGATATGAGTTCATAATATGGACCAATATGTTCTATGCATTGTACCATAGCCTCACTCACTGACTAATATCTTTTCAAAACTAAATAAAAAATACATATATTAATATTTTTAGTTTAAAATCCTACCTTCTTCTTTTACTACTATTAACATAACAAAAATAAATAGAGCCCTCTTATCTAAATATGTTCAAGGGAAACATTCAAATCAAACGGTATGATCTATAATATATGTTAATGGGAAAATTTTATAACAACAAAGATAAAATATACCCATTGGACAAACAATGGCTGAATACCTAACAACTGTACATGCAATTAATTTATGACACCTTCAAATGGCATTTCCAAAGCATAAGGATTCTATCGCTAGTTCGCTACAGATGACCTAGTTATAATAATATCAGTGTGCATTTAATATTACTTCTGTGTCCAGTATTAATTGTGTCATTACAATTTTCCTTTTTATGGGACTTTCTTCTGTTCTAGGAATCAAGTAGTGAAACCAAAAATTTCAATTTAACACAGTTAAAATCCAAGCTTTAATGTACCAGTAATTTATTCAAGCTCATTGGAAATGACCAACCTTTTTTTCTTCTTTAAATTATGGTTGGAAAATTTTAAATTTAAACCCAACAATGGCATGTTTCCATTGTTTGAAAGTTGAAACAGATCAAAAAGTGAACTGCCAACAATTAATTAAGCCAGCATGTTTTCTACATGCTGTAACCATAATGTGGAAGGAGAACTGACTAGTGAGAACAGATGTCTAGCATAGCTAATTATAGTCATCTTTATTGCATACATATGTGAGTTTGATTTGATTTTAGATCAAAGCTTAAAAAAAAATCATTACTTGTGACTTGAGATTGATTTGAATCTAGTTCTAGGTCGACTCGCTCGATTAAGTTTTAACCACTTTTAACTTGAGCTCGAGTTTGAATTTGAAATTATCAACTCGAAATAACTCGATATGTAATTATGCATTATTCAATTTGAAGTATATAACATTTAGAGTAAAGATGTTGTCCCCCCACTCCAGTCCCCTAAACGTCCCCCCCAATTCTAACTAACTTTGTCAATCATTAAACCACCTTGAAAAACGTGTAAAACGTGTAAAAGATGAGTCCAGTTTTTTTCTTTAAATACTTGATATCTTAAGTATGAATACTTGATGAATTATATATAAATATTTGATATCTTAGGTATGAATACTTTCCATTTTGTATGAATACTTTTCATATTTGAATATTTGATACCTTGAAAAACGTGTAAAAGTATGTCATTATGGATCTCATTTGAAAGAGAAAATTGTGTAGAACACATTCGTGGTTTTAGATTTGCAAAATTCCTCATAGATCGTCTCAAAAATTGGTTAGATTGAACGGGGAAAAAAAAACCACCTTGAAAAACGTGTAAAAGATGAGTAGGTATTGTGTCCAGTTTTTTTTTATGTACTTGATATCTTAGGTATGAATACTTGATGAATTATATATGAATACTTGATATCTTAGGTATTCATACTTTCCATTTTGTATGTGAATTAATTTAATCAATGAATGGGGGACTGGTGGTGTGATCTACGTGACTTTTTGGTTGTGGTTCCCAATGCAGTCTGACAGTTACTGCCCCCGAAAAGTAATGGTCCCCAGTTTGTATGTGAATTAATACTTGATATCTTAGGTATGAATAATTGATGAATTATATATGAATACTTCATATCTTAGATATGAATACTTTTCATGTTGTTGAATGGGGGATTGACAGTTGTACTTTGACCGTTAGGGGGACTGACAGTTGTACTTTGACAGTTAGGGGGACGTTTAGGGGACTGAATGGGGGGGACTGTTAGTCGATCCCTAACATTTAATATAAAATAGTATGCCTATTTGTAAGGTATAAGTGTAATATTTATTCAAATTTCCTATATAAAGTTAACAAAATATTTTAAAATTTTAAATGATAATTTATTATTTTTTGCACATAATTATATAAGCCAATATGAAATAAAAATTAAAAGTCACAATAATTGAGCTTGTATAAAGCTCGAGCTCGATTCAAGTTCGAATTGGCTCGATATCAATAGCTCAATTGATTTTTAGTTCTAACACGGCTCGATAATGCAATTCATATAGACAAAAATATTTACAAACTGTTTAATTTATGAGGAGGGTTCAAATGCACCATTATTTTTATGCTCCAAAATGCTCTACATCATTTATCTCCATTTTCAAAGACCGAACAGTCGATCTGAACCGCTCAACATAATCTTCATAATAAAATATGCTTGGATATCAAATTTATATTTTTTATAATATTTTTACTATTTTTTTAGATAGGTACAAAATCACTTTTTTAAGGAGATTCTGGACCATCCGATAAAGTGATATTGCACCTATCTAAAAAATTAGTAAAAAAATTCTAAAAAATATAAAATTTGATTTCCAAACATATTTTATTATGAAGATCATGTTGAACGGTTCGGATCGACTGTTCGGACTTTGAAAAAATAGAGATAAAGGATGTGGAGCATATTGGAGCACAAAAATTTTGATGCATTTGAACCCTCCTCTTAATTTATTTACATCTCTATCTGAAATATTAAAAAAAATAAAGCCAGAAACTTTTTTCTTTATATAAATATTAAAAAAAAATACTACGTGGTGATTTGTTGTCATAATTACTCCATTAATCCCAACCAAATATGAAGTCTTGCATGTAACAATAACTATATGCTTACGTTTTTCTTTATATAAATATTAAAAAAAAAGTACTACGTGGTGATTTGTTGTCGTAATTAGTACTCCATTAATCCCAACCAAATATGAAGTCTTGTAATAATAACTATATGCTTACCTTTTTCTTTATATAAATATTAAAAAAAAAGTACTAGGTGACATGTTGTCGTAATTACTCCATTAATCCCAACCAAATATGAAGTCTTGTAATAATAACTATATGCTTACCGTATGCATATGCTCTGCACCTCTGACATTGCTTATAAATAGAGCAGACCAAAGAAAGAGAAAGAGGAAAACCTTTCACAGAGGGAGAGAGAAAAGAAGAGAGAGAGAGAGAGATATCAGAGATGGCATCCCAACCAGGGCCTCTTACTAACTGGCCATGGCACAGACTTGGAAATTTCAAGGTTGCTTAATTAAAACCCTTCTAATTTATATAGTTTTACCAAATCATATTACAACTTTCAAATTCTCTTTCGTTTTTTACTGAATAATGTTGACACCGTTGAGTTGGTTTTTCTTCTAACAAATCACTCTCAATGAAGTTAATTTCCTGCACACAAAAAATTGGCATAGACTTAGGTTATCTTATGATTTCTGATTTTGTACAAATGCACCAAGTTTCTACTTTCCTAAATTATGTATCATTTATTTTTTTCAAAAAGAATCTCATATATACATATATAATATTTTTGAAGTTAATGTAAGCAAATATATTTTTTGTTGGTGTCTAAGGTTGTAGCACTTCTGTTTTATTTTATTAACTCAGTTTTTTCTTAGGTTATAATATGATTTCTGAGTTTGAAGTTTGAACAAATGCACCAAGTTTCTACTTAATTTCCTCAAAAATGTATCAATTATTTATCAAAAAGAATCTTTACATAGACACAATCTTTTTGGAGTTGATGTAAACACACATGTTTTTTGTTGGTGTTTAAGGTTCTAGCACCTTTTATGCATTAATTTTTACATAAGGCTTCCTACATTGAACTGATTTTGCCACCTTTTGCATGATTTGTATATGAATGAAGTATGTCTTGCTGGCACCATGGGTTGCTCATAGCATGCACCAGTTTGTAACAAGAAAGAGAGAGGAGAGGGACTTGCTTAATTTCTTAACGCTCCCGTTTCTTCTATTGCGGCTTCTCTATAGCCAACTGTGGATCAGCTATTCTCGCTACCAAACCGCTAGGAGTAAGCGCCGAATTGTTACCAAAAGCCTTGATTTTGAGCAAGTTGATCGCGAGAGAAATTGGTAATGTTTGTACACTCTTGCTATTCTACTTGAATTTTACAATTTTGAACTGTTTTATACATTTAAATACATCGAAATTTCATTGATTTTCATGTGCATATATATTTGTTGTACATTGATAATTTTAAGATATAAAGAAAACTCAGTTGACTGGACATCTTCTCTGCTCGAAAACATTTTTCTCGGGAACTAATGGGATAGATTTCCTCATTTTCGTGGGTATATACGAAATTTTTCCATGAAAAGGCTTCTCCAACTGAGAGAACTACTAATTATTTATGGTTTTGGTGATTTACAATTTCAGTTTAGTAAAATAAGAGAATACAATACTTACATGCACCACATAAATTTTACTAATTGTGAAAAAGGGGTGGTAACTGGTAACTACTAACTAGGCCCAATTCAACATGAGAATTTAAATTGCACAAAATGACGAATCCATATCCTCGACGGTACCGTAAAAGATTCCCTTTTACAGTTAGCTATTTACGGTTTGAGATTAACTCTCAGCCGGTTTGGGATTCGGGCTAGCGCACGGGGCAGTATTGTTGGGTTTTGAGATTCGTGCCAATTTAAAAAGAACGGTCCAGATCAAGTAATTGTAAAAGATTCCCTTTTACGGTACCGTCGGTGATATGAATTCCAAAATGACCAGGATAACCTGGCCTGTGATTATGATTTGGAATTTCTTAGTTGTATATTTATTTTCATAACTTCTACCCTAATATAAAATTAATGTATGGATAAATATATGGCAGGGATGATCAAATTATACTGACAGCATTGTTGATGTATGCGGTAAACCTGTGGCTACCTGCCGCGCAGAGATTGCCTTGGTGGAATACAAAGGGAATAGTATTTACTGCTCTTCTTCACAGTGGACCTGTCGAGTTTTTGTACTACTGGTTCCATAGGGCTTTGCACCACCACTTCCTCTACTCTCGGTACCATTCCCACCACCATGCCTCCATCGTTACCGAACCCATCACTTGTAAGTCCTTGGATTCTACACATGTACAATATAAAACAATGTATGAAATTTTGCGCATCTAAAGGACCGGGTCTGAACACATCTGATTAGACACTTAATCAGATGAACTATTACGAGTGAGGCCTATGGTAATATACACAGCGCATATTGGTCCATACTATGGATCAATAGTTCTGTTTCAAAGTCTAAACAGTTGATTTGAACAGTTCCACATGATCTCCATATAAAAATTGTGCTTGTCGATCAAATTTTACATTTTTCAGAATCTTTTTTACTATTTTTTAGATAGTTAGAAAATCACTTGATCTAAAGATTCTAGACCATCAAAAGTAGTGATTTTTACCTGTCTAAATAAATAGTAAAAAAAAAAATTTAAATGAAAAATTTAGTTTCAAATACATTTTCATATAGATCTCATGTTAAACAATTCAGATCAACTATTTGAACTTTGAAAATGAAGATATTGATCAATAGTATGGACCAATCCGTGCTATGCATAGTACCATAGGTTCGCTGAATTATTATTTTTTTACATTGTTTGCTTGACAACTAAAAACTTCTTTCTACTTAATTATGTAAAAAAAAATGGCAGCTGTGATACACCCCTTTGCGGAGGAATTTGTGTACTTTTTGCTATTTGCAATACCCATCATACCGTCGATTCTGTGCGGAGATGGGTCAATTGTGGGAGTTACTGGATACTTGATTTACGTCGACTTCATGAATTACATGGGTCATTGCAACTTTGAGATGGTACCGAACTGGCTCTTTCGCATTTTCCCGCCTCTCAAGTACCTCATGTACACTCCCTCGTAAGTTCACCTCGTCTTATAAGTTAAAATATACAAATTGAAGTAATGTGTATGTATTAATCAGCATTGCTTTTGGAGCGAGCATTCTTGTTGAAATTAATGGCTTTCCAATTTACGAAAATACATTTTTTTTTATCCAGGTTTCATTCGATCCACCACACAAAATTTCAAGCAAACTACTCTCTTTTCATGCCCTTTTACGACTACATATACAGTACATGTGACAAAACCACTGACAGCTTGTATGAAAGATCTCTTAAGGGAAGAGAAGAAGAGAAGACCGAAGTGGTGCACCTGACGCATCTGACTGGCATACAGTCTATTTTCCATCTGAGGCTGGGTTTCGCCTCGGTTGCATCCAGGCCATTCATCTCTGGTCTCTATCTCTGGATTGTCTCGCCTCTGAGCTACTTATTGGTGCTTCTTACATGGATTTTTGGTACCACTTTTACACTCGAAAGGAACAAGTTCAATGATCGGAGCATGGAGACGTGGGTGGTGCCGAGATATAGCTTTCAGGTGATAATTAAAATATTAAAGTATTCAATCTGATAATGCATTCGTCACTGCTCGATCGTATGATTTTATCAATATCACAGTGCCCACAGTACAGTTGTATTTGTGTTTCATTTGTTGGTTTGATCATAGTGCAGTAAATTTTACAAGTACCTGTATAGTAATGGTTGGTTCCAAAACATACAGTATTATTTCGAGATTATACGCATGAGACCTAATTGGTTGTGTTATATTACCTGTATAATTTCTTTACTATATATTGCGAGTTCCGAAGTACATTGTACCAGTACAAGCCATAGTTCCTAATGCCAATACATATCTGATCGATTCAGTTACTACGATATCCTATGTCAATGCAAATTTTTATAATTATCTTATTTTGCAGTATATGTTTAGGTTGGATGAAGGTAGAATCAATCGATTAATTGAGAAGGCAATATTAGACGCTGAAAAGATGGGTGTTAAAGTATTAAGTTTGGGTCTCTTTAATCAAGTAAGTGATTCTATAACCTTACCATAAATGCATTATTTTCATACCATTTTGCCCTGGTATCGCACACTCTTCCCTTGTGAATATATCATGTTGCATTTAGATTATACTGTTGTATCTGTATAAGATACCATTTAGCATGTCGTTTTGTATGTGTTATGTACCTTGCTTTTGTATCCGGTGTGTCTCAGGTACTACTACAAGAGCTCAAAAAGTGGAAATTGAGGGGCAAGTATTAAATTAATTTAGTCTAATTTGAAAGACATTTAGCTTTTCATCAAGAGCTTCATAGTTTTTTGATAGATGACCAAACTTTTTTAAAATTGTTCGAAATTTATTTTGAACAAGAGATCTACAATTTCAGTTTTCTTATTTGATAATCCCATGATGGTACTTCTCATAAATAATTAGATAGGCGTATTACTGTAGAATAGATATAAACTAGAAATACCCTTTTGGTAAAAGTGATGTAAGGCATTTGAACAAATGAAGCCTTAAAAATGATTACACTCAACTATAACTTCATAACTAAATAATTCTTCAATTTGACAATTGACAATCAAACTTTTCACAGGGTGATGAATTGAACAGATATGGAGAAATATATATTTCCAAAAATCCAAGCATGAAAATTAAAATTGTTGATGGCACCGGCTTGGCTGCTGCTCTGGTTCTTAATTCGATTCCTGACGGCACAAAAAAGGTTCTTCTGATAGGAAAGCTTAACAAACTGGCATATTACTTGACATTGGTCTTATGTCAAAGAAAAATTCAGGTAGTATTTAACTAATATTATATAGTTTATACAATTATTTAGTTACACAAAGGATTTTAGTATCTGATTATTGCATGTATATATACAACTATACCAGTACAAGCAGATTGTTGTGCTACCAAAAAAAATAGGCAAAAAGATGAAAATAAAAAACAGAAATCTCCTTGGGACTATTATCTTTTGATTAGAATCAGTTGTGTCTAAACTGAGAATGAAACAGGTTGAGATAATGCGCAAAGACTTGTATGAGTTTCTGAAACTTCAAATGCCACAAAAGATGAAGGATTTCGTTCTGCTATCAGATAGTTACAGGAGCAAGGTGAGAACTATATTTTTTAAGTTAATATATGGAGAATTACCTAAAAACAATGTCATATAATATTAATTGTGCAGTCTTCTATACTTATTTTCATAATATTACTAATTAAGTAATGTTGTTATAAAAAAGAAGAAGAGTTATCCATTTAAATTTAGACATGATCTGTTAATGTGAAACATGTAACATCGATGACTTATTTTCTTATGTAGGTCTGGTTAGTGGGAGAAGATTTAAGATACAGTGATCAAATGAAGGCTGCAAAAGGTGTGCATTTCATTCCCTTCTCTCAGTGTCCACCGACGACTGTGCGTAAGGACTGCATTTACAATTCTACCCCTGCCATGGTAGTCCCCAAAGCATTCGAGAACCTGCACTGTTGCGAGGTAATTCCATGCAACTTTTGTTACTCTACACTGTCTGTAAATCTACATTCAACCAAACCATTTTATAGTACAATTGGTGCAAACCCTGGAAATTAAGGCACTAGATTTTTCACTGTAATTTGGAAAAAAAAAAAAAGTTGATTGCTGAAAATCATCATAATATAAATTGAGCGGAAACAGACATATCGGATATAATTTATTACTTCATTTCCAATTTTAATTGAAAAGGCAAGCTCAAGTTTTGAATGGCATGAAATTTTATATTATCGGTAGTGTGTATTGCCAACCCGACTGGTCTCGATGATTTCATCGAGTTAATTACTCTTCACTTTGAAGTAAATATTTGTTCCTACCAAACAAAGTTATTTACCAGACCCATTCTTTGTCAACCCAGAAACACATGTATTAATAAATTTAAAATATAACAGAACTGGCTACCAAGAAGGGTGATAAGCGCATGGCGAGCAGCCGGTATTATACATGCACTAGAAGGATGGGAAACACACGAATGCGGCGAAAATGTAACATCAATAGATAAAGTATGGGATGCGGCTCTTAAGCATGGTTTTGCTCCATTTAGCCTTGCTGCTGAAATCTAGACAATCATATATACATGAATTCTAAGTTTGTCTTAAAATATGTTTATTATTTTGTTTGGTGGAGAAGACAAGGTGTTGTCTGGTACACAATTTGGGCTATGCCAGAAATTTGTTAAGTGTGTAGTTAATGGAATACTATGGTGATTAGTAGCTTTATTGTAACACCTTTGTATGGTATATTAGCATCAAAACTGATTTTGTGTATTTTTATGTTATAAATATTAGGAGTTATATTATGACCTGCAGCATAAATTAACGGTACACATTAATTATGAGGCTGGTTTTGGTTATTTGTTGCTCTTTTTTAAGATAAGATAAAGGTATTGTAGTGAGCCTTTTTCTTTATTAGAACGTGATAGAATCTGAAAATTGATTGAAAAATAACAGTTAGAAACCGGCCTATGGTCTAGTGGCAAAGACAGTGTTCTATATATGAGAATTAAATCTGCTGAAATCTATGGGGATTTCAAAGATCCTGAAATTCAAAATCCAACCATCTAAGTTTTTTCATACATGAATCTCAAAGCAAACAGTTTTTTATGCACGAATCTCGAAACATATAGACGGTTGAATTGAGAATTTCAGGGTCTAGATTTGTTTCCCTATATATGAAAGGTTGCAGGTTCAAAATCCGGTTAGGGGAATATTTCTTGTAAATGTTAAATAGTTGGATGACTTAACCTCCAACCTTTACTTAAAAAATAAAAAAAGTAAAATAACGGTTAGGATTTAGGAAATAGTATTGACGTACCATATTTCAGCAATATTTTTGTTTTTAATAACTTTGCTTTACAAACATATTACTAGTGAGCCTTATTGTTTTTTTAATATTATGGACAGAATTGCCCTCTCACAAAATTGCTGAATAAAATGATTTACAATCTGAGCGATAAAAGTATGCCTTTTCATTTAATAAAATTTCAATTACTATTATATTCAGCAAGTAAATTGCTTGCACGCTAATAATTTTGTAATATGAAAAATTGGTTAGCAGAATTTGTCATCTATAACATGCAAATAATTAAGACCAATTTATGGATCATGTAATTACATTATGCTTAATTGGTCATGACCAATTCATTTCAATTTCTCTAGACTTAAATTATTGGCATTAAGTTTGAAAAAGAATATTACCCAATATACAAAATAAATACTAGTACTAGAAATAATATTTTTAAATTAATTTTGAGTTTTATGAGATATTATTAAAAAATAAACCTTTTATTGGTTTATACTCGGAAAACAAAGGTCTCAATTTATTTATTTTTGTACTACCATGAATAATCTGAATATTAGCGCCTCTAGTTCAAAGTTAATTTTTTTTTGTGACGTCTAATATAGCTTAGGCTCCCATTTTTTTCCTGATTTTCATTGAAATTTGAGATCTTAGGCTCCCATTTTTTTTGTCAAAAAAGAACAAGTTTCTTGACATTGAACTAGATTAATCAGCCCATAGTACAATTTTTGTTTCATGGGCCAAATTCAAGTCCATTAGAAAAATATTTTGCTCGGCCGAATTTCGGTCAGAAATCCCAACAAACGCCAGCCAACGAAATAATGCACGCGGTTACCTCCTCTCGTTTCCTCTTCGCCTTGCTAAGAGATGACTCCATTAGATAAGTGTTAATTATTATTAAGAATCATTATTTCTTTCTTTATCAAGGGGCTTCGGTTGCAGAGGTCTTCTGAAGGAGAACAGAGTAGGTCCGATGCCCATCGGACCTACTTTTAGGTTCAACGAGCACGATGACCGTCCGATCTAATTTAAGATTTGTGCGCATGAACATTGAAACAAACACGCACGATTTAAAGCGTTCCGCACGAATCTTAAAGCAAATCGACGGTGATTAAACCCATCGAACGAGAGTAGGTCTGATGCCCATCGGACCTACTCTCAAGTGCTTCTGAAGGGGACCAATTTGGGTCTGACGCTCGCGAGACTCAAATTTGAATTGGATGAATTTCAGTTCGTTCAATCCGCTTTAAGTTCGTGCAAATTAAATTGCCATGAATTTTAAAACGGACGGAACGAACTGAGAAACCATCATAGTCTGTTGGACGTCCGACCCAAATTGTCTCCCTTCTAAATAGGACCAATTTGGGTTCGATGAGTTCCCAATCCATCCGGTCCGCTTTAAAATCTGTGCGAACTAAATTGATACAATTATTAAAGTAAAATATACATATCTTAAAACAAATCGAACGGACAAGAAATCCATCCGACTAAAATTTGAACGGAAATAATAACAAATCTTAAAACGAACGGGAGAGAAATCTTAAAAGAAATCGAATGCACGGAGAAATATTTGAACGGTTGGAATGGAAATAACATTGGAATGGTTCATGTTATTCCTTTCGAATAACAGCAGATTTATTTCCCCAGAGGGAAGCCCCTTCGACCCATTTGCAGTTTCAATACCAAAAAAAATACCAAAATTTTTGGCGCAACATAGGACTCTGCCACGTCGCCTTTTATAAAAAAAAGTCAACATTAACTAACATTTTACGGAAAATCTTTTCCGAATACATACCACTCAACTGTCAATTTTGAAAAGTAAATCAACCCCGATTCTGTGAAAAATGGAAACATTATCACCTTTAATCAAGACATGTCATATCGGTCTCGTTTAGTAAATCCTTAATCCAAATTCCAAACATCTTAACTGTTTTATTATTACACAAAACATCGTTTAACAAACCAGAGAATTGCACTAAACAGAGCATCTCACACAAAAAACAGAGCATCCAAGCAAAACTAAGCTGAGAGAACAAGCGTTCTTCTCATAACAACAAAGGCCAAATAAGAAAAAGAAAGAAAGAAAGAAAAAACAAAGCAAACATAAAGTATCACCAGCAGAAATACTAGAAGAGAAGATCAGGGTGACCAAAGATGAGGAAATGTATTGCCTCCATTACCAGAGGAAGTACACGCACGGCGGCTAATGGAAACATGTGAAGTAGGAGAGAAAGCATGAGCATCCAGAGGCCGAGGATGAAGGTAGAAAAGATTGTAAAGGCATCGCCGGTGCTGACAACAGAGGATTGGCTCAAGTCCTGAATGATGAAAGAGGTGGCGACAAGCATGAAGAAAAGACCAAGATGTCGAAGTGCATCGGGGAGGTGGTTGAGGTTGATGTAGTGTCTCGCTGCATGAGGAGGCATAGCGTAGTTGTTTACTTCTCCGCCATCGTTCATCTCCGTCTCCTCTCTCTCTCTCTCTATTAGGATACACCTTTGTGTGTCACAATACTTTAATTGTATGCAATTTGATTGTAGACTATATCTTACATCTAAAACCGCACCACTGGTCCGCCGCCAAATAGGTTGATGATGAATGTCATATTCTTTTTTGAAAATCATGTCATATGTGACGTACAATTGAGCCACAATTGAGCCAGACTCCGAAGGAGATAGTAGGTATTGGGATTAGCATTCTTGTGACATACTAAGTGACCTACTTTTAGATTCAATTAGCTTGTACGATTAGTATTAACATCTGTGCGTGCGGAAATTGAAACAGACTAGTACGGATTTTAATGCAATCGCACGAATCATAATGCAGATCGGATGGTCATCGGACCCATCGAACCAAAGTAGGTTCGATGGGCATCAGACCTACTCTGAATTGACTCCTAAGACGGTCTTTTTTTTAAAACTTGATAGTGGCTACCAAGTGACACCTAAGACGGTCTCAATTAAGAACCTTTTGTACTTCTTTTTTTTTCTGAGGAAAGTCATAATATGTACATTAGCGCCACTAGTTCAAGGGTAAATATTTTTTTGTGACGTCTCGCGTAGCAAGTCACAGACAGTAGAATTGGAATTTTTTTAAAAACCATAAATAAAATAATTAAATTTACCAAAACAACATGATTACCCGAAGATTTACAAAAACCATCAATACCGAGATGCCAATTCGGTCCGAACGATTTTTTTTTCTCCGGACCGAATTGGCATTTCGGTCCCCCTTTATTTTTAACTATTGCGCAGCCCACGCTACAGAAAATCCACAAATATTTCCGGACCGAATTGGCATTTCGGTTCGGCCAAATTTCCCTCCGGACCGAGATGCCAACTCGGTCCCATTGTTTTCTTTACTCTGCTCTCCTTTCTCCCTTCTTCTTTCTTCCATTTTTCTTCTTACCCGAGCCCGAGGCTTCTTCTCTTCTTCTACCCGAAACCAAACCAAAAAAACTTAATTTTAACCCCCTCAAATCTTCGTCATTTTTTATTCTAATCACATATTTGAATATAGTTTGGAGAGAAGAACAAGAAAAGCTTCAAATCTACAAGTTTCATTGGGTATGTGGTTAAATTTTTTATTTGAAAAAAATATCCGAATTTTATAATTTTTTTCTAGAATTATTTAGTTTAGTTATAGAATAAATTAGTTTTTTGTAGTGTATTGTAGTGTAATTTCATGTATTATAGTGTGAATTTTTAATTTAGAAAAAAAATCCGAATTTTAATTTTTTTTGTAATATTATTTAGTTTAGTTTGTATGTAGTGTAAATTAGTTTATTTTAGTGTATTGTAGTGTAAATTAGTTTATGTTAGTGTTATTTATTTAGTGATTGTAGTGTATTTTAATGTATTGTAGTATAAATAAATTGTATAAATAGTTAAAGTAATTAGAGTAATTTAGTGTAAATAAATTTAGTGTAAATAAATTTAAGTGTGAATAAATATTTAGTGTAAATAAATTGTATATAAATTGTATAATTTTTTAGTGCAAATAAATTTAGTGTGAATAAATATTTAGTGTAAGTAAATTTTATAAATATTTAGAGTAATTTAGTGTATAAATTTATTGTATATAGTGTTTAGTAATTGTATAATGATTTGGTTTGCATGTAGAGTAATCTTGGTCATAGTTTTTTTTAAAAATAAATGTAGAATAATTTAGGCTTTTTTTAGTGTAATTTAGGCTTTTTTTAGTATAATTTAACTAATTGTAGGTTTTTTTAATTTTGTATGTAGAGTAAAATTAGCTAAAAGAATTTTTGATTTGTTAACTAATTGGAGTTTTTTTATGTTGTAATTTTATTTATATTGTAGTGCAAAATGGCTGCTGAACAACGCTTGTTGCAATTGCCTCCTGAGCAACACAAGATATCGTTGGTGAATACAACGGTATTTGTTTAATATCGGGTTGGATTTAAATTTCAAAATAAACTTGGAAGTTTAAATTAATTTTTGTTCTTTACATTATTTTGCATGAAATTATCGTTCCAGCCGGTTCGTTCACTGCGTCCTGGTCCTCGGCAAATGGGCATTCATTACCAGCCTCGGATGAAAGAAGGGTTGGTGTATTTAGGCCTGTACCAGATGAAGGATGTGACGCATTGTCAGATTGATAAAGCGTTGATCACTGCGCTCGTCGAGAGGTGGAGGCCCGAGACGAATACTTTTCATCTTCCGGTGGGGGAGTGCACAGTGACACTGGAAGATGTCAGCTGTCTGTGGGGCTTATCTGTTCAAGGTAAAATATTTTTTCTTACTAATTTATAATTTTGTGATTAATTTATATTTAGTGCAGGTAATTTAGTGTAAATAAATGTAGTGTAAATAAATTTAGTGTAAATAAATGTAGTGTAAATAAATTTAGGAATAAATTAATTTAGGAATAAATAAATTTAGTGTAAATAAATTTAGGAATAAATTAATTTAGGAATAAATAAATTTAGGAATAAATTAATTTAGTGTAAATAAATTCTATTAATATTTAGAGTAATTTAGTGTAAATATTTAGAGTAATTTAGTGTAAATAAATCCTATTAATATTTAGTGTAAATAAATTGTATAAATATTTAGAGTAATTTATCTTTTTTTTTAGTGTATTAAATTGTATTGTAAATATCGAGTATATGTTTATCTCTAACATCTATGTTTACAGGAAAGCCAATTGCTGGACATACAGATGATAATTGGTTGATCGAAGATTGCCTAGGGCATGAGGTATATGACGGCAATGAATACAGTGATGATGAATTTTTTTATTCAAAGGTGGACAAAGGTGAAGTTAAGAGATCCAAATACCATATGCGCCTAAAATGGTTGAATGACCGCTTTAACGGAAACTTGGCACATGACACTCCCCAGGAGACCGTCGACCGACACACACGGGCATACTGCATGGACTTGTTTGGATCGGTGATGTTTCCCGATGCGAACTCAAGTTCTGTCCCGATCATGTACTTGCAGTTCTTAGAGAATTTGGGACCCCAGGAAGAGGACTACAATTGGGGAGGTGCTGTACTTGCCTGCCTGTATCGTGAGTTGTCTCGGGCTTGCAGAAAGACAACAGTTTCGATTAATGGTCCATTACTACTGCTGCAGATGTGGTGTTGGACTCGGTTTCCTATAGGCCGGCCCAGAGGCAGAAACGATTTACCATTTGGCGGTGAAATCCAATTGGAGAGGATGGCTTTTGGCGCAAGATGGACTATTCCGCATCAATGGGATGGCAATCCTATTAGAGGTATATTTATTTAAACATGTATTTAAATTATATTTCTCAATATAATTTAGTGTTAATTCAATATTTATTTGTAATGTGTTCACAACTTAGGTGTATCGCAATATCGTAACCAGTTTGAGCGTCTGAATGTAAATGTTGTCAACTGGATGCCGTATACGACTTACTATCACCAACAACCTTGGCGCGGGATTAGAGACCGAGATATATTTAGATATCGCGTGTGGTTGGTCCATTTCTGGGAGTTAGAGATTCATCTTCCTGAGAGGGTTTACCAGCAGTTCGGATTATTTCAGCTAGTTCCTCCGCAGGCTCCACCACCCTTTGATTATATTGAAGGCATCCGCAGTCACACACGTGCGGATGGTTTGTACGAAGACGGATTAAGTTCAGACTGGAGCACTCACTGGGCGGAATTTATCGCTCAACCACCCTGGGCAAATGAAGAGCCGGGACCTTACGATATGGATAGGTACGTTTTTTTTTTAAATTTTGAATTCGGATCCAGTGATGAGTTAATTTATTCTAATTGGTCATTACAGATATCCCGAGTATATGGATTGGTTCTTCCGGAACGGCATGCCAACGATTTACGTAAATCAAAGCCACCAAGAAATTCTGAGCCAGCCATTGCCAGAACTAGAAGTAGAAGTAGACCGTTTTGGGTATGTCTCGGATGCCGAGGTGCAATCGCGTACCGTAAGTATTTTAATTTTAATTTTTAATATATCTGCTCATTTTATTTACGAACTATCTTTCATTTTATTTAACTATTCTATTTTTTTTTTTGCAGAGATTTCGCCTCATAAATATGACCGCAGAAGGAATTGCGATGGTGAAGACACCTGGGCCAATGGCTTTTGGACTCCAATTGCTAGAGCATAGTCGTGATTTTTTACGGGATATTGGGCATATCGCAATGTTCAGAGCCATGGTCGAGAAAGCCGGACTTCCATTTGACATAAACCACATCGATATCAGCGGTGATATTCCAGACATGAGAGCGAGGCATGTAGATGTCCAAGTTCCTCCAACGACTCATGACGATATTATGCACGGAATTTACAGCTCGCTTCAATCCATAGTAATAGACGGGCGCCCTCTAGCAGATGATGCGGGGCCATCAGCAGCGGCTCCTACAAGACGCCCGACAAGGCAAACTCGCAGATTTAGCCACTCGAGATTCACTAATCCTAGGGGCAGGGAAGACATTGATTGATTTAGTGTAGGTTTTGTTTAGTGTATGTGTTGTATGAGCAGTCTTTAATTTAGTGTAAACATGAATTAATTTAGTGGTTCCTCTTCTTCGACGTCTAATCCGTGCTTCCTTC
Organism: Carex parvula; assembly: GCA_025461045.1. Taxonomy (NCBI): domain Eukaryota; kingdom Viridiplantae; phylum Streptophyta; class Magnoliopsida; order Poales; family Cyperaceae; genus Carex; species Carex parvula. Next base: position 836,556 of record JAJGRW010001009.1, on the reverse strand, counting down.
TACATCTCTGACATACCAAATCTTCTTCGCATCTGAAATTCCAAAATTCCGATAACATTAAAAATTAATAACACCAAAAATGCAGAAATTCGTCCATATTCCATCTAATTCGGCCACATTCAAAATTCAGAAAAACAGAAAATCAGAAATTCAGAAAATTTACAGCTCAGAAATTCGACTAGATTGAAAATTCAATTATGATTAAATGGCTACATGGAATTTTGGGTTCTTTATATGGAAAGAAAGGCGTCGAAGTCTAGTTTTCAGATAATATAACTTGTACATACAGAAATATTACGGTTTGCTACAGTCTTGACGATTTGTCGACGGAGGTCAGAAATTCAGAAAAACAGAAAATCAGAAGTTCAGAAAATTTACAATTCAGAAATTCGACTAGATTGAAAATTCAATTATGATTAAATGGCTACATGGAATTTTGGGTTCTTTATATGGAAAGAAAGGCGTCGAAGTCTAGTTTTCAGATAATATAACTTGTACGTACAAAAATATTACGGTTTGCTACAGTTTTGATGATTTGTCGACGGAGGTCAGAAATCAGAAAATCAGAAAAACAGAAATTCAGAAAATTTACAATTCAGAAATTCGACTAGATTGAAAATTCAATTATGATTAAATGGCTACATGGAATTTTGGGTTCTTTATATGGAAAGAAAGGCGTCGAAGTCTAGTTTTCAGATAATATAACTTGTACGTACAAAAATATTACGGTTTGCTACAGTTTTGATGATTTGTCAACGGAGGTCAGAAATCAGAAAATCAGAAAAACAGAAATTCAGAAAATTTACAATTCAGAAATTCGACTAGATTGAAAATTCAATTATGATTAAATGGCTACATGGAATTTTGGGTTCTTTATATGGAAAGAAAGGCGTCGAAGTCTAGTTTTCAGATAATATAACTTGTACGTACAAAAATATTACGGTTTGCTACAGTTTTGATGATTTGTCAACGGAGGTCAGAAATCAGAAAATCAGAAAAACAGAAATTCGTATAAAATTCAGAAATGGTCTTCCATTTAAAACAAACATAGTCTTATATAAAACATGGTCTTGCATTACACAATATTCATCGTTCCTTACGTCTCAATAATTTGTTCACCAGACGACTAGCAGTCCGACCAATAGATGGTCGGCTACCAGATGGTCCTGCTTGACTACCAGTTGTTTGTACATGTGGAGCAGATGCAGATGCCTCTGGCCGGGTGCCAGATACTCTTCTCCGTCTTTCTTGTGGAGTAGATACCTCTGTATACCTAGCAGATGCAGATGCCTCTGGCCGGGTGCCAGATACGCTTCTCCATCTGTCAACAGTTGCCCCTGTACAATGCGGATATAAATATAATTAAGTGTGTAAAATCTTAATTTAATTAAAAATATGTACTAATTCACAATTACGATTTCTAACCTGACGGTCTTCTTCTACCGGATCCCTCTAGACGTTGTACTCCACTGCGTGGCCTACATTGAGCTTCCATAACATCCATAGCATTAGGAATTCGCTTGTGCTTCCTCCTACCCTTGTTAATTTTATTTGGGTCCGGCTTGATTTTCCCTGCTCCCAACTCATATATCCAATTGCGGTCGCTGCCGAAGCTGTGAAACTCACCTCTCCATGTGTTGACATAATTTTCAACGCTATAATCGACGACCTCGTAGACGGGAAATTCACCACCCATTGGTATCACTCGGTGCTCCTTTGCTTTGGCAATCCGACGTTCTAACGCTGTCATGATTTTTCCTGATAATCTCATTCCATTTCGATGCCAATTTCGAGCAACCGCACCTCTTCTGACATACCAATCCACAACTTTATAGAATGTGCGATCAACTATTGCCGTTACAGGCAGTTGGCGAGCCACTCGGAAAACATTGTTCAATGATTCTGATCCGTTCGTAGTCATAATACCCCACCTATTTGGGCCTCCGTCATGACATTGTGCCCATTTATGGAGTTGCAGAGGCTCTTCTTCGAGATTTTGCAACCTTTTACCACACCACATGATGTACTGGTGAGTAGTAATGCTCCTATCTTCTATCATTTCCATACCCTCATCAAACCTCCAAGGTTTCATCTTACCACAAACACAGTGAAAATTTATTCAATTGCTCTGTCCTTGCACAACTTGTACACATTCGATGCAATATGATGAGCACACAATCGATAAACTGCTTCACCCCTCTCCTCACACCACCCTAAATCAGTACGATCAAACACTGAACGGATTGCAGCATGCTGGTCTGATATAACACATATCCGACCGGGGCCGACAACATCTTCGCGTACAAATTGCATAAACCAGCCCCAATTATCTGAAGTCTCCTCTTCCACAATTCCGAATGCTATTGGCAGTAATTGTTGTTCTGCATCATAAGCGCATGCCATGAATAGTTTTCCTTTGTACATGCCGGATAGGTGTCCTGCATCTACACTTATAACTGGTCGGAGATATGGCCAGGATTGAATGCATGGACCGAAAGCCCATGTCACACGGATGAAAATATGTTCGCCCAACGTGCTAGATGGTTTGTGATCAATTATGTATCTTGTACCTGGGTTAGACCTCTGGATTGCCCCGAGCATAGAAGGTAGCAGTTCGTAAGCTTTCTCCCAAGAACCAAATAAATCGGCAATAGCCAGCTCCCTCCCTCTCCAAATCTTGCTGTATGAAGGCTCAACCGTTTTGTACTCCTGTCTAACTGCAATTCGACATGCTTTTATTGACATCTCCAGGTCCTCCTTCAGACCCGGTTTGATTATATCTGCAATCATCCTGGCAGTCATCTGACGACTGTCTGCTGTACATGCAATACTGTAACAATTGTGCTCGTATGGGTTTGTTGCAATTGTCCAATTGCCCGTCTCAGTGGTTTTTGCGTATACCCTCCACGGACACCCCTCTACTGTACATACAACCACATATCTGTTACGATTGGTCTGGGTTTGTTGTATTTCTAAGTTATTATCCATGGCATATCCATTCAACTTTGATTTAAGATCAGCTTTGGATTCAAATATCTGTCCCACCGAAAATGGATGACCAAAAAATGCTTCATCCTTGTACGACATCGGCACATCGTCATGAAATGCCGAACAAGGATGCTGCAATCCCCGATTAATAAAGGAAATAGACGATTGCCACTCATTCCTTACTTCTTCCATCCTAATCTGATCCTCAATTTCGGCCATTTCCTCTTCCCCGACAACTGTGTCATCAGGGTCAGAGCTTGTTTCTGAGTCAGTATCATTATTCAGGTGGTCAAAATAATTCTGCAAATCAACCGGGGGTATTTCGGGGGTTTCATCACAATGTGCCGGTGAATCAGTCACCGGTATGTCTCTGCTAGTTCCGGGTACACTACCCGGGCATGGGTCATAATTGGTCTGACTAACAACTGGTACTAACTCAACCACTAATTCAAGAAGTTTAAAATTCAATACCGGAGTGACATTCGCAAGCACCATATACCAAATCGTTTCGTTGTCTATGTTGAACAACTGGTATTTTTCTGCTGAGCCAGGTGGTGCCGTGTTCAAACGTGCACTGATTGTTAGATTGAACCGGCTAGGGAGCAAACGAATGCCAACATATCTGTCTTCTTAGCTCATCAAGACTAGTTGAGTTAGTAACAGGAAATGTACAGGTCGGTGCGTCTGTAATTTTGCGTCTGTGATACACATTTATTAATACTTGAGACATTTCCTGAACAAAAAATTTCACGATTAACCTTCAATAATTTTCAATTTTACAGCAAAAAATATGATCATAATTGAAAAAAGAAACTTACTACAATATTCAGACGAACGCTAGAGGCACAATGCAGGAGCCGATCTGTAATTTGGAAAACTGAAACTATGCACAATAGAGAGGCATGAAGGTCTCGAAAAGAAGGTTTGAGAGAGAAGAAGCTCTCTGTCTCTGTTTCGCAAAAAAATAATGCAGTGAGCAGAGAGCAGAATACACATTTATTGGACAGAACATGTTCTGGACCGAGATGGCTACTCGGTCCAGAAAAAAAATTCTCTGGACCGAAATGCCATTTCGGTCCAGAGGCAGCCACACGATCGGCCACAGCTAACCCTCTGATTTGTTGTGAAAAATGGGAGACCGAAATGCCAATTCGGTCTGGAGAAAAAAAAATCGTTCGGACCGAATTGGCATCTCGGTATTGATGGTTTTTGTAAATCTTCGGGTAATCATGTTGTTTTGGTAAATTTAATTATTTTATTTATGGTTTTTAAAAAAAATCCGTAGAATTGTGATATCCGTAGTGACAAATGAATTATGCGGGTTCGGTAATAATTCGGGTATAATTCGGAAATGATTTGATTTCCTAAGAGTAAAAAAAAACTCAAAAAAAAAAAACCAAACATAAATTTTGCATTTCATTCGCGAATAATTCGTCGTTCGGTTTGAAAACTCCAAAAAACATTTTATTCGCGAATAAAACACAAATATTATTATTGTAGTGATTTATAATGTAACTTCCGCATAAAACTCAAATATTGTTACTATACTAATCTCTAATGTAACTTTAATCCCATCGACTAAATTGGTATCATCTCAAAAACTGAAAAGCGAAAAAGAACAGTCAATCGGTAAAATAATCCAGGAAGTCTCTACTCATTACACGAACACATCTATAGATATAGATAGTATCTAATCTTCAATTAGTTTTGGTACTGCAGATGAAAGTACTCTTTCTTCTATATGCGGAATCATAATATCTTTCTGAGTGTCAGATTTGTATTTGATACGTTGCTACCGTATTTGATACGTTGTTGGTAGCAGAGGCAGATCTAGAATTTTGATCAGAGTAGACACAAAACCAATAAGAGTGTAAATCTTTTTTTACTACATAATCTCATGAGCAAGAGTACAAAATGCAAATTTTCTGGGCCAGAGTTGGGCACGCTTTTGAGCCAGAGGTAAGCACAGTTTAAAAAATACACTGTGCTTAAAAAGATTTTCAAATCCAGGGGTAGGCACTTGCCTACCCCTAGGCCTATGTGGATCCGCCAGTGGTTGGTAGGGCTGCAAATACGTTGTTGGTAGGGCTGCAAACGAACCGCTGAGTCGAACTTATCTCTAGTTTGAGTTTGGTTTGAATTAATTTCGAACAAACTCAATTTCGAATCAAATTTTTTACGAACTCAATTTTGAACTTTTACGAACTTTGTTACGACTTACGAGTTATGATTTATGGCTGGACCATAGTTCGAAATTACAGCACTTCAATAAAAGCTCAGGCATTCTGAATTCTAATTACACAGTACACCAAAGTTTATATCAAAGTTCATTACAAATACCAAAGTTCAGTACAATCAATCAAAGTTCAGTACAATCACAGTATCCAAAGTTTTTCAAATAGCCAACAGAAGCAACATCACCAAAGTTTTTAAATATCCAAAGTATTTAAAGTACAATTTAAATATCAATAGAAGTACAGAACAATCAACAATATCTTAGAATTATTACAAACTCAAATATTATCCTAAAAAATATTAAAGTTCATTATCAGCGGAAATCAACGGTTCACGTTTGAGTTAATTTCGAACTAAGTTTTATTTGCGAACCTATTTCGAACGAACTAGGTCCAGTTGAATTTGGTTGGAATTAATTTCGAACTAAGTTTGGTTTGAATTAATTTCGAACGAACTCAATTTTGAATTGAATTTTTTACGAACTTTTTCGAATCAAACTAGAATCGAATTACGAACTATGAAATTTTTGTGCAGCCCTAATTGTTGGTAAGCAAAAGAGATGTTTTAAAAGAGAAGGAAACGAGGAATAAGAAAAAAAAAACAAAAGAATCGACACAGATATTGCAGATTTTTTCATTAATAAAATGAAATAATAACGAAAAAGGAATATATTTTTAAAAAATATCATTATCATTATCGTCCGCTAATTAAATGCTCAAACAAACCATAATCAATAATAAAAATGAACGAAAAAAATCTTGGACGGAAATGTCTATCTCATCTATAGCGCAGCACGAAAAATAATTAAAAAAAAAATCAGACGTGATAGTCTATCCCATCCAATTAATTTCAATTCTCTTATGTCAATTTTTGAATGTAATACCTAGATATTCTACCGGAATGCATGAACAATTGTTTAATCAATGTAGGAGTTTTCCAAACATAGTTTATGGAATTACAGAATTATTTTAAACTAAAAAAACAATCTAAATGATAATGCACATACTATGTAATATATATATTTATTCTCATTCCAACGTTGACATGCAGAACTAGAGCTGTAAATGAGCCGAGTTTGAGCGAGTTACCTCCAACTCGTACTTAGCTCATTTAGTTAATGAGCAAGTCAATTTGAGTTGGGATGGAATAACGGGCTGTAAAGCCAACTCGAGTTGGCTCACAACTCGTTTATAACTCGTTTGACCACTCAATTTTCTTAGTTATAGTTATATACTAGTAAGAGTTTATCTAAACACAAGCAATTCAAATGGGTTAGTAAAAGTTTACATAAACACAAACAATTCAAACATAATTAACAAGACAACTAACAAAACAAACAATCCAAACAGCAGCTTAGGAGTCATTTAGAAGGGCATGAGATTTATTGTGACAAATTTGTGTAAATCGAGTTGTTAATGAGCGAGTTGGAGTATGATCAAACTCAGCTTATTTATTAAACGAGTTAGCCAACTCGAGTTGAAACTGACTCAAGTTGTAAATGAGCGAGTTAAAGCGAGCAAGTTATGAACGAGTTACGAGTTAGAGCAATTTTATAAAGTCCTATGCGGAACCATAGTAGCCTCTTGGAAGTTTGAGTTATTTGGATCACAAGTTGGGGCAACCTGGGTGTACCTATCAGTGCTATAGAAGAATTTGTTCTTGACATAGCAAGGCAAATCTGGATGAGAGACATGACCATTTTGAAGAATAACCCTCAATTTTTTATCTTACATTCACATGAGCAAAAAGATTGGTAGAAATTTTACTGATTCAAAATTTAAATTAGTTTGAATAAAAAGAATTCAGACTGATTCAAATCAATTTTTTTCTCTATTAAAATATAAAATGTTTCTAAGTAAATAGATGGAGTCTTTCTAGTATATCTAAATTTAAAATATTCTATTTATTTTTCTAAAAAGAGAATAAAAAGCTGATTTGATTAGGTAGAAATTTTATTAGATTGGTAAAATTCCTACTGATTCTTATACCCCTGAAAATTTATTGGTACTCTTTCTATTTTTCTCTCTTCTTTTTTATATTTGCTATAGACAAAAAATTCTCCATTTGAAAAGGTCGTACATATATCGTTTTGACATCGATACATGTATTGTCAGGACATATAGTCGGAAATTTGAAATTTGATCTAGGCTAGGTAAAAAATAATGAGAAGTCGCAGAGGAGGAGAGTGGAGAACCACACGAGCAGGGAGCTGCAGGAGTGGCAGGGCGGAGGCAGAGGCACAGTCATTGCAGAGTCGAAATAGAAGATGGGTTAAGGACTTAAGGTTAGGGCGGACGGAGGCGCGCACGGAGAGAGAAGAAATTTTTGTCGAGAAAGAAGAAAAGAAAGAAAGAGAATTAAAGCTGAACTATTTCGCGCAGAAAAGAGAGATTTTCATTTTCCGCTCACGATTATTTGGACTGCCAAAAAAAATATATGTAGTTGGATTGTGTGCATAAATTATGCTACGGGTATACAAAAATAATATTTTAAGGTAGACAAAAGTCCACACATATATATATATATATATATACTGAACTTTATTTTTCATATTCGGAGACTTAGGCATCAAAATCCAATAACGTGTGTATCGTGCAAATTAATATCGATATTTACATTATCTAAATTTGTTAAAAGGCTTTTCTAATTAATAAAAAGAGGTAACTAATAATTATTGGAAGAATATCATCTAGCGATAGTTCAGATGTTGACACAAATATTGACGTGTTATGAATTTGTCAGAGCAACGGTAAAATTAAAAAGAAATTAAGTACAGTAAAAATATAGCTGTCCACTACTAAATAAAAATTAAATTAATCTTAATTTCAAAACAACTCCATCGCTGAAATTGATTTTCAACGCAAGGTCAATTGCTGGGAGGAGAGAGAGATGGGAGCCAATAGGAATTGAGAATTTTGCAGCGTGGTTTTAGAAAATATTTGCTAAATAAAAAAACTTGCTAAATTAGCAATCAGATGTGCAGCGCTGAAATTAAAAAAGAAATTACCAAGCGGGATTAGAAATCGAAAAACAATCCCGATGTGGATACTCTTAGTACGAACTTTGATGTATCAAAAATTATAAGTTTACACAAATTCAAAACTTCCATGAATCCATGCTGCACAGAAGATAATTTAAAATCTAATTCTTGTTATTGTTCGAACTTCCATGAATCCATGCTCAATTCTTCTGCTTTGTGAATTGTGATCGAATTTGTTGTTCGTCCTATAATTTTTCATAATTTCCTTACTCATCAATGCATTCATGTCGTAAATGTTAAGTAAGTGCCCCTCTGTAAAACAAGGTTGGGGTTAAATTAATAATTTAAAAAAAAAAAAGGAAAACCGTCTCTTTAACTTAAATAATCACCATTAAGATATTTGGGGTATTTCTTCTAATAATTTTTTGCACATGCAAAATACATGAATTCACATAAATTACATAAATTCTCACTGTGATGAAAACTTTGAGTTGGACGATAATTGTGTACCTTGAGAAATGATTGAAGTATAAAATAAATATTATTCATTTATTTGTAGGATATGAGAAGTTTCTACATGACATATGCTTTCTAGGCCAAACAATTTATTTTGTGAACATTTTTTATAAAATATTTTTTTTACGAATTTTAAAATCCAAACCTTCAAATTCAGATTCATGAATAGACTGAAAGACATTTATTTGTATTTTTACATGTAGCATACTACAAATATAGTTTATTTACAAAAATATATTAACAACAATCATTAATAATGAGATTTTGAACACAACAAAGAAAATAGCAGCATTTCCCAAATGCAGATCCAGTGCAATACTTGACCGTGTAGAATGAGATCTGAGTCGTCCGTTTTCATCTGACGTGAATCCTCTGCCGCTATCTCCTTTGCCTTCTTCCTTCGTTTCTCTCCTCTCTCTAATTCTCTATTGCCGCGATCTCCTTTGCTGCCACTCTTAAGGTTGGCTTTCTTCCTTCTTCTCCCCTCTTTTTTAGCTCATCTATAGACTTCGTTGCTTTTTATTTTGCTAAAAAATTGTTCGATTTCTGTTGCACCCGAATTTAGGGTTTAGGGTTTTGTGCAACTTTGGTCCAAAAATTGAGAGGTACAAACTAAAATTTTTGGGGTTTTGTCAAAACAAAATGATGTTGCAAGTGCATGCAAGTAACAGACAGGTCACAAGCCATTACAAATTGAGATTCTGTGTTATTAGAACCGCACAATCTAACAACTTCTATCAAAAGGAATTGAACTGATCCCATCAATCAGTCAAAACAAAAGTATAAACCAGTTGGCCACTGGCATCCGTCAACGAAACATTCAATTCATTATGTAACAAATAACTAATTTTATCCCTACTGCAACAATCTCTGCTGACAGGCAAAAGCACTGCAATAGTCAATAGAAGGGCAGGAGAGAGATATGAACTGCACTTGAACTTGAATAAATCAGTCATCATCAGGTGTATTAAACCATGGTGATTTTTTTACCAAAATACATAGGATAATTCTGTGTTTATGTCCAGCTGCATATACAAGTGCAAACTATTTGCTACTGCCATGGTCTGAGAAACCAGAAACAAAGAAATAAAAAATAATAAAATAAGGTTTTGCTATCAGTTAGATGTTGTATATAATATGAAACCTGCCAGGTACCATACCTTTACTGGAAAGACAAGTGTGCTGTCCATGCAACTTATAGTACCAGTGCATACAAGCCAACATGTAAAAAAAAATATACCAGTATGGCAGGTTCAATACTTATTGACCAATACATGAAAAAAGAAAACACACCAAAGAGTAAACACAATTACCAAAGAATGATAATTAGTATTATGAACTTACCTTTGTCAAACATTTTTTCCATCAGGAATTGAGCCTTGTCAAACTTGTTTGGGAATAAAGGCTTGGTTATTGTTCTTGTGTTGCTGTTGTTGTTGATTGAGCCTTGTCAAAATAAATAAAAAATTGTACCATTTTTCTTTTCCTGTCAAATGTTTTGCCATCAGGTTTGAGCCTCGTCAAAATAAAGGATATTGTACCATTTTTCTTTTAACAATGTTCATAATTATTATAGCAAATGCTGATTGAGGAAACAAGAACCAGCAATGTCAATACCGCTATTATTTCAATTGGGGGTTTACTCCTTGTATTACTGAATCCCAATCTGAAGATAAGAAAGTTGTTTTCTGTACCTTGAGACCAGATATCATGGATGTTAAGGTGCTCGAGAAAATGGTCTCTGTAAAGGCTGAATGATTGAGGGCTAAAATCCCCCTCCCCTGTCCGAGAAGAAAAATTGCTAATTTTTCTTTAGTACTTGTGTATTAGCTTGAGATAACTTATGGATGGTTTGTGGTTTTCTTACATTTGAATACAGGGATCGTGCATGTAAGGTGTTTGGTAGTATTTTTCACGACTTGTAAATGATGGAGGTTATAGATCTCACTGGAGACAGAATTAGTGGGTTGCCTGACCCGATTCTTACCCACATCCTCTCTTTTATACCTACCGAAGAGGCTGTGCGCACATGTATTTTGTCCAAACGATGGATAAAGGTTTGGGCTTCTTTGCCTGTTCTCGTCTTGGATGACCATACAACCCAATATGATGGTCTAACACAAGAAGAGTACCAACAACGTGAAGTTAAGTTTCTAAGATTCCTTGGCGGCGTCATGTTTAATCGAGAAATCATAACCCTGGATACATTCAAACTGGATTGGTGCGTAAATGAGTGGGACACTCATACTATTGTATGTCGATTTGTTCGTTGTGCAATCATGTGTAGACCCCGCATATTATCAATCCATATCGAGACTAGCAGATGCGAGACTAGCAGATATTTCAACTTGCCTGATTCAATTTTCACATGTACGTCAATAGAGGAGATGTCATTGTCGCTTGAAACTGATGATATTTTTCACGTAGATAATTTTCTTAGACCGAGATCAATAAGCCTCCCTTTCCTCAAAAACCTGGAGCTTGACCACATGGATTTGGATGATGAAATAATGGCAATGCTTATATCGGGGTGTCCAGTTCTTGAAGAATTAGCTTTGATTTATTGTTGGTTAGAACTGAATATGATTTCCTCTAATGTGCTGAATAAGTTGGTACTAACAAATTGCAATCAGCGTGGGCCGGTGGAGATTTCTTGCCCTGGAGTTGTCTCTGAGCATTACAGCTGTAAAAGCGGGAGGGATTATATTGAAGAATATGTCATCTCTTGCCACGGCTGACATCATATTTGTAGATCACGAAGAGTACACAAAATTTGACTTGAGGCTTCTCGGTGGCCTTTCAAACGTCACAAGTCTAGAGCTAGTGACAAATTGTCCTGATGTTATGGTATTCTCCATTCTAGTTCTGTCAAATAATAAAAATCATTATTAATTAATTAGTTAGTCAATAAGGACAAGATAAGGAAGGGACATAAACAACTTAATCTTCTATGAATGCTTTTGAGCAATTTTGTAGAATGGTAGTGGAAAGGCAAAACTAACGAATGGGTTGGGTTGGATTCTTCAAACATGCTATCTCTAGGCTATATTTTTAGGGTACCAGATCTGAGAATATAATTTCTTTTACTTTGATGCTAAGATTTGATAAAAAGCTGTGTTAAAGCAGCAGTTTGATTTATTGAATAGTTTGTCCAATTTTAAGTTCATATTCCCCGTTTTAAATATATTTTTTTTTGAACTGTGTAGGATTTGCTACTAGCTGACATTCCAAATTGTCCGACTTTAAATAACTTAAAGAGCTTGGAGCTTGGAAACTTAGATTTTAATTATGACTGGAATTTAGCGGCCCGTCTCCTCCAACGTTCATCCAATTTGAAGGACCTCATTTTGCACTTCAATCCAGTACTCTCTCTCTCTCTTATTATTATTTTTTTTTAAAAGCTTGGGAGAGGCGAGTAATCTCTTTCTCTCTCACTCTATCTGGTGATTCCCTAGTTATAAGCCGGTATCTAAGTAGGGGCTGGATTCCTAATTTGATTAATGATTGGAACAGTGATGACTGGTACAGTCTGGTAAGATGCTTAGGTTTTAGTACCATAACTGCGTGACATCAGTAATGAACATATGCGATGCAAACCATTTTATACTTTTTTTCGTTTTTGTTATTTTTGTTGTTGCTGCCTTCTGATTTTGTGAGTGTGTATGCTGTGTTAACTGGACTACATAGGGGGTTATTAATGCTCTGACTCACTTGCACAACATAATAAAACCAGTCAAGATAAATAGTAGTGTGTAGAACATGTTTATGCAATAGAAAAAAATACCAAATGAATGGAGCGAAGCACTTTGTTTCATGTAAACCCAGGCTAGCTAGACCTTGAATTAGGAAACTGTTATCTGCTATCTGATTAGTGAACTTTTGAATTTTTCACCAACAAAGCTGAGTGAAGATGACACAGAAGAAGAGTTTCAAGGAGGTATTGCATTCCAACATGAGTACCTTGAAGCAGTGAAGATAAGCTGCCCGGGAAAGAAGGTTGAGTTGGTTAAGGAGAGTGTTGGCTTTTATACAACAGCAGAGATTATTATCTTGTAAGATTGTCATCTCCCGTCACATTATTTAACATGTTTGGCTAGTGCTTTTGCTGACTAACTAGTCATTAGATGCTCGGTACGTGTTGTTAGTTTTCATCTGAACTTCAGTGCCCTTAATATGTGTGTACCTTGTGTGTTGTTAGTTTCCATCTGAACTTCAGTGCCCTTAATTTGTGTCCCTTGTATGGTAAATCGTAGTTTTTTATGTGTTAGTTCTATCATGTCTTGATTTAATGTTGGATTTCAATATTTTTTATTTCTGTTCTTTGGTGGTTAAAGAAAGCATTGTCCATCTCTCAAGCCAATGAGAAAATATCTTAGGAAAAAAAACGAAATTGGTCTTTTTAGTCAGCTCCATTTGTCCATGTGAATTGTCCATATCAACAAATTTGCCTTCATCATACTCGGCAATTAGGCACTTTTCATATATCACACTACCATAACTACATATGCCAACATAACATAACATGTATACGAGCATATGACCTTAATTAACAAATCACTCTTCACATTGTTCTTTTACCACCAAATATATATAAAAGAATGACAATTGACATTGGAAGGTCCACTATCAGGTTTGAATAAATTCATGAAGCACCAAACTTAATTTCCATCATGAGCAAATATTATGTGGTTAATTATTGCTGCCAACGCTTCCTACCATCTTGCTTTAATTCCCCTTGTTTCTGTCTAAAGATACATAATTCTCTAATTAATATTAATATTGCTGATTACTTGAACGGTGATCTAAAGAAGGTCAAAAGATCTGGCAATTGCAGGAGATATTATTTATATCACATAAACTAATTTACTAATATGTACTATGATAATTTTTTTTTTCAAATAGCTAACAATTATGTTTAATGATGCCCAATCCTGAACATAGCGCAGCTTATGGTTTGAACTTCTCTTATTACTACGCATTATCTTTTTCTTTTAATTGAAATTTAATTTTCTTTTATTTTATTGAAAGCCCTTAGGCATGCATTGATCCTAGTAAAAGGGAGTCTTACATTACGTGGTACCAGCCAACAATAGGCTAAAAGATGAGAACAATAATTAAAAAAACTAAAACAGCAAATAGAATTAAATGCTGGAGTGCCCTGGTACGGTACCAGTACCAGTCCTCATCCTAGAGAGAAAACAGCAACTAGAATTAAGATAAGAAACTAAGAGATAAAAAACTGAAACTAACAAAGATAAGAAACTAAAAGGACCGAGCACATTGCTAGAGGACTGTATTGACCAGGTACAGTACCGGTACCAGTCGATTGTTGAGGAGCTGAAGCAAATCAGGTTGTGTTGAGGAGCTCAAGCGATAGCAGGTTGTAATTGAACTTTAAATCTAACTTTTTTGTCAGAGCACGACAATTTTCTTATTTAATATCATATACCATTAATTTTCTTATTAACAATTATAAAATTGGAGGACTTCACATAATTTGTTATTTATAGAAATTATATAAAAATAATATGGAATACCAGATTGCATCCATATTTCGATTTAAGGAACCGGAAAAAAAAATATTCGGTTCCTTTAGGAATCATACCGCCTACTGCATAAACGCCACAAATGATTTGTTCATAGAAATCTAATATTCCATATCTGGTTATATAATTTTTATAAATAAAAATTCCTGGGTCTTTCATATTACCTTTAATTAATTCTCCGTTTTATGACTGTTTTAATTCTATATTATAAATGAAAAAAAATCTAAACAAAATAAATAAACACCAGAATAAGTTAGGGTATATTTTATTAGCACCTGATTTTACATCATATATACTGAGCATTAATCTCTGTTAGGATTTAATTTATGATACAATGCCTATATAGCATTAATCTCTGTTTGCAATTATAGTGATAAAAATATGTTTTTATATTAATAAAATTTCAATTATTATTGTATTCGGCAACTAAAATGCTTGCACGCTCATAATTTGAAGATTATGAAAAAAAAATGTTTGTAGAATTTCTCATCTATAACATGCAAATAATTATGAGATCCGAAGGAGGGAGTTCAGATATAAATGAAATCTGCATCGTTCATTTTAATCTGGTTCGCATTTTAAAGCAGACCTCTAAGAATTTAAATAGACTGCAGAGGAGGAAATTTTTTATTGGTAGTAATTAATAGAAAAGAAGAGAGAGAAATGGTAAGATTACAGTAATATTTATATTGATAGTAAGATCGGTAGAATATTTTACCGATTTTAACTTTTTTTTTAATCTGATGTATAGATGGAGAGAATTCTTATATTTATTTCTAGTAAAATATGAAAAAAAAATTCAAAAAATAGATGGAATGTTTTTGATATATCTGAATTTTAAGATAATTTATCTATTTTTATAAAAAAAAAATATAAAAATTAAAAAGAAAAAAACAAACTGGTTTAAATCGGTAGAAATTCTACCGATCTTACTACTAATATAAATATTACTGTAATCTTACCATTTATCTCTCTTCTTTTCTATTAATTACTACCAATAAAATATTTCTTCAGAGGATACTCACCTCAAAGGAAGATCATTTGGAAAGGCAATACATATACCGTTTGGCCTCGGTATGATGTATGCATTGTGCAAATATTGATCTTAGAATGTAATTATATTTACATAAACTAAATTTGTTGGAATGCCTCTCTGATTAATAAATGAGGTTACTAGTTATTGAAAGAAAATTATATATGTAGCGATCGTCGAGGTGTTGAGACATATTCACGTGTCGTGAATTAACTAGTGCGAATTTTGATGTATCAAAAATGATAAATGTTAGATAAATTTAAACTTATATGACATATTAAAATTTTATATAAATTTCATATTTCTTGCTTGCTACACAGACGCACGAACGGATAGATTTGATGCAGCAAATTTTGAAACAATCGGATGGTTCGAAGCTATGCAACACAGCAGCACTGATGCAGCGCAGGGAGCCGAAATTTTTAAAGTTAGCACAGTTTAAAAAAATAAACTAAAAAATCATCGTTTTTGGATAATTCGAAATTTACCACGGTCACAGAATATTTCTGGCCGGTAGTCTTTTTAATAGAGTACCGGCCAGAAAATGGCTAATACTTCATTAAATAGGGTACCGGCCATTTTCTGACCATCATTTTTTATCAAATCCCAACAAACCGTGTATATTAAATAACCTGGGTATATTAAATAATTTGTAAAAACTTTGGATATTAATAATAATCCCGGCGATAATTGTGTACCTTGAGAAATGATTGAAGTATAAAATAAATATATATGAGCATCCATGGTACTATGCATAGCACGGATTAGTCCGTACTACGGAGCTATATTTTCATTTTAAAAATTCTAATGGTCGATCCAAACCGTTCAACGTGATCCCCACATGAATATGTACTTGCAGGCTAAATTTTATATTTTTTTGAATTTTTTTCCTATATTTTAAGATAGGTAGAAAATCACTTGATCTGAAAATTCTGGACCATAAAAAAAACAGTGATTTTCCACCTATCTAAAAAAATACTAAAAATTCTAAAAAAATAGAAAACATAGTCCACAAGTATATTCTCATATGGAAATCATGTTGAACGGTTCGGATCGACCGTAAGAATTTTGAAAACGAAAATATTGATCCGTAGTACGGACCAATCCGTGCTATGCATAGTACCATAGACTCACTCAATAAATATTATTCATTTATTTGTAGGATATGAGAAGTTTCTACAAGGCATATGCTTTCTAGGCCAAATAATTTTTTTTGTGACATTTTTTATAAACATTTTTTTACGAATTTTAAAATGCATAACTTCAAATTCGGATTCATGAATAGACTGAAAGACATTATTTATTTGTATTTTTACATGTAGCATACTACAAATATAGTCTATTTTTATTTACAAAAATATATTAACAAGTAACAACAATCATTAATAATGAGATTTTGAACACAACAAAGTTACAAAGAAAATAGCAGCATTTCCACTTCAGATCCAGTGCAATACTTGACCGTGTAGAATGAGATCTGAGTCGTCCGTTTTCATCTGACGTGAATCCTCTGCCGCTATCTCCTTTGCCTTCTTCCTTCGTGTCTCTCCTCTCTCTAATTCCCTATTGCCGCGATCTTCTTTGCTGCCACTCTTAAGGTTGGATTTCTTCTTTCTTCTCCCTCCTTTTCTAGCTCATCTATAGACTTCGTTGTTTTATATTTGCTAAAAAACTGTTCGATTTCTGTTGTACCCGAATTTAGGGTTTAGGGTTTTGTGCACTTTGGTCCAAAAATTGAGAGGTACAAACTAAAATTTTTGGGGTTTTGTCAAAACAAAATGATGTTGCAAGTGCATGCAAGTAATAGACAGGTCACAAGCGGTTACAAATTGAGATTCTGTATTATTAGAACCGCACAATCTAACAACTTCTACCAAAAGGAATTGAACTGATCCCATCAATCAGTCAAAACAAAAGTATAAACCAGTTGGCCACTGGCATCTGTCAACGAAACATTCAATTCATTATGTAACAAATAACTAATTTTATCCCTACTGCAACAATCTCTGCTGACAGGCAAAAGCACTGCAATAGTCAATAGAAGGGCAGGAGAGAGATATGAACTGCACTTGAACTTGAAGAAATCAGTCATCATCAGGTGTATTAAACCATGGTGATTCTTTTACCAAAATACATAGGATAATTCTGTGTTTATGTCCAACTGCATATACAAGTGCAAACTATTTGCTACTGCCATGGTCTGAGAAACCAGAAACAAAGATATAAAAAAATAAAAATAAAAGGTTTTGCTATCAGTTAGATTTTGTATATAATATGAAACCTGCCAGGTACCATATCTTTACCGATAAGACAAGTGCGCTGTCCAGGCAAGTTATAGTACAAGTGCTTACAAGCCAACATGTAAAAGAATATACCAGTATGGCAGGTTCAATACTTATTGACCAATACATGAAAAAAAAAATCACATCAAAGAGTAAACCACAATTACCAAAGAACGATAATTAGTATTATGAACTTACCTTTGTCAAACATTTTTCCATCAGAATTGAGCCTTGTCAAACTTGTTTGGGAATAAAGGCTTGGTTGTTGTTGTCGTCCTTGTCAAAATAAATAAAAAATTGTACCATTTTTCTTTTCCTGTCAAATCTTTTGCCATCAGGTTTGAGCCTCGTCAAAATAAAGGATATTGTACCATTTTTCTTATAACAATGTTCATAATTATTATAGCAAATGCTGATTGAGGAAACAAGAACCAGCAATGTCAATACCGCTATTATTTCAATTGGGGGTTTACTTCTTGTATTACTGAATCCCAATTTGAAGATAAGAAAGTTGTTTTCTGTACCTTGAGACCAGATATCATGGATGTTAAGGTGCTCGAGAAAATGGTCTCTGTAAAGGCTGAATGATTGAGGGCTAAAATCCCCCCTCCTGTCCAAGAAGAAAAATTGCTAATTTTTCTTTAGTACTTGTGTATTAGCTTGAGATAACTTATGGATGGTTTGTGGTTTTCTTACATTTGAATACAGGGATCGTGCATGTAAGGTGTTTGGTAGTATTTTTCACGACTTGTAAATGATGGAGGTTATAGATCTCACTGGAGACAGAATTAGTGGGTTGCCTGACCCGATTCTTACCCACATCCTCTCTTTTATACCTACCGAAGAGGCTGTGCGCACGTGTATTTTGTCCAAACGATGGATAAAGGTTTGGGCTTCTTTGCCTGTTCTCGTCTTGGATGACCATACAACCCAATATGATGATCTAACACAAGAAGAGTACCAACAACGTGAAGTTAAGTTTCTAAGATTCCTCGGCGGCGTCATGCTCAATCGAGAAATCATAACCCTGGATACATTCAAACTGGATTGGTGCGTAAATGAGTGGGACACTCATACTATTGTATGTCGATTTGTTCGTTGTGCAGTCATGTGTAGACCCCTCATATTATCAATCCATATCGAGACTAGCAGATATTTCAACTTGCCTGATTCAATTTTCACATGTACGTCAATAGAGGAGATGTCATTGTGGCTTGAAACTGATGATATTTTTCACGAAGATAATTTTCTTAAACCAAGATCAATAAACCTCCCTTTCCTCAAAAACCTGGAGCTTGGTTACATGGATTTGAATGAGGATATAATGACAATGCTTATATCGGGGTGTCCAGTTCTTGGAGAATTAGCTTTGATTCGTTGCTGGTTAGAACTGAATATGATTTCCTCTAATGTGCTGAATAAGTTGGTACTAACGGATTGCAATCAGTGTGTGCCGGTGGAGATTTCTTGCCCTGGAGTTGTGTCTCTGAGCATTACATCTATAAAAGCGGGAGGGATTATATTGAAGAATATGTCATCTCTTGCCACGGCTGACATCGTATTTGTAGATCACGAAGAGTACACAAAATTTGACTTGAGGCTTCTCGGTGGCCTTTCAAACGTCACAAGTCTAAATCTAGAGACAAATTGTCCTGATGTTATGGTATTCTCCATTCTAGTTCTGTCAAATAATAAAAATCATTATTAATTAATTAGTTAGTCAATAAGGAAAAGATAAGGAAGGGACATAAACAACTTAATCTTCTATGAATGCTTTTGAGCAATTTTGTAGAATGGTAGTGGAAAGGCAAAACTAACGAATGGGTTGGGTTGGATTCTTCAAACATGCTATCTCTAGGCTATATTTTTAGGGTACCAGATCTGAGAATATAATTTCTTTTACTTTGATGCTAAGATTTGATAAAATGCTGTGTTAAAGCAGCAGTTTGATTTATTGATAGTTTGTCCAATTTTAAGTTCATATTCCCCGTTTTAAATATATATTTTTTGAACTATGTAGGATTTGCTACTAGCTGACATTCCAAATTGTCCGACTTTAAATAACTTAAAGAGCTTGGAGCTTGGAAACTTAGACTTTAATTATGACTGGAATTTAGCGGCCTGTCTCCTCCAACGTTCATCCAATTTGAAGGACCTCATTTTGCACTTCAATCCAGTACTCTCTCTCTCTCTCTCTCTCTCTCTCTCTCTCTCTCTCGCTCTTATTATTATTTTTTTTTAAAGGCTTGGGAGAGGTGAGTACTCTCTTTCTCTCTCACTCTATCTGGTGATTCCCTAGTTATAAGCCGGTATCTAAGTAGGGGCTAGATTCCTAATTTGATTAATGATTGGAACAGTGATGATTGGTACAGTCTGGTAAGATGCTTAGGTTTTAGTACCATAACTGCGTGACATCAGTAATGAACATATGCGGTGCAAACCATTTTATACTTTTTTTTCGTTTTTGTTATTTTTGTTGTTGCTGCCTTCTGATTTTGTGAGTGTGTATGCTGTGTTAACTGGACTACATAGGGGGTTATTAATGCTCTGACTCACTTGCACAACATACTAAAACCAGTTAAGATAAATAGTAGTGCGGAGACATGTTTATGCAATAGAAAAAAATACCAAATGAATGGAGCGAAGCACTTTGTTTCATGTAAACCCAGGCTAGCTAGACCTTGAATTAGGAAACTGTTATCTGCTATCTGATTAGTGAACTTTTGAATTTTTCACCAACAAAGCCGAGTGAAGATGACACAGAAGAAGAGTTTCAAGGAGGTATTGCATTCCAACATGAGTACCTTGAAGCAGTGAAGATAAGCTGCCCGGGAAAGAAGGTTGAGTTGGTTAAGGAGAGGGTTGACTTTTATATAACAGCAGAGATTATTATCTTGTAAGATTGTCATCTCCCGTCACATTGTTTAACATGTTTGGCTAGTGCTTTTGCTGACTAACTAGTCATTAGATGCTCGGTACGTGTTGTTAGTTTTCATCTGAACTTCAGTGCCCTTAATATGTGTGTACCTTGTGTGTTGTTAGTTTTCATCTGAACTTCAGTGCCCTTAATTTGTGTCCCTTGTATGGTAAATCGTAGTTTTTTATGTGTTAGTTCTATCATGTCTTGATTTAATGTTGGATTTCAATATTTTTTATTTCTGTTCTTTGGTGGTTAAAGAAAGCATTGTCCATCTCTCAAGCCAATGAGAAAATATCTTAGGAAAAAAAACGAAATTGGTCTTTTTAGTCAGCTCCATTTGTCCATGTGAATTGTCCATATCAACAAATTTGCCTTCATCATACTCAGCAATTAGGCACTTTTCATATATCACACTACCATAACTACATATGCCAACATAACATAACATGTATACGAGCATATGACCTTAATTAACAAATCACTCTTCACATTGTTCTTTTACCACCAAATATATATAAAAGAATGATAACTGAGTGATTGACATTGGAAGGTCCACTATCAGGTTTGAATAAATTCATGAAGCACCAAACTTAATTTCCATCATGAGCAAATATTATGTGGTTAATTATTGCTGCCAACTCTTCCTACCCTCTTGCTTTAATTTCCCCTTGTTTCTGTCTAAAGATACATAATTCTCTAATTAATATTAATATCGCTGATTACTTGAACGGTGATCTAAAGAAGGTCAAAGATCTGGCAATTGCAGGAGATATTATTTATATCAAATAAACTAATTACTAATATGTACTATGATAACTTTTTTTTTTTTCAAATAGCTAACAATTATGTTTAAGGACGCCCAATCCTGACCGAAATTTTTATTAATAGAAAATAAAATAAAAAAATATCTTCATTGAAGAACTTTTTCCCGGAATTTCGAGATATAGCAAAAATGTGATAGTCCATAACGTCCAAAGGACCATCATGGCCCGATTAGCAACAAAGATTAACGTAAAAGCAAAAACATGAGACGTCTTTGTCCACCACAGCCAGGGAGGCACGGAAAAAAAAAAAGAAAAAAGGCCGGACGTTATGCTCCATAACAGCCTTGATACGTCCCTTCCCGAAGGGGCCGGGCCGTACTTGGACTCGGTCCAGTAAGGTGCAGGCACGTCCTGTTCCTGGGAAGCAGGCCGTGCGGAGATTGGTTGTTGAGTGCGCGGCCCGTCCCGCCTTGAGTGAAGCGGGCCGAAACGATGGACACGAGGGGTGTCGGAGGGGTATTAACGCTCTAACCCTTTTCAATACCTCTCCAGGATGTGATAAATGCGATCCCCTTTTTCTGGGGGATTCTTTGCCTTATATAGGGGGCGCCCTACTGTAGCGGGGTCTTGTCAGCATTAATAACAAAGATCCGCATACTGTTGAGGGTGTCCGCATGTTAGGCTATAATGTTCGCATAGTATTTCTCAAGCCGAACAGCGAGGTCGTGTGTCGACCTTTTTGGGCTGTTCGATGTGTTAGGCTTTGAGCCTTGTTTTGTTTGGTTCCGAGCGGACTCTTAGGAGGGGTCCGAGTCTCAGTTTGTGCTTCGCCTCAGGCTGGCCCCGGGAAGGGGTCCGATGCCCAGGCTGTTTTTAGTCTCGGGTTGGCCCCATGAGGGGGTTCGAATCCCGAGTGATTTCTGGCCTCGGGTTGGCTCCGGGAGGGGGGTCCGAATCTCGAGTAATTTCTAACCTCGAGTTGGCCCCGGGAGGGGGTCCGAATCCCGGGTAATTTTCTATTCTCAGGCTGGCCCCGGAGAGGGGGTCCGAATCCTGAGTCGCATTTTGAGCCGTGGCCTGTTTTTGGGCCGGTCTGCTGTGTTTTTAGATTTGGAGATGTTTTAGTTGGGCCAGGCCTGGGCCTTTTAAGGGCCATTGGCATATGGGCCTATCATTAGCCCCCGAAGCCGAAATGCATTAGTATGATGCTTTCGGGTTTTGACTCTGATACGGAAGGCGACTTTGGCCTTATTTTTGTTTATACGAGTTCGTTTTTATTATCTCAATTTCTGAGTTTGTTTTAATTAATGTTCGAGTGTTTAGCCCCCGAGTTAATCCCGGTAGTCTTGCGGGGTACTTATTTGTTATCAGCCCCCGAGTTATCCCTCGGGGTTTCCCCTGTTTGTATTTTGGTTGCTTTGGGATTTTTTGTCGTGTTATTTCGCATCGTACTGCTTACTGGTTACTTGTGGTCTGTACCGATTTCTGGTTTGTTATTACGTTCCGTGACTTTGTTGCTAGTGGTCTCCGAGTTGGTCTCGGGTTTCCTGTATCTTTGAGATGGTCGTGATCTGTGTTATCACTTGTTTAGGGAGGTCGTAGTTACGTTGTGTTGGGAGCTTTTTTACTGTATCCCTTCTCGGATATATATGTATACCGACGTGATTGTGTTGGCCTGTTTATTAGCCTTAGGTGACTAAGCGCTAAAGCGCGCGGATATATTTTTTTTTTTTTGTTTTTTGTGCCGTCCGTGGGAAGAGGCTCCCGAATCCATCAAAAGTAAATAACCGGAATTATTGCAGACATTGTAAGCATTCATGGATATTTCAAAATCAGGCAAAGTCTAATTATAATATAATAGTGAAATTATGCAAGTCTAATAGGGCTAGACACGATGTGTTTTTATACAGTGCCTGGAAGTGTGTTTCCAGTATGCCACACCTTCCGTGCACCGCGGTGCCCATGTCGGCAAAAAGGCGAGTGTGACGTCGGTTCTCGGGGGATATTTAAACGCGCTCATTATCGGTATCCTAAAAAAGGTTATCATCTTTGATTTCTTCTGGAGTAGCGGTATACAAGCTCGGTCCTCCGGAATTACGGGATAAGCATCCAGGGCACCTCCAAAATCGACGTCGAGGGTCCGAGTGGCCGTGGATGTCGTAGTGCTCAAAACAACTCCACTCATAGCACATCCGGCATTTCGCCATCTCGTGCTTAGGTCCCTGGTCGTGGCATATGACACACCAACGCAACTTGGGCTCGAAATCAATATCATTGTAGATATTGTTCTCGTCCTCCTTAGTGAACGAGGGTACCCCTGCGAGGGTGAGGTCGATGAGGTAGCAGATTTGGAGGTCCTCGTTATGGAGCATCCACTCCAAATCCTCATCGGGGAAGCGTTGGAGTAGAGCCCATCTCTCTGCAGGAGAGAGGACCTGTCTTGGGTTGTAGGATCAGCGGGGTTTGGGGGGAGGTTGGTCGCGGTTACTCTGACCTTCGTTCGCGGGCCTTTTAGATTTGGAAATCACCCGTTTGATAGGCATTTCAGGAGGATGGAGTGAAAATGAGGAAGGTGGTTGTCCCCTTTTGCGTATTGTGAGGCAAGTATTTATAGGCGCAAGTTGCCCTTGTGAGCTTAAATGCTGTGGGTCCCGAATAATCCCTTGGCAGGTGTCCGCCAATTGGCCGCTTTAAATATTGTTAGGCGTTCGAGGTATCGAATCGGCGGGAGGGCATATGTTCACGCAAAAGCGCAACGCAAGTTTCGGTACGCTTGAGGGCGTACCTTTTAAAACCGCGCTTACACTTCACGAGTAAGGGTTGCAGGTGCACAACCCCTATCGAGTAATATAATCGGGTATCGATCCACAGGGACGGGCAATTGTTAGGTTAGAATCTACCAAACTCAATTAAAAACTAGAAGTGAGAAAGATTTGGTTTGGTATTTAAGTTCCTAAAAGATCAATTCAAACAAATTGAACAATGCAAACAGGTGTAATAAAGTGCTAGAAGAAATGTAAACTTTGTTTTGATTATGGATAAAAGGCGTTTCCAGGGTTTCAGATTTCATCTATGATCTGCCTCTAGTGGTACGGCCCGTACCAAGTTGGTACGGCTAGACCGTACCCCACTTGGTAAGGCAAGGCCGCACCACTCTGGTAAGACCCGTACTGGCTTGCCAGAACAGAGCTTACCAGTTCGAGTTGATGCATTCCTTGCTGGTACCTTGTGCTAAACTCTTTAGAAAGGTTCAATTGACCATACCTAAGGTTCCTAAGCCTCAACTCTCGTGTATTGGATCAAGATCTAGGTTGGAATGCAATTGATTGCCTTTTTGGGATTTCTACACCTCAATTTTCATGTGTTGGTACAGATCTACCCTAGCTGGTTGATTGGAGACCTAAGGCACCCTCTAATCTGTCGATTAGAGGAGAATTCAACCTCTCGGCTTCAATTCGAACAAGTCTACCCTAAACAATTGATTTGGTTGAGAGATTGAGATGATCACATGACCTTGATAGGTTTGATCTAGACCTAGAGGTTCATCATACACAATCACAGCAATCAAAGCAAGAGATGGCAAAGAAATCACAATCAATCAATCAAAAGAGTTCATACAAAATACAAGTCAAAGAAAGTCAAAGCAAATCAAGAATCCATCTCTAAACCCTAGAAACTAAAATAACTACTCACAGCACATGATCTGATCTAAAAATACAATAAAAGGGATAGCGAAAGCCATGGATCGAAGGGATCGAGTGGAAGAAGCTTGATCCGTCGAGTTTCGCCTCTTCCTCTTCCTTCCTTCTTGCTCCTAGCTCCTCAGCTCTCTTTCTCTCTCTTACTGTGCTCTCAAATAGATCTGGAATGGAATGAATGTCGAAATTGGAGAGCTCCCCGCCTTAAATAGCCTCTGCCAAGATTTGAATCTGTCAGGCCGCCTTTAGGTACGGCCCGTACCAAAGTGGTACGGCCTGGCCGTACCAGGCGTGATGAGCTGAAAATCGGCTAAGTCTGGTGAGACCCGTACCAAGCCTGGTAAGGGTCGTACCTCATCATCCAAATCGCCGTTTCTTCGTGTGTTTTGCTCCAAACCTGCAGAAAACAAACAAACACTCAGCAGTACCAAATTCTAAAGATATATCGATGAAATGCACATGATTCTGGTGAATTAGGGCACGAATCTGGTACTAAAACAGGCCTAAAATAGACTAAATATGCGAGGTATCAGCATACGTGCGTGTCGGGAGGATATGAGATGGAAATTTTTGCCGATGTGATATAAGAGATGGGTTGTGTAAAGCACAAGGGGTCCCGACATCAAGGTTAATTTATATGATTTTTATAAGTTTAATAACATGACATCGGAATTCTATATATTCAATACACAAGCTTCTCTCTTACAATACGGTAATAGATACATTTGTGCCAACACACTATGATATGCAGGGCGACTCGTTCCCTGTATACCCGTAGGTTGCCGAGGTGGAACCTGAGGCAGGCGGAAGAGATATTTCCGCTTCTGTCAGTTGCACTCCGGGGTCCTTCTCGGCAAGAAGACGGGTGTGATGTCGCTACTTAGGGAGCGTTCAGGCGAGGATCTCGTTATCGGTGTCCTCATAGGTATTGTCCGCTTCGAGCTCTTCCTTGGTAGCGGTATATAAAGTTGGTCCTCCGTAGTTGAGGTCGATGCAACGGGGGCATCGCCAAAACCGACGACGGGGGTCTGAGCGGCCTTTGATATCATAATGATACATGTGGCGCCACTCGAAGCATGTTCGGCATTTGACCATTTCGGTCTTCGGATCTTGATCACCACATCCCTCGCATGTGCGCAACGACGGTGCCGTAGGTTTGATGGCATTCTCGTCCTCCGGGGTGAATTTCGGACATGAACGAAGCTTGAAGTCGAGGAAGTCTCGGATTTGGAAATTTTCGTGATCTAGCATCCATCCCAAGTCCGGTTGGAATGTCTTGTAACAATACCCACCTTTCGCCTCCCGACAGCGTTCGTAGTGGTGGTTGCGAGGGGTCAGGTCGGGGTCGGTTGGGAGGTGAATCTCGTGGGAGGGTGATGTTGAGGCGTCGCTGCTCGGATTTGTTAACCGAGTCGGTCGACGACATTGTGATGTTGGGGTAAGCAAGGCTCTGCTTGCGGATTAAATGGAGGATAGTGAGGGGTAGAGTTCTTGTGGCTGAGCGAGCCAATATATAGGCGGAGTATTGCCATTGGTTATCGTGTCTGGGCCCCATTGTGGTCATAAAAGCTGGGGCTAGGCGATTTGACGGGACGAATGTAGGCCTGTCGTTTGACCGGCTCTAGTTTTGAGGCGTTTTGGGAGTTACTGAGCGGGTTTTTCGGGGCGTTATTGATAGGTGATTTGCTCTTTCCCAGGTGTTTGTGGTTAAGAAAGCGAAGTTCGGGACGGCTTATTTTAGTTAACCGGTGTTCTATTTAGGGGACGTGTGTAATTAGCTTCATAAGGTGTTGTTTTCTGCAAGTTTTTTTGTGCCGCCCGTGAGCCTTTGGGGGCCGCATGTAGGTCGGTTAGTCGATTTATTCGGGGTCAATTAGTGCGGCGGAGGATAGTCGCCAAGTATGACTTGGCGATGCCGCGAAACTATGGATATGATCTATATCATCTCGGGTCACTCTCTGGAACGAGCGGAAGGTGGTTTTGACGTCCTATCCGAATCTTTCAAGTTACGGGATAGGGAACGTTCTACCAGATTTTGCGTGATTGCCTTGTTGGCGTTGTCGGAAAAATTTGTAGTGGAAGAGGTGCCTGCAAGGCCATTCGAGGCGAAATGGTCTGCGATGCAAACGACATTCATTAGTTACTGGGATTTGGCGATATGATGGTCATACACGGCGCGGTTTCGTTATCCATCGTGACGAGATTATATGGTAGGGGTTACGCGTTAGTTCTTGCGTTAGCCTCACCACTGACATTTGCATAGGAATATTAAGAACTTACGAGTGGAAAAGTTATAATTATAGGTCTACTAAGTGGTTTACAGAGTTTTCCTTCTCATACAACAGTGCTTTCGGGTCTATTATATAACAAAATAGCACCCGTACGTATTTCAAAAGGACGGTAGTAAATATATGATGATATATGAAGGTGGGACAGCGTCGTGGGACGCATCAGTCACTGAAGTCGCCACCTGTGGACGATCCCTCTTCGGGGTCCGTGTCACCGGACCTGGTGGGGTGATACTGCGGGCCGTCGTCATCATCGTCCTCATTGTCATCCTCGTGCATGTCATCCCTGGAATCAAGGATGACTGTACATTCCTCGCAGTACCAGTGCTCCAAGCCTGGAATGAGGAACAAGTAGGGTGTCTCCTCGGGTTGGCAGGCTTGGTGGAATCTTTCCCGGCATCGATGGCATCGGGGCATATCGGCCCGATTGCCCGTCTTTCCACATGCAGGGCAATGCGTCGGGGGGACGCTGCTGGTGGTGCATTGCGGTGGGATTTCGGGCAGCAGGCGCAATGCTCATAGGAGCGCGCTTCCAGGTCAACCAGGTACTCGATGAAATCCCCGAGCTTGTGGTTGGGGCTTGAGAACATTTGATCGAGGCGGTGCCTTGGGAAGAAGCGGAGCCAGTTTGCACGGACTCGGGGAGGCAAGTCTCGGACTCTCGTTGGGCGGCTTGGTTTCGGGTTGCTCGCCTCGCCAGTCTCCACGGGTTTCTTTCCTTTGTTATTACGAGGTTTTGGGGCCATTGTTTCGGTAAGTTAATGGGGGAGAGATGATTGAAGTTATGATGTCAGGGAGTTTATATAGGCACCACCGGTGGGTTGCATTCAATGCAGGCGTCTAATCGCCATAACTGCGTCTGATCATTACTGTAGGGAAGGAAACGACGCGACGTTTTGTTCGCGCCCGCTCATTCTTCGGGGGGGAGGAGGGTGAGATCCGAGAAGACGCGACTTCTTGAAATGGCGCCAAGTTTTGAAGTGGCGCGGCGTTTCATGCAACTGGGTGCGCGCTGCGTAGATCCATTCTTCTACGGTTTTTTACGCGACGCGGCAAAGGACTATTGGAGTATGCCAGGTAGGCCTAGGGACTTCTCGGGGAGAGTGCCAATTGGCTCTACGGCCATACACGGATGCTTATATAAGGGCGCTCGCAACCGTCTGGCGGTATCGCCATTTGCTGAGTTTTGCGAGCGTTGTGATCGGACAGTCGCTTGGTTTCGCTCTGCTCGGTTTATTGCAGTCGCGTCTACGTCTTCGGGAAGGTATCATCTATCTAAAGCTTTGTAGTTTGTAGTTTTTGCGGGAATGGGGAAACTACCTCTACCGTCCCCAATTCGGTTGAGAAGTGTGTTAGCGAGTAGGGTTAGTTCTTTTTAGGGTTACCGAGCAGGTTTCTCGGTTGACATGGGGAGGCCGTTATCTTATACTTGTCTCTTGCTGGTTCTTTAACTGACCGCCTTGGCCTAACTTAGGTTATTCCTAACTATGACTGGGGGGAGCTCGGGAGGCCGATCTCCGAATTGGGGTGTTCTGGATACCGATTCTTCTAGTCGAGGGCGTCGAGGACGCCTGGTCCAGGAAAAGGTGCCGAAGCTTTGGCTATACTTTTGGCCGAAAGGGGGGAGTCTGCGAGTGGCAAAGTAGTGTTTCCTCTTGATAATAAAGTCAAGCATATATATGATCGCGATCAAGGTATGTCTGGACAGGTGCGGTTGCCATTGTCTCCTAGTGATCCTAGGTATCATGCTTCTGAGGATACATTGTCTGTTCAACATTCCGCTGAGTCCGGGGGACCGAGCGAAGCACAGGGGGATAATCAGGATGATCTGTACGAGAGCCGTGTCGTCTCATAGCGGGAGGCTTCCGTTTCCGTGCCTGTGGAGGCGCAGGGGAAGAAGGTTAGTCGTAAGGGTGCTTTGTCTTAGACCCCTGATGGGCCGAGGTACTTACCTCGGTCCACTTACCAGCCCGGTGTTTTTGATGAAGTGGACCGCTTGTGGCCATCAATACCTTTGTGTCGTCGTGAAGAATGGTGGCGGAAGGTTTTTTATGGTCAGTTCGTGCGCAAAGAGGCACGGGGGTTTATCACGTTGGACGTCCTAAGCTTCCGAGTACCTACCATGGACGATCGAGCGCACGATCATCAGAAGGGGATGTGTGTGTACTGGAAGATGATGAAATGTGGGTTTCAATTACCCCTGTCAGAGTTTTGTCAATCTTTTGTTAAGACTTTGAAGATAACACCGTCCCAACTGACTAGCAAGGCTTGGTGCTATGTCACAAGCTTCGATAGATTGTTCTCGGATTATTCGGATACATTGCAGGGGCTAAAGCCATCTATGGGTCTGTTCTCGCAATATTTCAGCATGGGTAAGACATCCGATGATTTCTTGGTCCTTAAGCGGAAAGGCCCGCATGCCATCGTGTTCGACTCTAAACAGAACGCTAAGCTTAACAAGATAGATGATTGGAACCCGGGTTGGGTATACCTGCCTCACCCAGACAGAGTTGAGTCCCTGCAAGGTGTTCGGACAACATGGCGTCGGTTGTCGGGGAAAGGGATGGTGCCCTCTCTTAATTTTCCGATGACTGCAGACGATCGGAGGGCCTTAGGGATTCTTAACAATCTGTGTGGTAGATTTCTAACTTTTATTTCTATTTTTAGCAGCCCCTAAACTATTGATATATATTCGTATGTTATTTCTTTGGCAGCCAAAACATCTATGGAGTTTGCATTTTGGGGCGGCGCTGCGGATCCTAAGCCCATCGTCCCCCTCGTGTCCAACAGGGTCAAGGCAAAGGGAGGAGAGCACTTGGTGGCCGAGGAGGTGGAGGAGGTCGCGGTGGCGGAGCAGGAACCTCCAGTGGAAGGGAGGGAGGCGTCTCCTCCGAAGGCTCCCAAGAGGCGAGGCGGGGCGAATATGAAGGACGAGTTCAAGAAGATCAGGTCCATGGCCCAAATTAGCCAGGCCGACAAGGGGAAGGGTCTCGCTGTGGTGAAGGCCTCTGGTAGGGCTCAGGCTAATGAGCCGAGGAGGGAGGAGCTTCCCATTATGACGGAGAGTAAAGTTGCCCCAGGTGGGCTGGGACCGGTGTCCGAAGTTGAGACCCTTCCTGAGGGGGTCGCCGGGGGCGCTATTTCAGGAAATGTTGGTGGGGTTGTTAGAGATCCGGATCATGGGTCCGAGTCTCCGGGTGGCGGTTCAAGCTTCAACTGGGAATTTGAAAGGGGATCGATTTGGGAGCATCCGTGCCCCGGAAAGGACCCGAACCACTGTGGGCTCTTCGTCCCCCTCCTAGGGAAGACCATGGGGGTTAGCAGGAGGCCGCCTACTTTGGGAGCCTATTCTTTTGGGGCCTATACTGGTCTGGAGCCGGCTTATATTCGGCGCCGTATGAGGGAAGACCCAGAGCAGGCTCTGATAAACTGTTTGGGTCGGCATTTCGAGGCGGGCTGCATAATGGTGGCGTTGTTGGAGGAACAATTGCTGAAGGAAGGAAGAATGCGGGTTTCGGATGACATCACCTCGGAGCTGAAGAACGCACAACTCGGAAAGGAGTGTGGCGAGGATCGTTATGAGTCCTTGGAAGAGCGTTACAGGGAGGCTTTGAATTATCAGCAGACCATGCAGAGCGATCTCGATGCTCGCGACGAAAAGATTAGGCGTTTGGAGGAGGAATTGTCCAAGAGGGGCGAAGAAGCCATTGAGCAAGCCAAGCGGCTAGCGAGTGCTGTTGCCGAAGCTGAGGAGTTGAAGGGGGAGAAGGCGAGGATGGCCGAGGATTTGGTCTCCGAAAGGGAGAAGGTTGTGCGGGTGGAGAAGGTTGTCGAGCAACAACGTGCCGACTTGGAGGGGCTGGCTACGAAGTTGATAGATGAGTTCTTTAGCAGCGTTGGGTTTAGGAGCGCGACGCTTGTGTGCGTGGAGAATTTTGTGCGCCATTTTGTGTATGGGGAAATGTTGAAGCTGGGGAAATTGTATCCCTTTGCTCCCGAGATGGTGGGGTTCGTTAAAGTCAAGGACGAGGAGGCGCAGCCGAAGGTTCTGACCGGGTATACGTGGGATAGGGCAGAAGATAGGCTGCGGGACCCCAAGGGTGAACTGGTGTCGGGCCAGATGAGTCTAGTGAGGAGGCAGCCGGTGGAGATCCCATATTATTGGCGTCTAGTTGCTACCTGGCCGGACAACATTTGGGTGCGTCCTCTTCCCGAAGTTGATATTGGTGATGAAGCGGGGACCAGTGATATGGCTTGTCCCATCATTCCTTCCGCGGAGGGGAACAATGCACAGGACCTCGGGGTGGTAATCGAAGAGGACAAAGGTGGCGAGTAAAAAGAGGTATGGTCTCTGATTTGCTCTGTTGACGTATATGTGCCCATTCATCCGATGCTTAAATCGGGGTCTAATCTGTCGTTTATATTTATGCAGGCCTTAGGCGAGGAGTGAGGCGTCAGATCGGGGAGCTGCTGAGGGGCATAACCTTTTACGGCCGCAGTCAAAATTTTAATTTATTTGCCTCGTTCTTTGTTTCTTTTATTCGTAGAACCCCCAGGATGTTGGGGGAAAAACAGATCCGTTGTAACTTTTGTCGGGTAATTTGGTCGAGACTGTTGCTCGACCGCCCGAGTAACAATTATGTTTTATGTATGTTCTTGTTTTAATGTGCTTGTTTGTAGTGTTTTTATTATGGTCCTGTAGAATCCAGCCATTTAGAAATGATCGCATGACGTTGCACGATAAGTCAATCTCGGGTAGGTTTATTCTACTCAATTGTCGAGAAGTTTTTTAGCGGGATTCCCTTGCACCCCGTGCATTTATTTGGCATCGTCTTGCCTTTTTATCGATATTAATTGCCATTCCTACTCCTAGCCTTGTAGCGGTACCAATTTGAAAAGAATATCATATTACCTTGCGCAGTTTCTTCTCGCGATCTCTTCGGGCTTGTGATGTTCTTAGACCTTTCTTTGTCCGCCCGGTATAGTTTGTCCCCTGAACAGGCACGTTTTACGTGAGTTCGGGGAGGAGTTTCTGCGTTCCTTTAGGTGCTTGATATATTTTTCGTTTTGCTCTTTTGAGATTTTGTTCGAGCCTATTATTATGCTTGTTGGTTGTTTTTGTAGAGCCAGTTTGGGATATTCTTCCCTTTTTTTTTTGTTTGTATTCCTGCGCGACTTTTGTTCGGGCGTGGTGTTATGCCTATCAGTTGTCTCGCGAGGCCGGTAGGGAGATTCCTGCGAGACTTGTTGCTCAGACATGTTGCCATGCCTATTTATTGTCTCGCAAGGCCAGTAGATCATTCGCGTTCATTCCACAAGACTTTCGTTTGTACCTATTAAATAGGCAAGCTCGTTGTCTTGTGAAATGGCAGAATGTTTATCTGGTTTGTGCGTGTTCGTTGCCCCGTCGGGCTTTCGCTTACGCTGTGTGTCGGGATCCTTGGAGATATTTTTTCGTTACCCCACGGGTTTTCGTTATTGTATCTCTCCAAAGCAGGGTTATGCGCATTCGTTATCCCGTTGGGATTTTCGTTCGCTTTTTGCATAACTGTCCCTTTAGTTTCGCGAGCCATGTGCATTCGTTGCTCTTTGCAGAGTTTTCGTTCACACTTTTATGACTCGCGCCTGTATTGCCATGTTCGTGAGTCACGTGTATTTGTTCATACTATCGTGACTCGCGCCTGTAATCTTTTGAAAGATTGTATTGCTGTTCCTTTCTTCAGGACCTTTGGCCTGAGACTAGCGCGAGTTTTTCTTGCGGGGCGCGTTATGTGTACTCGTCCGTACTTTCCACGGCTAGCGCACGCTCGCTGTTACGGAAAAGTTATTTCGGGCTGTTTTATGCTCTAAGGCCTTTGGTCCGAAGTTAGTATGATAATTGTTAGAGAAAACATTTGTTGCCCATAGGCTTTTATTCCTCTGTCATAAGAAATGTTGTTGTTTTATTGCTGAGGCGTTCTTTGCCGCTTGGGCTTTCGTTTATCCTCTTTAGTGCAATAATTTCTCTTTTATCGAAGCATTCATTGCCCATGGGCTTTTGTTTGTCCTTGTTATGATCGGTTGTAGGGAGATCCCGACGGCAATTGCGTGCCGTCGGGTCCCGAATTTGTTAGTCAACATCGCAAACACCGGGCTGTGCTTATAATATCGCACAGACGCCCTCGACCATACACGGTCGTTCCCGTGTTGGTCCAAAAGTACGAGGTACCGGGCCGTGCTTATAATATCGCACAGACGCCCCTGACCTTACATGGGCATTCCCATGTTGGTCCAAAAAAGGTGCAAAAGATAATGATTACATTTTTACAAGCGGCCTGTCCGCTGCTATGCCTGTTCTACTACCTTTTTTTTTAAACATAAAATTTTCGAAGATGGACGACGTTCCAGGATCTGGCGAGCATTCGTCCGTCAGGACCTTCGAGCTCGTAGGCTCCTTTGCCGCAGGCGCGAATTACCCGGAAGGGGCCTTCCCAATTGGGTTGAAGCTTACCAACATGCTGTCCGGTAGCCTCGACCTTTTTTAACACTAATTCACCCGGTTCGAATGTCCGGGAGGACACGCGTTTATCAAAGGCGCGTTTTATCCTTCGCTGGTATTCTGTAGTTCGGATGCGGGCCTTGTCTCGGAGTTCTTGTGCTAGCTCGAGTTCCGTGGCTCGCGCTTCTGGGTTGCTTTCTGTGGAGTAGGCCGTCATCCTGAGGGATGGTGCAATGAGTTCGAGAGGTGTGACGGCCTCCATGCCGTATACTAGGGAGTATGGTGTTTGCTTCGTAGCTTCGCGGGGAGTGGTTCTGTATGCCCAAAGGATTTCATCTAGTTTGTCAGGCCAATTTTTCCTGTTAGAGGTTACCTTCTTTCTTAATCCATCGAGGATGGTCCTGTTAGTGACTTCGGCCAGACCATTGCTAGCGGGGTGGCTAACCGAAGTAAAGTTGCTACGAATGCCTAACTTTTCCAGGAAGGACATGGTGACATCTGCATTAAACTGCGTGCCGTTATCGGAGATCAGCGCGTGCGGAATTCCGAAACGGCACACGATATTCCGCCATATAAAATTTTTGGCGGCCTCTGCCGTGATGTGGGCTAACGCCTTGGCCTCGACCCACTTTGTGAAGTATTCCACGGCCACTATGATCCACTTTTGTTGTTGGACAGCCATGGAAAAGGGGCCTAGGATGTCGATCCCCCATAGGTCGAATGGCCAGACTCCCGAGATCGTGATCATGTCATAGCCCGGGACGCTGGATAATCGGCAGTGGTACTGGCACCTTTCGCACTTTCGCGCCATATTGGCCGCATCTTGTTGTACCGTGGGCCAGTAATACCCTGCACGGAGGATTCTTTTTGCCAAGGTTTTGGCTCCCTGATGGCTGCCACAAAGTCCCTCATGGACTTCCTCCAACATCTTCTTGGCGTCCTCTTCTCCGACGCACTTAAGCCATGGCCGGGCATATCCTCTTTTGAATAACTGGTGGTTGAATACTGAGTATAAGGGTGCTATCTTTTTTAATCGTCTGGACTCAAGTGGGTCCTCCGGTAAGGTCCCTGAGGTGAGGTATGCCCACATGGGAGCGTACCACATCTCTCCGGGTTCATTGATGACATAAGCTTCCTTCACGTCACCCGATATACTCGATTCGGGGATATCCATCACTATGACGGGGTGGTCCTTGTCCAGGTTACCTGCCGCCCCTAGTTTGGAGAGGGCGTCCGCCTGGCAGTTCTTGTTTCTAGGCACGTGCTCAATCACCACTTTCTCAAATTGCCCTTTTAAGGAATGGAATTGCTCATGGTACCGGCACAATCGATTATCGTGTACACGGCACTCCTCATTGATTTGTCTGACCGCGAGTTCAGAATCACTGTGGAGGTGGACCTCTCGTGCTCCCAGCCTCGCGGCTATTTTGAGGCCGGCTATCATGGCCTCGTACTCGGCTGTGTTGTTGGTTACAGGGAACTGGAAATGGAGTGCATAGTTGAGTGTTCTCCCTGAGGGCCCGTGAGAGCTATCCCGGCTCCTGCTCCCTGAAGGGAGGAGGCACCGTCGACATAAAGTGTCCATCTGCTGTCTAATTCGTCCGGGGCCCCCGAGTATTCCGCGATAAAATCCGCGAACACTTGTGATTTGATAGCATTCTGGGGGTGGAACGTGACATCAAATTCTGTTAATTCGAGCGCCCAAGCTAACACTCGACCAGAGGAGTCGAAGTTCGCGAAGGACTTCTTCAGGGGCACTCCAGTGTATACTTTGATTGGGTGAGATTGGAAGTATGGTCTCAGTTTTCTTGCCGCGATGATAAGGGCATAAGCCGCCTTCTCTATCTGTGTGTATCGAGTCTCAGCATCTCGGAGCACATGGAATACGAAATATATGGGTTGCTGCTCGCGTCCTTCTTCCCGCACTAATGCGGCACTGACCGCATGGTTGGTGGCGGCTAAGTACACAACTAAGATATCTCCTTCTATGGGTCTGCTGAGGCAAGGCAGACTGGCTAAATATTCTTTCACTTTGTCGAAGGCCACCGCACATTCCTCTGTCCATTCAAATCTGGCTGACTTACGCATTGCCTTGAAGAAGGGGAAGCAGACATCGCCAGACCGGGCGATGAACCGGTTTAATGCTGCCAGTCGGCCTGTAAGTGACTGAAGTTCCTTGAGGTTTCGGGGGGGGTTTTATGTCTAGGATGGCCTGTGATTTGGAGGGGTGTATCTCTATGCCTCTCATTGACACCATAAATCTGAGAAATTTTCCTCCCGTCAGGCCAAAGAAACTCTTCTTGGGATTGAGTTTCATGTCCGCTTGATTGAGCGTTGCGAAGGTCTCGCGCAGATCTCGAACGTGATCCAGGTCGGACATACTCTTGACTAGGAGGTCATCTACGTAGGCTTCTACATTCCGACCTATTTGCTCGTGGAACACCTTATTCACCATTCTTTGGAAGGTAGCCCCCGCATTCTTCAGGCCGAAAGGCATCACGCGGTAACAGTATAACCCGGAGTGGGTTGTGAAGGCAGTTTTATCCTCGTCTTCTGGGCACATCCTGATTTGGTTGTACCCCGAGAACACATCCATGAAGCTTAAGAATGCGTGCCAGGAGGTGGAGTCTACTAGTTGGTCGATCTTGGGTAAAGGGAAAGGGTCCATAGGGCATGCCTTGTTCAGGTCGGTGTAATCAATACACATCCTCCATTCTCCATTTACCTTTCTGACAAGCACAGGATTCGCCAGCCATTCCGGACAAGTCACGTTTCTAATAAAATCAGCATCTAGCAATTTGGCCACTTCGGCCTTGACCGCTGAACGCCTTTCGGCTCCCATGTTCCTTCTTTTTTGCACCATGGGTTTCGCTCCCGATTTGATGTGCAATCGGTGCTCCGCTATAGATCCCGGGATCCCAGGCATGTCTGCGGCGGTCCACGCAAACACTGCCAGGTTCTCCTGGAGGAAATCAACCAATTTCTTCCTCGCGCTTCCTTGGACGGCCTTGCCGATGTTCAAAATTTTACCGTCACCGAGGTCGACCTCGTCAGCCGGCTCAATAGATATATCTAATTCCTTATCGGTGGGATCCAAAACCATAGGTGTATGTGGGGGTAAGAACTCTCTGCTGGATTGCAAGCGTGGGCTAGTGAGACCTGATCTCGCTCATGTTTTCACGTCCACTTGATGGACCGCTCCTCCTTGCCCTTCAAGGGAAGTTTGATAGCATTCCCGGGCCACCTGTTGCTGCCCACATTTCTCCCCCACACCGTGGCTGGTAGGGAATTTGATCTTCAAGTGGGGGGAAGACACTATGGCTCTAATTTTGTTCAAAGTGCCCCTACCAATGATCGCATTGTAGGCGGAAGGAGCATCCACGACGAGGAAGTCCACCATGACCTCGGTGGTACGGGGCAAGGATCCAAACGCCACTTTCAATTGGGCGATCCCTTTTGGCCGGAGGGAATCGCCAGTGAACCCCACTAGCGGTGTTACTTTTTTCCGTGATTCGCCCAGCTGCATTCCCATCTTCTCGAAAGCTGAGAGGTATAGAATGTCGGCCGAGCTCCCCGTATCTACGAGGATTCTCTTGACCCCAAACTCTTCTATTTTGAGTCGCAGCACTATGGGATCGTCATGGGGCCACACGATGGTGCCGAAGTCTTTTTCAGAAAAGCATATGGCTTCGTCCATCCGAGGTCTCTTCTTCTCGTGAGATTTTTCCACATTTAATATAATTGGGTGCGGCCTGGTGGTGCT
The DNA here is from genome assembly GCA_025461045.1 of Carex parvula. Taxonomy (NCBI): domain Eukaryota; kingdom Viridiplantae; phylum Streptophyta; class Magnoliopsida; order Poales; family Cyperaceae; genus Carex; species Carex parvula. Next base: position 799,065 of record JAJGRW010001009.1, on the reverse strand, counting down.
TCGGTTATGTTTTTCAGGGACCACCACCTTGTGTCCTCCGCTAATAACATTGATCTCTATACTTGGCTGCCTACTGGATGGTCTCGGTCCTTTTTCCTTATCTTCTTCAGGCTTCAGCCCAGAGTGCCTGGGCCCCTTGTAATCGTCCCGATAGGAAGCTTTCTTTTTATACTCGACTTCCCCATTGTATTCTTTTGTAAACTTTTTGAAGAATTCCGGCATGATGTACTCGATCAGTTTTCTCTCCCTAGCCATCCTTTCTAACACGTCCTTCAGCTGGAGGCAATCTCCCGTGGAGTGCCCATTAAAACGGTGGAACAAACATCTTGCAGTCCCATCTTTTTTCTCGAAAATGCCCTTGCGTAGCGGCCTTGGGACGTCGGGCATGTCCTTTATTATATGATACATCTCGCTCGTCTTCTTGATAAAAGGGGCGTACCGCACATAGTGGGGTCGGTAGCCCTCCCTACCATCTTCGCGCCGTTCTTCTTGGGTATTTCTCTTTTGTGGTTCTCGTCTTCGAGACGGGCCGCCATCGGGCTGCCGGTCACGCCGCTGCGGTTTTGGTGATCTGGACCGCGGCCTGGCGAACTGGACGGCATCCTCCTCGGCCCGGATGTACCCTTCGGCAAAAGCCAGGAACTCCGGTAAACTCTTGAACTCTCTTTTTCGGGCATCATACCGGAGGGTGCCCGGTCCTCCTTGCCAAAGTCCGTTCTGTATGGCTGCCAGGGCGATGTCCTCCCTGTAGTTTCGGACCTCCCTAGAGGCTTTCACGAACCTGTTCACAAAGGTCCGCGTGATCTCTTGGTGTCCCTGAACATATTTTAGGAGGGAGTCACAGGTCGCCCGCGGGGGTCGAAGCATGTCGTATCGGGCCAGGAAGGCTCTTGCTAGTTGATCAAAAGTTTTTATCGACCCTTGCTTCAGTCTCATGTACCATTCCCACGCCTCTCCAGTCAGACAAGTGGTAAAGATGCGGCACGCCACGGCATCCGATGCCCCATGTAATCGAAGTCTTTCGAAGAACCCGTATACAAAGTTCTGTGGGTCCTGAACGTCTCCGCTACCTTGGAAGCAGGGGAGGCCGACAGGGTATTTAAAATCACCCATGGGGGCCTTATAAAGTTCCGGGGCTAATGGTCCTTCCAAAATATTCGTCGACCCGGAACGAGTCCCCGCTCTCTTTCTCCCCCTCTCGACCATCTCTTTCTCAACCCCCTTTTTGATCATTGCGTTTATCATTGCCATATCTACTCCCGCGGCCTCTGTTGTGGTGCGTGGTTTTCGCCGCTTCTTGGGGGGTGTCCTACGACGCTCCTCTCGGGAATGACGAGACTGATCGTCTTTCCTCGAGTGACTGGACTGATCGTCCTTCCTTGAGTGACGAGACTGTTCTTCGGTTTGTTTGCCAGGGGCTCCTCGGGTTTGCTCTGTTCTCGCTCGACCAGCACTCCTTCTCGAGCTGGCCGCCGCGGACGAGCCTTCGCTTTCTTCCCTTTGAGCCCCAAAAGATAATGTTATTGTCGCGCTCCGTGTTACGCGAACCTGGCCCAAAAGATAATGTTATTGTCTCAGGTTCGGGATTAGGAATGTTATTGTCGCGCTCCGTGTTACGCGAACCTGGCTCTGGATTGTTCGACCCGGGTCCAGTTTGGATTAATTGTACTACAGGCGGCGGGGGATGAATCATCCGTACCTCGGGAGCTGAAGTGGGAGTTCGGGGATGGTATGACAGATTGGGGTCGGCCTGCGGAGGGTAGTGTGTTAAAGGGGTGGCTGGGTACTGTGGATATGGAGAAGCATATTGCGGGTATGGGGGATAGTTGTAGGGAGGTGGATATAAATATTGTGGAACGTACGGAGAATGGTATTGGGCGTAGATCATTTGGTTTTGGGTACTTTGGGGGGTCGACCCGATTGGCCCAGTGGCCTGGGCAGTCACAATAGTCGAGTCGATCGGTCTTACAATCGGTGCGGAAACTCCGAGGGACTCCCAGCCCATCCCGAGCTGGGTGATCGGTACCCCTTCGGGCGGCATGCCCAAAGAGTGGGTTGGAGGGACAATTGGACTGGAGGTCTGCTGGTTCACTTTGCCGAGGGAGTTCTTACTCGTTGTCCCGACACTCGGGTCGCCCGGGAGAGCTTTCTTTGAAGGCTCTTTGGGTTTTATGCCCGAGGTTAGGTTGGTCAGAGACTTCACGTTCTCAGTTCTTCGGTTAGATTGTTCCGTCCGCCGAGCGACCTCCTCGGGGGTGGGCTTGCCCACGTCTGTTTGTTTAGTTGCAGAAGTCATCTTGCTCAGTTGAGGCTGGGGGCCCCACGGTGGTTGATACGTCCCTTCCCGAAGGGACCGGGCCGTACTTAGACTCGGTCCAGTAAGGTGCAGGCACGTTCTGTTCCTGGGAAGCAGGCCGTGCGGAGATTGGTTGTTGAGTGCGCGGCCCGTCCCGCCTTGAGTGAAGCGGGCCGAAACGATGGACACGCGGGGTGTCGGAGGGGTATTAACGCTCTAACCCTTTTCAATACCTCTCCAGGATGTGATAAATGCGATCCCCTTTTTCTGGGAGATTCTTTGCCTTATATAGGGGGCGCCCTACTGTAGCGGGGTCTTGTCAGCATTAATGACAAAGATCCGCATACTGTTGAGGGTGTCCGCATGTTAGGCTATAATGTTCGCATAGTATGTCTCAAGCCGAACAGCGAGGTCGTGTGTTGACCTTTTTGGGCTGTTCGGTGTGTTAGGCTTTGAGCCTTGTTTTGTTTGGTTCCGAGCGGACTCTTAGGAGGGGTCCGAGTCTCAGTTTGTGCTTCGCCTCAGGCTGGCTCCGGGAAGGGGTCCGATGCCCAGGCTGTTTTTAGTCTCGGGTTGGCCCCAGGAGGGGGTCCGAATCCCGAGTGATTTCTGGCCTCGGGTTGGCCCTGGGAGGGGGTCCGAATCCCGAGTAATTTCTAACCTCGAGTTGGCCCCGGGAGGGGGTCCGAATCCTGGGTAATTTTCTATTCTCAGGCTGGCCCCGGAGAGGGGGTCCGAATCCTGAGTCGCATTTTGAGCCGTGGCCTGTTTTTGGGCCGGTCTGCTGTGTTTTTAGATTTGGAGATGTTTTAGTTGGGCCAGGCCTGGGCCTTTTAAGGGCCATTGGCATATGGGCCTATCAAGCCTGGGAGGAGGGCAGAAAAATAAAATAAAAAACCGAGCTGTTCGTATCTATCACGGCTAGGCGGAAGGAGAAAAAAATCCTGGCCGTTGTGGTCTACCACGGCCAGGTTCCTTTAGTTGAAAAATGTAAGTTGACTAATTGTCAAGACTTGGTTCAAATTTCGAGATAGATTTCATACAAAATGAAATATTTTCATATAAAATATTTAGACAGATTGACAAATAACATTTCTAAATGACATATTAAATAACACCTACACGTAAATAACATTCCTTAAATGACATACACATTGTTTTTGATATTTTGACACATTTTCATATAAAATGACATATTGACGTATAAGAATAAAAATAAAAAAACTAGAAATAAATGAAGAATGACCAATCAATTATCAATCAATCTAAAAATTTCTTAAAACAACATTTAAAAAATGAAAAGAAATCAAGACCAATCAGAAAGATAATACAATTTACATGTAGCAAGTACGTGCCTAAATAAATTTAAACTTTTGCACGTAAAGAAAACATAAAAAAGATATATAGAATTAAAAAAAGACAGACTATAATTGGAGAGTTGATATTCAATTCAAAATTCTATCTTTTAATCACAACCGTTAGCAGGTCAAAATATTTACCGATATTTTTATTAAAACCCCTAAAAAAAAACAAATTATCAAATCTGCTCCCACTCCAAAGTTATAATTATTTCTACCCTAACCGCCCGTGGGCTGGGCGGTCCACTTTTCCCACCAGACCGCCCAGCTACCGGGCGGTCCACTGTGCATAGCTGACCGCCCAGCAGCTGGGCGGTCCGCTAGTGTTTTTTTTTTTTTTTTTTTTTTTTTTTTTTTTTTTAAAGATTAGATTAGAGACAATATGAATATGAATATAAAGATGCTGAATTCTTAACGCTAAAAGTTCGAATTTTTTTGTAAATATTAGTTAGATTACTTCTGTGAAGCATATTTATACTAAAATACGCTAAATTACTTGGATTTATGTTAATTTACGTTGAGTTACACTATATTAAGTTAAATTACACTAAATCACATTACATTACGCTAAAATACGGTAAATTACATATGAATAGGGACGATATCTTCACTGAAAAGGCGAAAACGACGACGAAATGAAAATCTTAAGTAATTTACTCAATATGTAATTACTTAAGTGAGTTATACTAAATTACTCAATACGCTAAATTACTTAAGTGAGTTATTCTTAAGCTTTCCGAAAAGTGCTCATTTGCTGAAATCGAACACTAAATACGGTAAAATATGCTAAACTACGATAAAATACGCTAAATTACGCAATACGTTAAATTACTCAATACGCTAAATTACTCAATACGCTAAATTACTCAATACGCTAAAATACGTTAAATTACTCAATACGCTAAACTACTCAATACGCTAAATTACTCAATACGCTAAATTACTCAATATGCTAAAATACACTAAATTACTCAAAACAATAAACTACGCTAAAATACGCTAAAAAAAACACTAAACTACACAAAATTACGCTATAGTAGACTGATTTTGCTCATCTTTCATGAATCATAAAAAATACGCTAAATTGCTCATCTGCAAGTTCATTATGTAACTAATTTACTGAGCTACTTGGATTGAATGATAGACATGAAAATCTTAATCGGAAACTTCAACTCAAGTTTTGAGGCTCTTCCCTTAGTATTTTGACGAATCCGACGGTCGGATCAGTCCCGAAAGGAAGTTAGCTTGGTACAGGGGCTGTGGAGCTCATGTCAAAATTTCAGCCCGATCCGACGGACGGATCAAAAGTTATGCCCTTTTTTGTGAAGCATGCGCAGGACTTGGTTAAACATCATGAGTAAAGCATAGAACAGATCAATTGCAATCATAGGAAATATTCAGTTATTCAACAGGCTTAGCCGGCATAGACGCATGCGCATTTTCGCAAGCTTTCCGAAAAGTGCTCATTTGCTGAAATCGGACACTCGAGCGCCGTTTTATGATCGTTTGAAGTTTCATCGTTGTTTTTCTCCTTTTCAGTGAAGATATCGTCCCTATTCATATGTAATTTACCGTATTTTAGCATAATGTAATGTGATTTAGTGTAATTTAACTTAATATAGTGTAACTCAACGTAAATTAACATAATTCCAAGTAATTTAGCGTATTTTAGTATAAATATGCTTCACAGAAGTAATCTAACTAATATTTACAAAAAAAATTCGAACTTTTAGCGTTAAGAATTCAGCATCTTTATATTCATATTCATATTGTCTCTAATCTAATCTTTAAAAAAAAAAAAAAAAAAAAAAAAAAAACACTAGCGGACCGCCCAGCTGCTGGGCGGTCAGCTATGCACAGTGGACCGCCCGGTAGCTGGGCGGTCTGGTGGAAAAAGTGGACCGCCCAGCCCACGGGCGGTTAGGGTAGAAATAATTATAACTTTGGAGTGGGAGCAGATTTGATAATTTGTTTTTTTAGGGGTTTTAATAAAAATATCGGAAATATTTACGTGCTTAATATAAGAAGGGAGATTCTTTTATAAGGGCTACACATAAAAAAATCAGAATGAAATGTGCATATTTGGCACTTTTTTTTAGAGAAAAAAATAGAAACGAAATTGAAGAGAGAGAGAAAAAGGAAATCGCCGGCTGCTGTCATCCTGCTGAAAATAATAGCACATTTGAAAAAAATAAGGTAAGATCATCCACGACCATTTAATTGCCCGATGGTCATCAAACCAAATAAACGAATGCTATCAACCGTCTGATCTGGAATAAACAACTTGCTTGATTCCCCTGAATTCTTGCAACAAGCCGATCTCTATTTTACTGTCAGGGCTCGGGAATTCATATCACCTGAGGTATTTCTGTTTAGATCACGAATATTTTAAGGGCCCGGTGCCCCCGAATTCGTATCCTCTGCATTAACTCAAAAGGAAATCTTTTGAGTTAATGAATCTCAATTGTCTGATCTGTTTTAGGATTCGTGCGAATTAGATTTACACTAATATTGAAAGGCTCCTATGTTATAGGCAGAAGACGGATTGGCTCCGTTTAAAATCAGATGGTTGAGATTTATTAACTCAAAAGATTCCCTTTTGAGTTAATGCAGAGGATACGCATTCCGTGCCCCCGTCAATTCCACCTCGGACCTGATCGGCTCAGATTCTGATCGGACGGTGCAGATATAAACAGAAATATTCCGTTACCTCAGAGGTATGGATTCTCCGATCAGTGTTACCATTATTGGATAATGATTTTAACAGAGTAATCTTTCTTCAAGCAGCGCACGAAACGTATGAAATGCTACGTTGTGTGCGCCGTAAGAAGCCGAAGTTGCTCTGTTAAAAATTTTACCCCATTTTTCCCGCCCTTCTTCCGTAATTCCGATTTCCGACGCTACAATTTTCAAATCCCGCCCAAACTCCATTCTGTTCCCCTTTTCTTCGAGTCCGCATACTCTGCATTAACGCACCGTTGAGTTTAGATGAAGACCGTCCGATCATAATAGTTCCATTAATATTCGTGCGGATTCAAATCGGATGATCCGGATCTAAACTCCAAATTTAGTTAACTCAGAGGATACGATTTCCATTTTACATCCCACCTCGCCTTTCACATTTCTCCTCTCTTAAACCTTAGTTTGCAACACCTACCGTCGATCCTTCGAAATGGAGGCCACACCCGTGTCTCAGAAAAGACAGCTCCGACAACGAAAGCCTCATCCGTCGTTGCCTTCCACCGAGCAGTTCGAATCCGAAGAGGAAGCCCGAGGTCGGAGCAAACGTCGAATGACTGCATCGCGCTCTATCAAGAAGGAAAAGAAATCTGGGGATGACGGGGCAGCTCAAGGCGCTGACATGGGTCCCCAACCAAGCAAAGGTGGAAAGGGGAAGACAAGATCTGCCCAGAGGAAGCCCAAGGCAATCGCTGCTACCGAGGTGAAAGGGAAATCTGCTGCGTCCGGAGGAAAGAACAAGAACAAGAAGAAAAGGAGATTTGTAGTAAAAGGAGATACTGGCAGTGCTGAAATGGAAGATGAAAATGAGGATGAGTTGCTAAATGAAGAAGACGAAGAAGATATTCAAGAAGAGCCGTGGACAGAGCCGATAAAGAGAGTCTTGAAGCAGCAAAAATCTCACGCTAGTGATCTAGAGCCGCAGCTGGTAGGCGATCCAATTGACGATGCAGAGGCGTGGAAGCGGTGGCCTCATAGATATGAGAGAAAGGTATACCTGATTGTGTTGTTATTTTGTTGATCTTCATTTTGTATTTGTTGACTATATAACAGGAATTGCTCCTCACCATAGATGAATCATTTTGATATAAGTTTGGATCTTTCTCATCAGTCATATTTTTTTTCTTCTCATTTTCTGAGTAGTTTGCTAATTAGTATTAGGTGTTAGTTACACATAGACAAGTTTCTTTTCAGAATTTTGAGTCATTGTGTTTATAATGAGCTGTCCTTTATGAGGGATAGTTTAGTATGATATTTGCTCTTTTAATGCCTTATACATTATAGTAGTACACATGTCCAGTTCTGATCCTGCTCATGAAATATTAGATTTTCAGTGATTTAAACTGTTAAGGGAGACTGGTTGCAAACTTTGAGATTTAAGTGGTCATTAGGAGTTCTCGTGTTACATATCTAGTCTGATAATGCTATCTGACAAGTGTGTTTGATTTGAAAGTTTTGAAATTGTTTTATAATATTTTTACAATCATAGGTAAACAGTCCGTTTCCAATTCTTTTGTGAAGGCAATTTGATCTACATTGATTTGCATCTGTATGCAATGTATCTTAAACTCATTCACAATACCAGGAGAAATATGCAACGGCCAAGACATTTTCCACATCCTTTTTGCATGCAGCTTTGTCTCTACTTGTTGGGTGACATAACAAAGTGCTTCATTTCTTAATGATTTATTTTAAGTATCAATTTTATGAATTTTTGGGGCTTTATTGTTTCTTTTATTAATTTTCAGGGAACTGGATCTATTTCTCTTGGTAAAGTAAGGTATACTTTTTAGTTATTGAACTACGTCTTCTGTAAATAGTTTTGGCAACTAGCTTACGGAGTAAAATATTGGTTACTTCATTAGTCCTGAATCGTCTGAAGATACGCTCGCTAGAAGGCATTATACCTTTGCTAAAGTTGATGGCATCATATTTGAGCTCTATGATGATGCACATGTGAAGGTTAGTTTGTGTGAGCCAACTGAGTTTGTAGGACTTCCATTGTTTGTTTGTATGCCAAACTATAGATAAAGGCTAATCTATACTCTTTCCATAAAATTTAGGCTGAAGATGGTAAGCCAGATTATATCTGCCGTATCGTGGAATTGTTTGAAGGTGTGGATAGAAAAGCATACTTCACTGCACAGTGGTTCTTCAGGGCTGAAGACACTGTAAGCTCAAATTCTACTTTTCCCTTCTACTACATATATAATGGTCTGCACAAAACTTAAATCTGTGTGATATAATGGTTTTTCATGGACATGAGTATTTGTGATGTATACATTAGACTCTGATGTTTCAATTAAATTAATTCTATTATGTAGGTTCTAAAGCAATGTGCAGATAAACAAGACAAAAAAAGGTTGTTCTTGTCAGATGACAAAAATGATAACCCATTGGATTGTTTAGGTTCCAAGCTCAGCATAGTACGTGTAACACCAAATGTAAGGACATACTTATTGGTTTAAATTTGAATATATTTTCATGTTGGAAAACTAGTAGCCTTTCGTAATTAGTTCAATTTTATGGTTCTTTTACTTGTAGATTGATCTGGCCGCGAAAAAGAAGACAATTCCAAAGTGCGACTACTACTATGATATGTCGTATGCTGTTGATTATTCGACTTTTGAGAACGTTTCTCCTGGTAATTTCTAGCTTTTCATGGAAGGAACTCGTTGTTTATTGCTTTCCAAATATCTTATAAAGGGAAAATAGCTCTTCACACTATTTCTTCATACTTTTTTTGGCTTAGTCTTTGCTTGTTCTTTTGTAATATAGAAATTGACATGTTCAAGGAAGGGTTGACTTCAATTGTTTCTTCGGAATCAGCGTCAAATAAAGAAAAAGTAGATGCTGAGCCGCTTTCTTCGGAAAAGAAGTCTCTCCATCTTCTTGACCTTTACTCTGGATGCGGGGGTATGTCAATTGGGCTGTGCCTTGGTGCCGCACTCTCTGGCACCAATCTCGAAACTGTGAGATCCCTTCTTTTGCAATATGCAACAATTAATAATGTATTTTTTTTTACTAATATGCATGTCCTCCCACTATTGTAGACATGAGATGTAGATCTCAGCCCCTATGCATGTGAAAGTTTGCAGAAAAATCATCCAAGAACGCAGGTATGTTAATGCATGATTATTTAAAACCTTTGTGTAATTTTGCTTATTTTCAACTAGGATGTATGTTGTGTTTTTTCAATTTTTGTTTGACATTGTTTTAGGTGCGAAATGAGAAGGCTGAAAACTTTTTGGCACTGCTGAAGGAGTGGGTGAAACTACTTGATGAATATAATGTTCGAAATGAACATAGGATAGACACCTCAGGTGACTTTGAAGACAGTGACAATGATGATGATGGTGACACCAAGCTTCCCAAAGGAGTCTATGAGGTTGCCAAGTTGTTAAACATCTGCTATGGTGACCCACATAAGACTGGCAATGTCGGCATGAAGTTTCTGGTACATGAATAATTATTTGCATATAACTTTCTTTGCTTGTTGCATTATGGATTGCAAATCCTTGTTTCTGCAGATTACATGGCAATTTGAACTCTTGTGTGGTTTCTTTAATTATCTTAATTAGGCAATTTTTTTGGTTGGAATTGAATAATAATCCGTGCAAAGATACAGTAGCATAGATGTTTGTAATTTATGGTGATATTAGGTATTTTTTTTTTTAGTTTTCTTTCTTACAGAGCAAGTTTTTTCAGGTGCGTTGGAAAGGCTATAGTTCTGAGCATGACACATGGGAGCCAATTGATGGCCTTTGGTATGTTCTGTTCTTCCTACTAAAATTAAACAATATGTAACCACATTTTTACACTTTTTAATGTTGTGGTTTCAGTGATGCAAAAGAACGAATTAGAGAATTTGCTGTGAATGGTTACAAGAGGAACATTCTACCATTACCGGTAAAAATGGTCGCAGTTTTTTGCCTACTTTCTTTATTCATGGTACCTCAATAAGTTCTTCTTGTTGCAAATTTTCAGGGCACTGTAGATGTCATCTGCGGTAGCCCACCATGCCAGGGTATTAGTGGGCTTAATCGCTTTCGGAACACTGAAAAGCCTTTTGCTGATGCAAGAAATCAGCAAATGGAAGTCTTTATGGATATTGTAGATTACCTTAAACCAAGATATGTTCTAATGGAAAATGTTGTCGACATTCTGAAGTTTTCGAAGGGGTTTTTGGGTCGTTATGCAATGGGTCGACTTATAGAGATGAATTACCAGGCTCGGCTTGGGTTATTGGTTGCGGGTTGTTATGGTTTACCTCAATTCAGGATGAGAGCATTTTTATTTGGTGCTTTACCTACTGAGGTATGCATTTACATCCGTTTAGGTAATTAAGCTATTTGATACTCAAGTATTTGTGATCTATTTATCATTTTGATGCTGTAGGTTTTACCCCAATTTCCTCTTCCTACACACAATGTGGTTATCAAGGGTGGTGTTCCCCAAGAATTTCAGGTAATCACTCTTTCCATATTGTGTGTTAATATAGTTTGTATTTATGTTGAATACAAAATAAGATATTTCCTTTGGTACAGCATCACATTGTCGCGTTGGATGAAAATGCTGATCGGTCTTTTTTAAAGCCAGAGTTATTTCTTGGTGATGCCATCTCAGATTTGCCAGCAGTTAGTTCACATTTCTATATCCATTGGTCCCAAAGTTTTTCTGCCTGATTGTTGTTTCTTTCATCTGTTAATGCAATTCTGTAATTTTTTTATTATCATTAGGTCAAAAATGATGAGCCTAGAGAAGAGATGCCATATGGAGAGGGACCCAGGACTGAATTTCAGCAGTATATACGCTTGTCTCGCAAAGGTAATTTGATTATTTTGTTAATTTTCTTTGGAAGTAGGACAATAGCATGTTTGAATTTCTTGTAGTGAAGCATGCTTTATGAATAGAGATATTAGATTGGAGATATATTGAGTGTACAATGTGGGAGATAAATAATTAGAAATACAAGTGTGGTAGGTAGGAGATGATTAGTGGAGATGTTTAGGAATATATCATAATCAAGCCTATAAATAGGCTCCATGTAATTGTAATCGAAATACAAGAGCAGACAAAATTCATTCTCTCTTTCCTTATACTTTAATTATTCTATAAAGGAAACCCATTAAGGGCAATTTCTTGTAAAGAAACTTCAACTTTTTATGAAAAACATTACTCTTTATATCAGTTTTCTCAAATGTATTATATAGTTTGGCTGTAAGTGATTCCTAATACCCATCTATTTTTGTTAAATGGGGAAAACAAACCAGAGATGTTAGATCATTCATTTGGAGATGTGGACCAAGAGCCAAAGTTGTTAGACCACCAGCCGTTAAAATTAAACGAAGATGACTATGCTCGAGTTTGCAAAATTCCAAAGAGAAAGGTACATCTTTTTCTCGGTAGTAAAAATATATATATGCTGATCTTTACAATATTCTATGGCTGTGTTGAGGTTCTATACTGACTTAAAACTGTTATAATGCACAACTCAAGTTTGTTCTTCTCAATTTACTTTGTCAACCAAAGTTTCTTCATTAAGCAATTTCCTATTTTTTGTTGTAATGTCAGGGTGCAAATTTTAGAGACTTAGAAGGAGTGAGGGTGGGACCAGACAAGGCCTGCTATTTGGATAAAGATATTAAACGTCCCTTGTTGCCATCCGGCAAACCTTTGGTAAATTACCAAATTATATTTGCAGTTGTATTCTATATCCTTTTTACCAGATGTACTTGTATTATGCACATGAGCTTAAGCTTTATTGCTTTACTATTTTAGGTTCCAGATTATGCAATTTCACATTTACATGGGAAATCACTGAAGTAAGCTTTTTCCTTCTTTTTCCCCTCATGTTTTGAGTTAAAATGGAATTAGGATGGTAGCCACTTGGCATTCAATTTGCCTTCTAAATACCTTAATTGGGGTTATAGTAGAGGATAATATTATTTGATGGAGGGTTTGGTGATAACTGAGGTTTCAGATGTGCATTTTGCTATTTAATGCATAATTTGGTAAGGTAGTTAGTCATTGTACTGGTCAATTTACCAATTGTTATGTTTCTGTTTAACGTCCTATATTTCTAGAAATGCTTTGACTTCATTGATGAATGAACTATCCTCTTTTCTCGGCTTGTTTCTTATTTCTGTTATCAAGATGATATTGTAATCTTTCAGAATTTTATTCTGAGCTCGTTAGTTGCCACTTAAATGTAATTTTTAGGTGTTTTGGGCGACTGTGGTGGGATGAAACTGTCTCTATGGTGGTCACGCAGGCTGAACCCCACAACAAGGCAAGTCAAATATTTATCTCTGTTCTTTATCTGGTTAAATAAAATCCTTTTGATTTCATATGTACTTCGTTATTTTTCTGACTTTGAATTCATTAATATTGTTTTCAGACTGTACTCCATCCCGTCCAAGATAGAGTTCTTACTATCCAGGAAAATGCAAGGTTGCAGGGCTTTCCGGATTATTATAAGTTTAGCGGGCCTTTGAAACAACGGTAATTGCAGTCTATTTTAATTTATATTCAATATTTAATTTCGAAGTGTGAAATGTATTATCTAACATCATTGATGTAATCTTTAGGTATATGCAAGTTGGCAATGCAGTGGCGGTGCCAGTTGGCCGTGCACTGGGGTTTGGCTTAGGTCAAGCCTTTCAAAAGATCACATCTGATGGTCCGCTCTTTCCTTTACCATTTAATTTCCTTATTGTGGGTCAGACATGTCAGTCCAATAGTCCCGGCGAAGTGGAGCAGTGAACTGATATGGTACTGGATGATTGCACCTGAAGGCATTAGAAACACTAGTAAATATATATAGGCATATACTAAGGCGTTTAAAAGATTAAAGTTTACAAACCATAGTGAACAAGTTGAGTTCTTTTGACTTGGAAACATTAACTGGTATAGGCATATGCAATACCTTTGTAATTAATTTATCAAAAATTTTGGTCGGCTCTATTCCTTTAATTGGTATTTGAATATATCATTTGCAATTGTTATGGATGGTTTATTAATTTTCTCTTTTATTAAAATGTGTAACAGTTCTGAGAGTTCAGTCTTGTGGTCAGTAACTCCTGAGTCTATAATCCATGATTTTTTGTTTAAAACTGAAAATGCTGCAGATTTACTGAGGAATTTACTTGAAAATGTAGCGTTTTTATAGAAGAAAGCTTGCTGGTAATTTCCTTGATTTTTCTGGGCTTCGCTTACTCTGTTTCGGGCCTTTGTCGTGAGTCCCAACGGTTGATTGCCGTTTTGTTCCAACCGACCGAAGCGCTGAAGAAAAGGAACTGTTCACTGTAGAGGAGCTTTTCAGTGAGAAAACGAAGGCAAACAAAAAAATCAGAGCTGAAAATGTGTCGCTGACAAGTGGCCCACCTGTCAAAGTACTGTTCATTTTACTGTCCGTGAACGGTCTAAAGGATCAAGAATTAAGTATAGAAATATAGAATAGATTTCTGTTAGATCCGAACCGTTCGATTATAATATGTAGGAATAAATTAAAGGGACCACATATGCATTGCACTTGGTCCGAATTGAATTCTGATCGAACGGTCCCGATCCAAACAGAAATATTCTGTTACCTAATGGCTAATACCATCGATATGAATTCAGATCTCCCCAGGTAACTGAGGTGCGATTAGTAAATCTGGACTGTTCTTTTATCCTAGCACGAATCTGAAAACGGACCCCATAGATTTTATAGGCACAGGATTGAATTTGGCCTGGTTAGAATTAATCTGAACTGTCCGTTTATCAGTATTGCACCTCAGGTACCTGGGGGTACGGACTCCTAGGATAGGGGCTCAGCAGCTTCCAGCATTTCCTGTCTGGAAATAAATCTGCTGTTATTCCGATCCAACCATTTAAAGTTTCCATAGGTGAATCTCAATAAAGGACCTTTTGCACGAATCTCAACGAATTTGAATGGTTGGGATCGAAATAACAACCTGTTATTCCATTAGAATAACAGCAGATTTATTTCCGCAGCTACCGATTGGCATTTCGGGAAGTCAAGTCAAGTTCCCTCCTAGACAGGTCGAATCACAACCGTTTAATTTCAATTGAACTTCCCCCAATCAAAATATAATAATAGCTCTGACCGAATGGGAGGATTTATGTGTCCAGATCCTCTCAAGTATCTCAAATTTTGATTTAGTACTGACCGTCCGATCAGAATCCGGTCAATCCGGCGCGAGATGGAATGCACTGGGCCCTTTAATATTTGCCAAAACAGATCTAACGGTTCGGATCTAAGCTCAAAATTTGAGTTACTTTAGGTGATATGAATTAAGGATTTTCTGGCGCAGAGCCGCAGACAACGAAACAGAAATGAAACTACCGGACAGGTTCAACTGATCAGAGCATATATAGGAGCAGCTCTTCGCAGAGATCGAGAAGAAGTAACGAACTAGCGATGAGTGGGCTCACCGCGCGGTACAATCACCGCTTCCTCGCAGCGTCACTGCTTCGCACCGTCGTGTTACTGTTCCTCGTCGCGAGGTCAAGTGGCGATGGCGAAAGTGAAGAGAAGAGCTACTACGGGAAGCTATCAGGGGTTATCATACCGGGTTTCGCCTCGACAAAGCTCAGAGCGTGGTCTGTGCTCGATTGTCCGTACTCCCCTTTCGATTTCAACCCGCTCGATGCAGTCTGGCTTGATACTACCAAGGTAATTATTATATACACTCCATATTTTTGTACTTTTGATGTTTTCTACTAAATTATTAGATCGCTTTTAGTGTTAGTCAATTGTTACTTACATATGGATGTAATTATTAAGCAACGTATTGGAGTATCCTTTCATACTGTTAATGCAAGGTTTTAGATGTTTAGGAGCAAGTTTGATGTTCTTTTTTCTTTGGATTACATGCCTTTAAGGTGCTTTTAGTGATGTTCGTAAATTAGTTAATTAGTTCAAGCTCATCAATTGATTTACTTGTATACTTTGCTTTTGGTACTTAAAAGTTGTCACTTATCGCCACCTCTTTCTTCACAATTTTCTTACTATTTCAAACTGCAGTTATTGTCAGCTGTCAATTGCTGGTTAAAATGCATGCTATTGGATCCTTACACCCAAAGTGATCATCCAGAGTGCAAATCCAGACCCGATATTGGTCTTTCAGCTATCACAGAGCTCGATCCGGGCTATATAACTGGTACGAAATCTATTTACTGAATTTCTTATATTATCTGATCTTCTTTTCCAGTACAAGTAATAGTTCTTAGTGGCCTTGACATATAGGTTATGTAAGAATTGACAAGTATTGTAAACAAAAATAAAGATTTTCCAATTGAAAGTTTCAAACTTCTACTATTATTATATTATATTATATGATTCTTTTTTTATGGATTCTAGGTCCTCTATCATCTGTCTGGAAGGAATGGTTAAAATGGTGTGTGGAGTTTGGAATTGAGGCAAATGCAATAATTGCAGCTCCATATGATTGGAGGCTAGCACCTTCTACGCTCGAAGAGAGAGACCTTTATTTTCATAAACTCAAGTGAGTATCATAGTTCGATCTTTTTGCATATGTTAGAACTACAACAATGGGAACCGTGAATTTAAGCCAACATGTTTTGATTATTACCCTTTGGCAAAAGACAACAGTGTATCCTTGCTGTCTATTAATTTACTTATTTATTGATAAATGATCGCAACATCATAATTGAAACAGCCAAAGATCCCAAGCTCTACACAATCAAGAATGGTAAACTAGACTGGAAAAGTTATATACCATATTGAATCTGCAATTGTATTAGTACTGTACGCTGTACTATACCTGGAAAGGAACTTTTACTGAAAAGAATTATACCAGGCTAGTTTTGAGAGATTTTTAGTGATCCTTAATTTGGTGGTAAAATTCATTTTTTCCTTGTACATCTGCAACATATGTTCATTTAAGCCTATTTTTTATTCTACAGATTAACATTTGAGACAGCACTGAAGCTGCGTGGTGGGCCCTCTTTTGTATTTGCTCATTCTATGGGAAACAATGTGTTTCGGTACTTTCTGGAATGGTTGAAGCTTGAGATTGCCCCAAAGCACTATATCCAGTGGCTTGATGAACATATTCTAGCCTATTTTGCAGTTGGTACATGACATCCATATTTATCTTAATTAATTTGTGCTCATTGCAAACCAGCTATATTATAAAAAAAACAAACTGGTCTGGTATTGGCTGTTTATTCCACATTTAAGTATTTTGTCTGTTCACAAAGTCTGTGTGGATGGAACTCAAAACTTAGGGTCTCATTAGAAGTCCAATCTACTCATAGAAGGAAAGAAAAGATTGCATTTATTATTAGATAATTATGACACGTTACTTGTCTTATTACGAGTATTCCAAGTACCTGTCTAAATATTTGACCTTATGGTGTGGATATGTGACTCAGGTGCTCCACTTCTTGGTGCAACTGAATCAGTCAAAGCAACTCTTTCTGGTAATACATTCGGTCTTCCACTTAATGAGGTCTGTTTCCTCAAGTTTTTTTCCCAGTTATTTAGTATTTCTTATCTAATATTGGGTAATTAGCAATTGTATCAGACAAAAATATGCTTTAGGAGATTCATTTATTTTCCCTCAAAGAGGACTAAATTTTAAGGGGGATTTGTTATTTTTCATTGAAGAATAAATTGCGAATATAATAATAGACTTGTGGCTGGTTTACATATGATGGCATTTAACTTTTAGTGGTGGCAAACACGACAGTCTTGGTGTCTAACCATTGGTTTCATCCAGTACTGAGCGTGACCTAGGAGACTATTTACCTTTTGTGAAAATATTTAAATCAACTTTAATGTTGATCCAGATAAGCAGCTTTTAAATGAATAAATCAGTTCGATGTTCATTATTAAACAGTTACATTACTGGTCTTGAGTGGCAACACCGGTACCTTCCTGTAACTGTGTTTTAACAGGTAGCATCCAGATGATTGGCAACCTCTGGGATTCAAAATTGGGATATTTTTGGTGAAAACTTGCTCAATTTGATCAGATAAAATAATCTAAACATGTATTGACTTAATTCTACAGGGAACAGCACGGTTGATGTACAACACATATGGGTCATCGATGTGGCTTAACCCGTTCTCACACCACTGCAGAGCAGATAATATACAGTGGAAGTGGAAGCGTTTTTTTGAGGGGAAGGAAGGTGATCGGCACAAGTACCACTGTGAAGAGAAAGAGTCCCATTCGGGCTGGCCCAACTGGCCCACTGACCTCATCAATATTGAGGTCCCCACATATCCAGGTTTCTATCTTCTTTCTCTCTTCATCTTGTCCTATTCTTTGTGGAAATTTTAGTTTGCCCCAAAAATGAACAAAAGGTTGATGAAGCACATCCAGAACATGGAAAGGTTATCAAGGAATGCTAGAGTAAACTATGTGTTAAGGCTACACTGGACACCTTCAGTTCTCCAAATTTCATCAGAAGATTATTCTCCTTGACTCAGTTGCTCGCGCTTCCTACACCTTTGATTTAGTTAATACTCACCATAGCTTAGTTAACCATGGTTAATGTAAATCATAGTTAGAGATTTCAGATTGCTCTATATACAGAACCCTTGTTTTCAGTTTAATTGTAGAATGAATGAATAGAAATCTTTTCAAACTATCTTCTTCTCATTCAAAGTTTATACTATGTAAAGTGGCATATTGGATGGTATCATTTTACTAGACCAAAGAAACTGCTAAGGTTCTATGGTTCTTCTGGTAACACTAGTTTGATGGCTTAATACAGTTCTTTCTTTAAAACAATTGTGGTCCTTACCAATAACTGTTTGTAATACAAATTTTTAATCAGCACCCAGTTGGCCCATCCTTGTCCAATTCTATCATTTTGGTTGGCTTGAGTTATAAAGTGACACTAAACTAATTATTACTCAAGTACATATGATTGAGGTACAAGGAACTCTGAACCTGAACTATTCCATATTTTACTGCACCCTACTTAATGCCATACTCTGATGTCTGGCAAACAGAAATAAATGGTTAATGGAAAAAACAATAGTATATGTGCTCTTTCTATTTCAGAAGTGAAGGCATACCCTACAATGCCGATGGCACAAGTGGCTCAAAACATGACACCTCTGATGGAACAAGACTTAGATCCCATCCTCTTGTCTTTTTCTCCAAAGGATGTCTCTGATGGCACCCTGTTCAAAGCAATTGAGCAATTTGAACCTGAAAGTAAAAGGCTCATTTATCAGCTAGAAAAGTAATGAGCAAATTATGTTTCTATCACTTTGCTTCGTAGCTGCTGGATTAGGACTTCACATAATCCTAATTGCTGCATAAAACACAAATAAACAGAAATGAAAAAAAAAAAGAATTGATTGTTTACATTTATTGATTTCCAATTGCAGTTGTACTCAGCAAATTTGAACAAATTTGGGACGATTTTATATCTTCTATTAACATTGTTTCACTAAATGGATTTAAAAAGTTCTAAAAATGGAAATAAAAAGAAATTCAAATCTCACTGGCGCATATGATAGTAGTTTGGATTCAGAGATTAAATTGTTGGTTATCTTTTCAGGTACTACAAGAATGACCCGGTGCTGAATCCACTAACCCCTTGGGAAAGACCTCCGCTAAAGAACATATTTTGCATTTATGGAATTGATTCCAAGACAGAGGTTAATTGGTTTTCAAAGATTTCAAATTTGGCTGTTACAGATACTAATATGTGGCCTGCAAGGTGTTGTATTTTAGGTTTAGAATTTTTAATGATCTTTTTTGGAAGTTAATTTGTTTGTTTAGGGGTTTTGATGATTACCTTTTGGGCTGGGCTTTGTTCAGAGCCAAAACTAAGTCATTATTGTTTTAATTGTTAGTCTTATCAATCAGAATAACATTATTTTTTTTGTTATTATGAAAAAGGTTGGATACTATTTTGCGCCAAGTGGGAAGCCATACCCTGACAACTGGCTTATAACTGATGTGTTATATGAATTCGAGGGAACCCTTCTCTCAAGGCAGGTATCATGGAAATAATAGGAATTATTATTTTATGTTCTTTACCTTTTGTGCTAATACCAAAAGGTACATAAATGATAAGGAAATGGCCCCCCACCCCCCAATTTGCATATGAGATCTTTCTGACCTTCAGAAGTTCTTCATTTATCAGATCTGGCATACCTGTTTCTGGAAATGTTAGTGAGACTAGTGGAGATGGAGTGGTATGTAAAATCTATCTTAAAACTTCAAATGCTTCCGAACTTGAGTTTCAAGCAGTTGACCTGGATTGATGTATTTGACTTACAGGTTCCTTACAATTCCCTCTCATGGTGCAAAAAATGGCTGGGCCCTAAAGTGAATATTACTAGAGCTCCCCAGGTACTGCCAATTTAGTATCCCACATTATCATTTAGTGACTTTAAGATAGTTGTGATGGTCTTTTACCTGGGCTAATTATAGCTAAAATTGACTGGATTACAGTTTCATATTTGCTTTAGTTAAGTCTATGTTAGAGCCTCCATATAGCCCAGAGTTAGCAATATTAACTCAACTGAATATATAATAAAGCTGATGTGTCGCCTTACACTACTGGCACTTCCAAAGGTGAAGCTCTTGTCTTTAGTAAAACAGGAGAGAAAGAGATTGGAAAGAAGTGATTTTTATTCATTTCAATCAAGCTGTAAAGTACAATGTATATCAGTATATATAGAAAACTGATTTCCTATTACAGCACTCAATCTATCTAACAGAAACATTCTAGAAGCTGCTGGCAAACGTCTAACTAACTATTAGTTACTCTAACTAACTATTAGTTACTCCTTTAGCCCCCCTGCAAGCTGGACCAACGGTTAGCTTGGATGTGAGAAGAGAGAATCTAGGAGAGGCAAGGGGTTTTGTGAAAATATCCGCAATCTGATCCCGAGAGGTGAGGAAGCGGATTTGATGTGTTTTGTTAGCCACACGCTCGCGGACAAAGTGGTAGTCGACCTCCACATGCTTGGTTCGGGCGTGAAACATAGGATTAGAGGCCAAGTAAGTCGCACCGATGTTGTCGCACCACAAAATGGGAGAAGATGAGAGAGAGACATGTAGTTCGGCCAATAAGTACTGTAGCCAAAGCAACTCTAAGCAAGTGACAGCAAGGGACTTGTACTCAGCTTCTGTACTAGAACGAGCTACAGTAGGCTGTTTCTTGGCACCCCACGAGATGATATTTGCACCAAGATAAATGCAAAATCCCGATGTCGATTTGCGATCATCCAACAAACCAGCCCAATCCGCATCACTGTATGCATGAAGGGTAAAGGAAGAGACCGGTTGAAGCGAAATACCATGGTGAATCGTCCCTTTGAGATAGCGAAGTATTTGCTTAACCGCAGCCCAATGAAGATCCGTGGGGGATTGCATGAATTGCGACACCTTGTTGACCGCAAACGCGATGTCGGGGCGAGTAAGTCTAGCGTATTGGAGAGCCCCAACTATAGATCGGTAAAGATGCGGATCCTCAATCGGGTCACCAACAAAACGAGAGAGCGGAGAATTGGGAACCATAGGTGAGGGATAGGCATTGGAATGAAGCATGTTGGCCCGAACTAATACATCCTTGATGTATTTGGATTGTGAAAGATGCATGCCTTGAGGTGTAGGTTGCACCTCAATTCCAAGGAAGAAATGAAGACGACACAAGTCCTTGACAGCAAATTTCAGTTGGAGAGACTTAATAAAAGCTTGGACAAGGGCAAAACTGGAGCCGGTCACAATGATATCGTCTACATAAACAAGAACAATGAGGGTATCATTTTTGGAGGAAAAGGTGAAGAGAGAAGGGTCGTAGCATGAGGCCTTGAACCCTTGTGTAAGGAGAGCGGAGCTTAGAGCATGAAACCAAGCTCTAGGGCTTTGTTTGAGACCATAGAGGGATTTGGACAGCAAACAAACATGATCCGGTTTGTGTTGGTCAACGAAGCCCGGCGGTTGTTGCATATACACGGTTTCTTGAAGATCACCATGTAAAAATGCGTTTTGGACATCGAGTTGTCGTATAGGCCATCCATAGGAAAGGGCAAGGGTCAATACCACCCGAATAGTTGTAGGACGAACAACCGGGCTATAGGTTTCGAAGAAATCGACACCCTCATCTTGATGAAAGCCTTTGGCTACAAGTCGGGCTTTGTAGCGTTCCAACGAACCATCGGCACGTCTCTTGATCTTGTAAACCCACTTACAACTAACAATATTCTGCTCGGGATTAGGCGGGACTAGGACCCAAGTTTGATTGGCTTGAAGAGCGGCAAATTCTTTGTTCATGGCATCGACCCAATGAGAGTGAGATTTAGCTTGGTTGTAGGTTTTCGGTTCAGTTTCGGTGAAAGAGGCAGTCAATAAAGCGAGGGTATCGCAGGATTTGAGCTTGGCTTGACTGCGGGTAAGCATGGAATGTGTAGAAGCTTGGTGGATGGTGGGTAGAAGAGAAGTAGACTGAGAAGCATGGTCTCGGGTAGAAGAATTGTGAAGCTGATTAGAAAAAGGGGTTTCTCGGGTGGGAACATTTTGAATAGCAGACTGATCCGCTGCAATGCGGGGTGTAGCCGAACTTAATTTGAGGCGCCTGGTGTAGGTGCGGAGAGGGGCAGGATCCGCTCCAGTTGTTGTCGGACCCGCACTAGGGAGAAGTGAGGAGAATGGAGGGGGATCGGCTATAAGGAGGATTGGATCCGCTCCAGCGGGTGTCGGACCCGCACTAGGAAGGACAGAGTAGATCTGGGGTGGATCGGCTGCAAAGGGGGTTTGACCTGCAAGTGTAAAGGGAGACTGTAGAGCAGTGGGATCTGCTGCAGTGGGGTTCGGACCCGAAAAATGAGAGGGTGGGTCTGATGAAGGGAGGGGAAGAATTAAGGGGACAGAAGAAGGAAGCACCATAGAACCTGTAGGAGGAGGATCCTCTGTGGCCGAGACAGATGAGGTATCAAGTGGTAGATTGAGAGGAGCAGCAGGTAGAACACCGAGCCATGTAGGAATTGCAACAGAGGCTGAAGAGGCCGAATGCTCCTTAGAAAAAGGAAAATGCTGTTCATCAAAAATGACATGCCTTGAAACAAAAGTTTTGTTAGATTCAATGTGGTAGCACTTGTAACCTTTTTGAGACAATGCATACCCAATGAAAACGCATGGTTTAGATCGAGCTTGGAGTTTGTGATCATTATACGGCCTTGTATAGGGAAAGCATAAGCACCCTAAAACCCGCAAGAAAGAATAATCGGGAGATTTGTGAAAGAGCTTAAAGAAAGGGGAACTAGTGGCACTCGTAGGAGGTTGACGGTTGATCAAATACACCACTAGCAAAAATATCATCCCAAAAGCGAGCGGGAATGGAGGCATGAACCATGATTGCAAGAGCAAGCTCAACCACGTGTCGATGTTTGCGTTCGGAAGTCCCATTTTGTTGAGGGGTGTACGGACAAGTTGTTTGATGAATGATAGCGGGAAAAGAGCGGGCTATAGGTTTGTATTCCGTACCACCATCGGTGTGCAAAATTTTGATCGACTTTTGAAGCAAGTTTTCGACTTGACTTTTAAAGGAAGAAAACACATGAATCACTTCATTCTTGGAGTGCAAAAAATAAATCCATGAGTAACGGGAAAAATCATCAACAAAAATGATGTAATAACGAAACCCATTTCTTGAAATTAAAGGTGCGGGACCCCATACATCCGAATATACAATCTCAAGAGGGGATGAAGAAGAAGAATTGCTAGAAAGAAAAGGTAATCGATGAGCTTTAGCCAATGAACAATCGTGGCATAAAGACATCTTGTGATTATTACAAGGCAATTTATTGGAAAGTAAAATCTTGTGAGTGGTTGTTGATGAAGGGTGACCAAAACGAGCATGCCAAGTGTCAATCGACACTCGCTCACCAACGAAGGCTTGAGGTGTGAGTGTCATTGGAAGAGGGAGAGTATAGAGACCGCTAAGAAGTTTGGCTTGTAGAAGAATCCTCATAGTGTGGCGGTCCTTAATGACACAAAGATTAGAAGAGAATTCAATAAGTAGGGAATTATCAAACAAGAGTTTGGAGAGGCTCACTAAATTTTTGGTAAAAGATGGAACAAACAAGACATCATTTAATGAGATTGTATAATCGGAAAAATGTAAAAGGGTAGAGCCAATATGGCTAATGGTCATACCCGCACCGTTACCAACATGAAGCTTGTCGAAACCCTCATATGGTAGAAAGGAGGAGAGGTTGTTCAAGTCATTTGTGACATGATGAGTTGCGCCCGAATCGAGATACCACTCGGAACCGGCCATTTGCGGGGTGGTTTGTGCATTATTGGCTTGGAAAGGTGTATGGTAAGTGAAATTGGCTTGAACATTCGGTGGAACCTGCTCTGGATAATTCACCAGATCTGTGCGATACCAACAGATTCTGGCCTGATGGCCCCTTTTAAAACAAATCTGGCATTGAACATTTCGGTCCAAGGCAGGATTTTGGTTCGGTTGAGCAGGCCGAGGTGCTGTGGATCGGGGATGTGAATAAGAAGGCCTGGGAGAAGTGAAATTGGGCCGAGGGTAAGGGTTGGGTAACAGGGGGTTTTGGTTTTGGTTAGACCCGTTAAAAGGCCCTCTGGGACGAAAACCGCCCTTACCGGGTTTGTATTTCGGACCCGATTTGGATGTGGCATAGAAGGCGGCGGGATTTTGAGAAGAGGGAAGAGAGGAGGATCCGCCAGATTGCGCAAGAAGTAGGTTTTCATGGCTTTGAAGAAGTGCCTGAAGTTCATTGGAAGAGAGGTGATCCTTCGTGTTGGCTGCTACAACAAACGAGTTGAAGTCAGCACCGAGGCCACCGAGAACCTGAAGGACGAGATCATCGTCGGTGACGGGGGACCCGACGAAAGCGAGTTCATCCACGATCGTTCGCATTTTCTGACAGTAGTCCGAGCAACTCAGCCCGCCTTTGGTGGTGGTTTGAAAAGAGCGACGGAGTTCAGATAAGCGAGCCCGAGAGGTAGCGGAAAAAGACTGTTGAAGAGATCGCCAGAGATCGGCCGACGTGGTGCAAGCGACGACTTGTCCGAGGATCGTGTCAGATAGCGAAGACCTTAACCAGCTGAGAATGAGCTGGTCCTGCCTATGCCAGTGTGAGAATCTTGGATTATCTTGTTGCACATCTCCAACAGTAATCTTCTCAGAAGGAGGCTCGGCAGAGAGATAGTGATACAAGCCATGGCCGTGAAGAGCTGGGGTGATCTGAGACTGCCAGGTTAGGAAGTTACTGCGATTCAGTTTAGTGGAGATAGGTAGATTCAAGATCACAATTGGATCAAGAGGGGTGGCGGAAGCCATTGTAGAATTAGTGGAAGAAGAGTCGAGCGACCTGGCTCTGATACCATAAAACAGGAGAGAAAGAGATTGGAAAGAAGTGATTTTTATTCATTTCAATCAAGCTGTAAAGTACAATGTATATCAGTATATATAGAAAACTGATTTCCTATTACAGCACTCAATCTATCTAACAGAAACATTCTAGAAGCTGCTGGCAAACGTCTAACTAACTATTAGTTACTCCTTTATTTAGTGACCAGCAAACGGCCTTCTAAATTCTCAGTCCTTCAGGAAAAATTCCCTCTGTAGACTTAAAACCATTTTGACGGATTCCCTGATTTCCTAATACTAAAGAATGATAGAAAAAAAGTAAGCATTACATCTTGGTTCTGGGGAATACGTACTGCAGTGATAATGCACTGTAATACTAAGAAATAATGAATTAATTAATCGAGAAACTTCTGAGATATGAGCATATGCTTGGTGTTTGGCTTTTATGAATAATCCAAAACTCAATTTTATATTAATGTGTGCTTGTGCAGGCTGAGCATGATGGGTCTGATGTACAGGTAAAGCTAAATGTAAATCACCATGCAGACCATGATATACTTCCAAATATGACAAGGTCTCCTCGGGTTAAGTACATAACCTATTATGAAGATGCGAGCCTTTCTGGGTCAAGGACAGCTGTCTGGGAGCTCGACAAAGGTTAATCTTTTGTTTTACCCCTTTTTTGTTTCCTTTTTTACCCCTAGAAAGGAATGTTTTAGCCTTACCATACTGTGTTCACACAATAATTGATGTTATGGGAACAGCATAAATTAGATTTTTCAAATTTGTGAAGAAAGTAAAGATGCTATTTTTTTTTTCTTCAAAATTTAGCAGAAAGTAATTATATGACATTGAGATGTAGCTTTTTAGGAGAATTTTCATAATTTTTGTTTAGCATATTTATGCAATGAATTAGTCTGTATAATATCTCTGTAAAATATGATAAGTTTATATTAGTATATTAAGATATTTATGGAAAACAAGGCTGCTGTCTTAAAAGATGGTTTAAGAAGGTCAAACAGTAATGTGGTGTCAATTATATAAATTGTTGTGTAATTATCACATACTTGTTAGATCTGCCAATTTATTCTAATTGTAACTCTGTAATGGCCTCACCTTTCAAGAATACCCTTTACTGATTGCTCAACTCGTAAAGGGAAGTATAGATATCAAAGATTATAGAATAAGAACAAAATGAGAGACTGATGTTTGCGCTCATAGATCATTCAATTAATTCCTGAATTTATTGGAAAAAAATGAAGTAGTACTAAACAACAAAGATAATCTCATCCCTTTGCACATCCATAAGAATCAGAAAACAAAGAATTATAGAAAGCAAAACAATAAGACTTACCGATTGGTACGTAGTGTAGTATGGAAAAAGAATTTAGTGCATGCTGTTTAGTTGACCTGAAATTTTTATCTATAAGCAGCAAATCATAGGAATATTGTGAGGTTGCAAGTTCTGATGCGTGAGCTCTGGCTTCAAATGTGGCACGAGCTCCATCCCGATGCCACATCCAAGTTTGTGACCAAGGGTATACTATGTTTTATCCTTTTTCTCTCTGTATGCAAGAACGACATTAATTGTACATATTTTGCTGATTTCATTTTCTGAACAGCTGTGCGGGGTCCGCTACGAGATGTTGACTGTTTCTGGGATTATGGAAAGGCTCGATGCGCTTGGCCTGATCACTGTGAATACAGGTTTACACTTTTAACCCCTCCTTTTCTCTCCTCTCAGCCTCCCTTCTCTCTCTCTCCTTTTTTTTTGAATATCTTGGGAGAGACTGCCAAGTATATAGAACTGAAAAAAAAAAAAAAATTCTCTGCCTCCCCTCTCTCTCTCTCTCCCTTTTGAAAGACTTGTCAGTGGCTGTTAAGTTGTTTTATACATCAACACAGTTTTACAGATACATCATACAATACATTACAGCACATCTCTCTCTCTCTTCTCTGTGGAATTATTCAACACTGCATTTTTGCGATTGCAGATATGCTTTTGGTGATGTGCACCTGGGACAGAGTTGCCGACTAAAGAAATCCGCTTCCAATCTCCTCCTCCAGTACTTAGAGTGGTATGTCTTCCTTCTCACCTTATCCATTCCAGATTTCAATACATTTCAGTTAGATCCTGTACCGGTATGGACCAGTTAATTATATATTATTACCATTGGGGTACCAACAAGATCACATTAAACATGTGTCTTTTTCCAATTTATTTCTGTGCTAGACAATATACGAATCAGATCTCTTACGGGCATTGCTTAGCTGGCATGCTCCTGTACTGGTTTTAGGGTAATCCTTCTCATGCTGACCAAAACAAATTTTCTTACTGCAGATTGTTTTTTCTCCAACCATATTTTAGCAAGCAATGCAGCTTATTGACACGCTAAAGTGATACAACTGTTCTAGAGTACTCAGTTCCTGAATAGCTTGATTTTGCAGTTCCAGAAAGAACACCAATGATTTCTTGAGATCGGTGCATAGATTTTATAAGGAGAATAGTTGACACGTTTGTTTGACTCAGCCAATAGCATTTGTCACCTTCAGACTTGAGTATAAGTGTTAATATGACATTATTTGAGTCTTACATACAATCTCATGTATATACATGCGTTTTGAATTTCTCATAGTACATGGCCAAAATCTTATATTACATATAAAACCTACTTTGGAATATAACATTTGCACTTTTAAAATTAATCTAGTCTTTTTTTTTGGGGTCAAAACAAAAACCACATTTCTGTTACAGTGTTCGATGACTAAAATGTAAAGGAATTTTGTTGGGTTTTTTGATGACCAAGTTGAGATGTTGATTGGGAGTTCAGCATGAAAAAGAGATTGAATTATTAGTTTTTCTGGGTATATTTGATCTACAACCACTCAAATTTGCTGCATTTTCCAACAAAGCCGCTTATGATTTGTACATCCACAATCAAATTTTTAGTTGAAGTTAGGTCGATTTGTTCAATTCGAATATGCAAGGAAAGAAAAATCTCCCTTTTGTTTCTAGAAGAAGATCACAAGGAGAAATTTACCACAGGAGAAACGGATATTCTAAATACTAGACCAATTTTTGAAACTTTTCAAATGAATGAATGCAAAAAATATAAAAACAATGTTCAATTTAGTTATTGACTGAAGTTTGTAAATGTTAATCCGAAGTTCATTACTACTTACTGAGCCGTTGTTATATTTCTATAGACTGCATTAAAATTAATTTTATGAAGGATTTAAAAAAAATATGAACCTTTTTTTAACAGTTTGAATCTATATTAAATTAATTCAAATATGTATAAATTTTGCGCCTCACTCAATGAACTATATTTATAAATTAATTCACTCAATAAATTTTGGAGCTAAATTCAATTAAAAGATCATGAGGAAAGCTTAGACATCAGAATATTCATCAATCTTTTATAATAAATAATAGACGGAACAATATTCTCATATTCTGATTGATTTTTTACTCAAAACACATGTTCTTAGGCCTTCGGCCCAAAAAAGTCCATTACCGAGCATAGGTGAAAGTCCTGTGATTCGGTGCGCGTGATATAATGGGTAAATATTTAACAGATCTGTTTTAGCTCAAGCAGCGCAAGGGCTATAGAATCAAACAACGCTGAATATGGTTAGTGCGCTGCATGAAGCCAAAAATGATATGCAAATAATCTCTACCCAATTTAACTCAGCTGCGCATACGTACTCCGAAGGTCAGACTTGATCAAACCCTTCCAGTCATTTCCCCTTCATCTCACCTTTCGCAGAATAAACTCTTTCAGTCTCTGCTTACTGAGAAAAAGCTGTGACTATGAGTACAACAGCGATTCTATTTCTGAGGAGACTCCCTCACCTCCGTCCATCTCTTCCCCTTATTAATCTCACCTCCTCCTTTCATCGCCTTCTCTCCACCGCTGCTACTAAAGCGCCACCTCCAAATCCCCACTTCACAGTAGTAGACTACCTCATCCAATCGTGCGGGCTTCCTTCTGACAGAGCACTCCAGGCATCGAAGATAATCCAGCACCTCAAATCCCCTGATAAGCCCGATACAGTGCTCCGCTTCCTAAAACAGATCGGGATAAGCGAATCCGACATAAGGACCGCTGTGTCCCGGGACCCTCGCCTTCTTTGCTCCCATTTGGAGAAGAACTGGAGACCTAATGTGGCCAAGCTACAAGAAATCGGCTTATCCATTGAAGAAATCTCTGGTATCATTTCCCACACCCCTTCTCTGTTTGCTTCCAATTTTGTGCCGAAGATTGACTTCTGGATGCGGCTTCTGGGTTCGTTGGAAAATATGTCTGTGCTCCTGAAAAGGGGACCGAACTTGCTTCGTTCTAACTTGGAAAAAGTTATTATCCCCAACCTATCGTTCCTTCAACAACAATGTGGTTTATCTGTACGTCAAATTGTTCAATTGATTAGGTCGTCTTATAGATTGCTCTCATCAAGTCCTGAAGCTATAAAGGTAAAGGTTCAGAGAGCTGAGGAATTGGGGGTCAGTTGTCCATCACAAATGTTTGTGTATGCATTAATTACTGTTTGCAACCTGAATAAAAACACTATAAATTCAAGGATACGTTACTTGAAAAGTATGGGGCTTTCACAGGAGGAGGTTGCCTGTGTGATTCGTAAACCTCCTACGGTGTTGCAAAGATCGGAGGAGTCGCTGGGCCGCAAAATTGAGTTCCTGATGAATGAAGCGGGTTGTGGTAAGATTGATGTGGTCCAAAATCCAGTTTTGCTCAATCTGAGCTTGGAGAAGAGGCTCATCCCTAGGAACCTTGTCCGGAAGCTTCTCAAGTCGAAACAGTTTCTAGTGGCAAATCAATCTTTTGTTACTTTTGCAAAATTAACTGAGCAGCAGTTTGTGAAGAAGTTTGTTCTCCCATGTCAGCATGTTTGTCCTGGGCTCCTTCAAGCATATACAGATGCGTGTGCTGGAAAAATTGCTGGTACCGAATGGTTTAAGAGTATCTCAAGTTAGACTATTTTATCATGTTTGGTTAATCAGTTTGTTCTCTTCTTTTGCTTTGCTCTTTTTGACTTTCTTAAGTGACTGTAACTTTGTATTGGAATACAAAATTAATGTAAAACCATTTATTTTGTTGAGTTTTACCGTGAACTATATTGTGCTCATCTTGAATAGGTCATGAATCGCTCGTTTAATTGGAACTACATCAGTTCTTTCTCCTCCTGTGTGCTTAGGATTGCAAACTTATGGTTATTGTTTATGAAACAATGAATCGAACTTGTAATTAGGGCTGGTAAAACTGGCAGCGGTTTTTATGAGGGATATCTTTTAGATTTTAATGTACCTCTCTTCTTAGAAGGACACAGGATCAGGTGAGAGGTGACTTCTTCTTTGATGATTCGCCAATTTGCACTATTCAGGATTTCTTCCACCATAACTTAATTTTAGTACCAATAATTGGTTATCGAATTTATATAAATTAGATGACTACTATATTATTACTGGCATGGATTAACTAATGGAGTTTCAGTTTTGAGCTTGATTACTGTCATCTGCTCCACAAAACTAAACAAGTAAATTTGGAATTTTTTATTGTTGTTTTATGCGCAATTTACTCCAGATTAGGTTTCGAAAGAAGTTTGGTTAATATCAGTACGATTTTGATTGTATATAATAACAGTGCCAACTGAGAAACTACTGTATTTAAGGTTCCTCAGTTTAATTCATCTATGTTTAACCTGTCTGTTCCCCTTAGTATGTCGTTTATTTTTTATTTTTTGAGGTTTGTGTTTAACCTGTATGTGTTAATGGGTACATTGATGAAAAGTAGCTTTAGTATTTTGTGAAGTAGTTGCTCCTTTCATTAAGAAACATTGACTTTAAATTATCTTCTATCAAGAATTAACTTTTTAAATTTGAAGCAACAACGATAATAAAATCATTCACAAGAAATGGCTCAACAAAACAAGATTATTGGAACATCGACATCTATAATATATTATCTTTTTCTATTCATTAGCAACGTTGGCAATTGTTTTGCAATCAATTTTAAACCATCTTCCTTCTTGTAACTTATTCTAATTTCAAATTGTAAGACCATGAAATACTTTTAATGCCGGTGATATCTCAAATAGAATATTAATTAACAAGTTTACAAAAAAAAAAAAAAAAAAATTCAAATGTCTCCATTTTTTGTGCCATCATCATGTCTTCTTTTTTAGAAAGACAATGACTTGAAATTTAAAACTTAAACGTTAAAATAAATTTGTTGGATAAAATCAATTGCATTTTCTCTATGCACACCTAAAGATCAAGGCATTTCAATTTTGTTTTTATTAGCATCTTTAAGAACTTGCAAAAATACACTGATATGGATAAATTCTGATCGTTGATTTTTCAACTTATTGATTTATATAAAATCAAAATTGGAAAGTGATATTTTCTAAGTGCATGTAGGGAAAATAATTTAAATCACATCTAACGATTTTATTATGACATTAAAACTTAGCATTTATGTTTTTAGAAAATTAAAAAGTGGAGGCACAATGAAAACACAAAAACCGAAGACATTTGAACCTTCCTCAATTAACAATTATTCTATAATTATTATCCACACTCACCATTTTGTAATCATCAACAAATATATGAACTGTCCATTTCTGATTCAACGGTCGTGATAAAGTATTACCGTGAAACTGTGGTCCCCCCTGCCTTCTCACAGATTCTACAGGCACAAAATCAATCTTGATATCTACCATCCGATCTTAAATAAAGAGTCCAGATAATTTCGTAAAAATTGAAAGAGGATCCGACGGAGAGGGTACAGATTTTAACAGAGTAGTGTTTACTTTTTACAGCGCGCACACCATAAGCAGTTCTCTTTCGATTCTATAGTCCATGCGCTGCATAAAGCCAAAATTACTCTGTAAAATCTTTACCCCGACGGAGACCACTTAACACCGTCTACTGCTTCCCCTTTTCCTCTTCACTTTTCAGGCAGTGTTATCTTATCTTCTTCTTCTTCTTTTCTTTTATAATCGAACAAAAAGAGAGGTCGACAGAAGGAA
Source organism: Carex parvula (assembly GCA_025461045.1). Classification (NCBI taxonomy): domain Eukaryota; kingdom Viridiplantae; phylum Streptophyta; class Magnoliopsida; order Poales; family Cyperaceae; genus Carex; species Carex parvula. Next base: position 767,272 of record JAJGRW010001009.1, on the reverse strand, counting down.
GAAAATGGCGTCTCTACTGGCCACGAGTCAAGGCATGTGCCTCCTCTCTTCTAGGGTTAAGGTTCAGCATTCGACCCCTTCTATACAACTAACCTCTGGCATGTTCGGCACCGGGATCAGCGTCGCACAATCCCTGCCGCTTCTTCCCAAGCTCAAGCTCGAACCTATCGTCGCCAGTAAGTCCTTCTACTCGTACCTCTCCAGTTGTACTTGATTTTCCTTGTTTTTCTCAGATGCCCTTGAAGTTGGAACAATTGTAAATTTATGGCTTGCCTGTAAGTGCACATTAGCAATAGAATTGCTTGAAATTCAATTCGATTTTGGGCAATTGAACACCTAAGTTTTTCTTTTCATCTGGTAAAATAAATGAATTATCCAAAGTAAGTGATTGGACCAGTTTGTCCAAATGGTATTGTTTTGTTCAAATTGTTTTATTTAAAGGTGGTTTGCTTGGGATACTATTTTCTTTTTGCAACTGATAATTACTTACTGTTGTTATAGAAAGCGCAGCGTGGGTACAGCTTTGACTTGTCCATTGCAAAAATTGAAATTTCAGAGGTCAATACAGAAAATTAGAATTTCAGCCAAAATCCAAAAGTTAAACCAGTATATACTATTTTTGGTAGGTACTGAAGTGAGGTAGTAACCAGATTCGAGTCCATATCCTCTGAGGTAACAGAATATTTCTGTTTAGATAAGGACTGTCTGATCAGAATTCGGGCCAATCTGGCCCGAGATGGAATGAACGGAGCCTCTTTAATATTTGTGCAGATTCTGATCAGACCGGATCTAAATAGAACTATTCTGTTACCTCAGGTGATATTAAATAAGCAGATTTAGTTATACTTTTCATACAAACTTGGCCATTTGCGTTCTTCCTTGTGCTTTAGCCTTAATTGTAATTCTGATAGTAGCTTTGATCAGCTCTTGCATCTCTCTGTCTCTCTAGGTTGTAAAAATGTACATGTGCCTTGTATTTCACTTGTAGCTCACACAAATTTATTTCACAGAAGTTGATAATTAGTAGCTTACTAAGCTAGAATTCAAGTAAACACACAACAAAGACAATCACAAGAAATTTCTTAATTTGGATGTACATGAGTGCCTATGTATGGGATTCAACTAGTTTGTCCAGAGATCGGATTATTACCAAAAAACCATCTAGCCTTTTAGAACTTTGTTAGCATAGCTTAAAGATACAATTTGGGATTTCTACATCTTTATATTTTATCTTATTTTTTGTAAATGCTTTTGCTATGTGATATTCTTACTTTTTGGGAACATAATTCGTACTAGGTTATAAGTGGCAGTTGATCATAATCTTTCACACCTAGGCACATGGTATATTTTTTTACGAATACTATTGTCAAAATTTTCCAATAATGTCTATGAGAAAATACAAGCATTTATTAAAATTAATTGAGAATTTTGAACAAAAAGGTTGCTCTCTTGATGTATTGTGTTGATACGTGTTAGTATATGTACCAAGTACCAATTGAGCTTCTTTCACCTTTGGTCGCTGTTCAATTTTTTTTCTTTTTGTATTGCTTTTTAATTGCTTTTGCTTGAATTTATGTGTAGTGTTTTGTGGAAGTTGTCTTAAAAATCAACTAAAAAATTAATAGCCAAAACTCAATCTTGTACCTTTCTCTCCATATCTCAGTATAATACTACTTAAATTTGGGTGAATATTTTATGCGTAGGGTTCAAATATCTCATGTCTTTCATGCCTCATTCGTGCCTCACATCTTTATTTTCATTTTCAATGTCCAAACAGCCGATCCAAACCGCTCAACATGGTCTCCATGTTAAAATGTGCTTGGAGACCAAATTTTATATTTTTCGAATTTTACTATTTTTTTAGATAGGTACAAAATCACTATTTTTGGATGGTCCAGGATCTTCTGAAAACAGTGATTTTGTACATATCTAAAAAATAGTAAAAAGTTAACCAAAAAATATAAAATTTGTTTCTCCAAGCACATTTTAATATGAGATCATGTTGAGTGGTTCGGATTGACTGTTTGGACTTTGGACTTTGAAAATGAAGATAAGGACATGAGGTGCGAATGAGGCATTCAAGACATTGGGCATTTGAACCCTACTCATATTTTATAAATGTCACAAATAATAATAATTTTGTATTTGTTTCAGGCAGGGTATGCAAGTTCACAGGGAAGAGATCGAACACAAAGAATCTTGTGTCATTTTCAAAGCACCGCACAAAGAAATTGCAATTTGTGAATTTGCAATACAAGAAGTTTTGGTGGGAGGCCGGCAAGAAATTCCTCAACCTCCGCCTCTCCACCGCCGCCATTCGCACCATTGAGAAGAACGGCCTCGATGCCGTTGCCAAGAAGGCCGGTATCGACCTCAAGACGCACAAATGAGTATTTCATTTTGCTTTGCCATGCATTTAATAGCTTGATGTCTTATGTTACTCTTGGTTGTACTTAAGAGAATACTTTTGTTTCAATTAATTTTCCTAAATTAATTTTTTGGCTCATTTAGTTTTCATTTTTTTTTCTTTTTCTTTTGCTCCATCGCCCAGCAACCAAGTCGGCATTTTTTGTTTTTGCCCCCAGAAAGTTTTGATACTAACTATAGGATCAATTTATTTTGGAAACTGTTTCTAGTTGCACAGTTAACACTATTGCACTTGGATCTCATCAGTAAATTTAGTTACAGGTACAACACATGGTACCTGTTACCAAAAGCCCCCGGTTAGCGTTCCTTTCGAATTGAACAGAAAGAGAGCAGAAAAAATAGATGTAAATAGCATAAAGCAGTATTGATTACTTTGAGAAAAAAATTAGAAAAAAAGGATAAAATTGAAATTTGCATTTGAAAATTGAATTTGAAAACAGTTGGATACAAAGAAGGTTCAGATTTTGAAAATCCAGCCAGAAATGGGTCGGGCTATGGAAGTAGTGAAAGCGTGGCCTAATTGGAACGATTTGAGAGTAGGTCCGATGGGCATCGGATCTACTCTGGTTCGATGGGTTTAATCACCATCGATTTGCTTTAAGATTCGTGCTGAACACTTCAAAAATTCGTGCGTGTCTGTTTCAATTTGTGTGCGCACAAATTTTGAGTTAGATCGGACGGTCACAAGCTCGTTGAACCTAAAATAGGTCCGATGCCATCGGACCTACTCTGTTCTCAATTGGGACATAAGTTTGATTCTTACATGTTTTGACAAATTATGGTCGGACTTCCAAATTTTATTTATTCTTCTTCTCATTTTATTTAATTTTAATTGTGAAATAAATTTTTTTTTTTCAAACACATTTTATTTCGATATATGGTAATGACCGTCAACAATGCACTTATGCTTATTTCCCAGTTTTGATACTTGGTAAGAGGGACTATTAAATAAGAGAAACTCTCAGTCTGTTGGTTTGCCTGATTCTTGTGTCTTAACTTGTGCCATTCTTTCACCCCATTGTCTATTAATTTTGTATAATTAATGGATTCATTTATTGAAATAAATAATCTGGACCAAGTATCTGCTGTCTTCTCAAAGGCAATTACCATAATTTCCTGGGTGCTTTTCAAGTCAATGGTTCATGAATTTCCCCACAATTTCACAGTAAATTAATCTCAAGATCTCTAATTAATGGAACCGCACCGAGAACAAAAATAAGTCCAGGTCCTTGTAACGACTGTTACTTTTCCTTTTGGGCTGCTCATTTCTTGTTTTAATTTCCAATGTCTTTTAGTGATATGGAGAAGACTGAAAGACACATAATAATTTGCTAACAAAATTAATGATGAGATTTCAAATGTCGCTTCGCTTATCCAACTTATTTTCTGAAATAGGTTTATAAGAGGGAACCGAATCTCCTGCTCACCTGAGGGCAGGAAATTCCTGCTAAGAGGGGAACCGAATCCTCTGCCCCCTTATGGGCAGGAAAATCCTGCCCACATGTGAATTTGACCGTTTGATTTGTTTTCGGATCCGTGTTGTGATGAAGCACTTGATGAAACGGAAAAAAAAATGTAAACCTCCGTTAGCTCTCGTTCCTGGGTCTGATCGCTACTATCCTCTTCCCTCCGCTCACCACCTCTGCTCCTCTCCCCTCCCGCTCATCACCTCTTTTCCTCTCCCCTCCCGCTCACCACCTCTTCTCCCTCACAATCTATGCTTCTTCTCCTTGACTCTCTTTCGTGCCTCTCCCACGTACTGACCAAATTGAAACTATATAAATTTCGGAGTTCAGCGGATCTCACGACTGTACAACTTCCTTGATCGAAAATCTGCCAGTAACAGACCCACAGAAAAAATCAGAAGAGATACGACATCATCTACATACTATGGGCGTTTGTGCAGGGTTGGCTGTTGGTGCGGGGCTGGTCTTTGGTTTCTCCTGCCTATTTAGGAAGGTACCTCTTAAGTGTATTGCTGGCCGCCTTGTCAACATAAACTCCTACGAGGTGTCATTTTCACTGTTTCCTTTACTACACTTTTTCATTCTCTTGTGAATAGCCAGAAAGGTAACGCCTGTAAAGTTGCAGCAGATCAGATCAGGGTCCTTTGACTTTGATCGAGATAGTGAAGCTAACACCTTATTGTTACTCTGTCAGATTTTTGAGTCGGTTAATGTACGGTTAATGTATCGGTGAACAGTGAACACAATCTCCTGTGAGGGAATGATCAAACATATATATGGTCATTGACTCATTGTCACAATATTATTTCAAGTGTACTGAAAAATTTGGCCGGTGGCACAATGAATTTTTTCCAATGTTCTTCTTTCAGGATGTGATAGCAGGTGATGTAGGTGATGTAGTCAATCCAGACGATATCGATGTCAAGTTCAATTCAATTGGTGGTCTACACCAAGTAAAAGAGGATTTGGTTGAATCAGTTATCCTCCCTCTAAAACGGCCCGAAGTATTTTATCATGGAAAGCTTTTGACGCCAACAAAAGGAGTGCTTTTGTACTGCCCACCAGGTACTGGTAAAACGATGCTTGCCAAAGCCATTGCGAAGGAGTCCGGTGCTGTTTTCATCAATGTTAGAGTTTCAAATTTGATGAACAAATGGTTTGGTGAATCGCCAAAATTAGGTATATTTTTTAATATCATGTTAATTATATGCAGTTGTGATCTATAAAATGCCAAAGAAATATTGGATTAGTTTTATCTTTGGGTTAATTCCAGTTTATGATTAGTTATTATATCAAATTATAGTCAAATGTTTTGGACTTTGTGTAACATTTGAACCTAATTACTGAAAAATAAGATTATTAAATTAAAATATTCTCATACTGATTAAATTTGGAAATTAATTATACATCTGTGTCAATGGCTTCATTTTTAGTAAAAAAATTTTTAAGAAAAATGAGGATCTAAGTCCTCATTTGTTGTATTGATTAAAAGTTCAGGTTTTGAACTGAAACCTGTAGTACAAAGTACAAACATGGATAAAGGCTCAGGAGTGGTGAGCCTGATTAAAACAAAATAAAAGATTAAGACGATAGAAGAAACACAAAATAAACTTAGTACAATAAAAGTAAAATTGATGCTTTCCCCTCCTGACATCTTAATTCAAGTAGTGTCATTGTGTTTGTCTTTCTTCTATCAGTAAAATTGATGCTTTTCCCATTTCCTACTATTCTTTTTGTAAAACACTTACATAATTGCTCGAAAGGTTGCAACAAATTAGGGATCTCATGGAGAAAGCATCTGGATGATCTACTCGATCAAGTCAAACTACAATGGAGATATCTGAATTAGGCTTAAGCACAAGGGTAGAATCAGAATTACAATGCATAGAGGTGGATAAATCAAATACTGGTAAATGAAGGAGGAATTTTTAGAGACAAATCAAGATGATAATCTCATGCAATTTGTAGTACTTCAGTTATCACCTTCAGCCATCTTGTCGTTAATGAGTGCTTGTTGAAAATTAGTACTTCAGTTATCACCTTTTATATTTTTCTTTCTATTAGCTTCTTGACTTATATGCTTTTGTAAATTTTGCATACTTGGAATTAATGAATATGTTGTTAATTAAGTGGTTGTTGAAAATTAAGTGCTTGTTGTAACTGTTTGACTTATATGTCTTAGTTACTTTCTGTCAGTGCTTGTTGAAAATCTGAACTTGTTGGCCTTGTTAATTATTTTGTTTGTTCCATGATAAAAATGTACTTTGTAATGCAGAGTACTGATCGATGTAGGCAGGTTGATAGAAATGACCTTAGTTTAATAATTGGGGCATCGGTAATATTACTGGTACATAGTAATGCTTAGTTTAACAATTTTTATCTCTTACCATATTTATATCTGCTGATTTGTTTAATGTAAACAAAAATTTTCAAATAATTGTACCATTAACTAGAATTAAAATCTTACAGAAATGAACTGGCAAAGACTTCAATTCTTTGCAGTCTGATAATTTGACTTGATAGTGATCAGATGCGCAGAAAATAGCATTTTATCTTTTACTGATGAAAAAAAAAGTTAAATCAAGAAGGCCTACTAAATTTATCAAAATAAAGAAGAACAATTCACAAAAATGCAAATTCCAACGTGAAAGTGGATAGAAATTAGTATACTGCCACCTGTGAAATTATATATTGCTCGCTAACTAACTATGATAAAGACCTGTGCAAAAAAAAATTTATAAATAAATCAAAGAAAGTACTTTTCAGTTGATGGAAGTAATGAGAAGAATAGACAGACTGGAAGGGGGGTGGAGCAGATTCGTTCTCTATTGGGCGAAAGAGAGTCAAGGAGAAGAATCATAGGTCGTGAGGGAGAAGAGATGGTGAACGGAAGGGGAGTGGGAAAGAGGTGATGAGCGGGAGAGGAGAGGAGCAGAGGTGGTGAGCGGAGGGGAGAGGAAGTACCGATCAAACTCAGGAACGAGAGCTAACGGAGCTTTTCATTATTTTTTCGTTTCATCAAGTGCTTCATCACAGCGCGGATCCAAAAGCAGATCAAACGGTCAAATCCACATGTAGGCAGGATTTTCCTGCCCACAAGGGGGCAAAGGATTCGGTTCCTTACTGTTAGAGTTTCTATTCTGGTGTGACAATTTTTAATCCAGTTTTAGATATGTGGAAGAGTTTTTTATTTAAAAACTATACAGTAAAGTTTCTTATTAAGAAACTATTTATAAACTCTATGCTAACCAAATGATTAACTCAAATTGTTTCTTCTTTTTTAAATTTATTGATGACATGACTTAATAGAAACTCTAAAATTAATTTCAGAGATGTAAGAGCTAGAAACTTTAAAGACTTTAATTTCTAAAAAGTAGTTAACAGTTATTTAGAAACTCATTTGAGTTGCTAGGATGTAGATGCTCTTATAGGAGAGGACACCATTAGCGACAATATCCATAATAATTTTTGTCAGGTTAATTATTTATTTAGTTGTGGAGAACACTAAAAGACAAAATCCATAATAATTTGCAAATGAAATAATAAGATTTCAAATGTCTCTTCGCTTATCCAATCTTTTTTTTTCCTTGACTAACTGAGAGAAATTAAGCCCCTTATGAATTAATAGGTTTGGAGGATGATCACAATGTCATAAGTTTTTGGTGTCATAAAAAGTCACAAACTCATTTTGTTATTTATATTTCAAATTTTAAAATACAAATTAATATATATCAACCCAAACGGATATCTATTCATTTTCATAAGAGATGCATATATGCACGTCAAATTTTATGATTCTTGGATTTCATTTTAAACTAAATTAAGATATTAAAATTTAAATGCCTTTTAGTAGCACGTCAATTGATATTTCACTATTCTTATTTCACCTACTGAGATTGCTAAAAAAATTATCTGCTAAATAGCTAGCTAGTTTATTTGATTTGATAAATTTGTTGGGGGCAATCGATCGATCACCAATTGAAATTAAAAAAAAGATAATCATTTACATACATATTTTCGGAAATAACAATAACTTTGAGTGCTAAATTTATTTTTGAAAAATCAAATAAACGCTAGCTAAAACAAAATATAATAATTTGTTTCTGACACCTATATATATATATATAGAGTGAGACTATGGTGCTATGCATAGCACGGATGGCTAGTGTAATACGGTTCAATATGGTACTTTTTAAAATTCTAACGGTCGATCCGAACCGTTCAATGTGATAACCATATGAATATGTACTTGCAAACTAAATTTTATATTTTTTCGAATTTTTTTACTTTTTTTTAGATAGGTAGAATTTTGATGGTCCAGAATTTTCAGAAAACACTGATTTTTCTACCTATCTAAAAAAATAGTAAAAAAATTCAAAAAAATATAAAATTTAGTTTCCAAGTACATATTCATATGGATATCACATTGAACGATTCGGATCGACCGTTAGGATTTTAAAAAGTACCATATTGAGCCGTAGTACACTAGACATCCGTGCTATGCATAGCACCATAGCCTCACTCATATATATTTATATAGAGTAGAACTAGGGTGCTCCTAAGCTCACCAAGCCCTTCGTGAGCGCGACTCTAAAACTTATCGAATTGACTTCAAACGACATTTTCAAACCGTTAGATGTTCAATCTATATTAAAATGTGCTTGGAGACCAAATTTTACATTTTTTGGAATTTTTTTACTATTTATTAAGATGGTTTGAAAATCGCTGTTTTTATTAAAATTCTGCACCATTGGAAAACAGCGATTTTCAAACCATCTTAATAAATAGTAAAAAAATTCCAAAAAATGTAAAATTTGGTCTCCAAGCACATTTTAATATAGATTGAACATCTAACGGTTTGAAAATGTCGTTTGAAGTCAATTTGATAGGTTTTAGAGTCGCGCTCACGGAAGGGCTTGGTGAGCTTAGGAGCACCCTAGTTCTACTCTATTTATATATATATATATATATATATATATATATATATATATATATATATATATATATCCAACCTGAGGGATGCGATCATCCATGAACGCTGGCTACCGTTGCATGCTGTTAAAAACCAAGTTGTTAGTTTGTTTAAGCTGCTTAATAAATAACCAAGGATAAATTTTGAATTAACAATATAATTAATATGCATCCTATTAAATGATGAAGAGCGAATCTATTATGTTAGATTTGTTTTTTTTAATTTGAATAACATACTGAAATATACGAAGATAATGTTAAAGACGGTTTTATATTTGTGAGCTATATTGCGCTACGATTTTGTAATTAAAACTCATTTTTATCAATATATTGTTAGCGGCATTTCGCCGCTAACCTTCAAAAAAAAAATAAAGACGGCTTTATGCTAAAATGATTCAAAAACCTACATGGTACATCAAATATTTCTAAATTCACACTTTAATTACCAATAGCATAAGTTGATAATTTAATTTAAAATCCCAAAACGAGCTTAAACTGTAAATAATCAATTATGATAAATCATCAAATTAACATATCTCTTTATCATGTATCAGCAACTAAGTATGCTCTTTTTGAACATTACTATATGCTCTTTTTGAACATTAATTACAAGGTTAAGAGAGAAATAAATTTGAATATTTTATAAATAACATTGCTTTAGAAAACTTGAGCAAGAAAACTGACAATAAAAAACAATTGGTAAATTTGTAATTAGTCCTTGTCATTTAGATGTGACGCCAATGAATTGAAGCAAAACAATATTAATTAATTAATGATAGAAAAGTTTAGTTTCCATCCATCATGCCAAAACACAAGCAAAAGCAAAAAAAAAATATGCTGTAAATAATTTTGCACAGCATAATATAATGTATGTGCTTATCTTTTCTAACAAATAATTTTCTGTCTCTTAGAGAAAATTAATTGCAAATTGACAACAAAGTTTATCTTGTCTAATACATTTAGATACGATCAATTGGAGCACAAATACTCTTTAGTTCCTCCATCCTTGATTTAGACTCAGCCACATCTGAAAATGCGTTTTTATCGATCCAACTTAATGTCTCCTGTAATGCATCTTCGATCCTTATTTTCGTTGTGAATGGGATGCTTTTATTTTTCATGGCATTCTTCATTCGGTAAGCATATCGCTCCAGTGAATTTTTAGCTTCATACTTTTTACGACACTCCTCATCCTGGGCCCTGTACCTTTCGGCATCCCGAATTATCTTCTCGATCTCCTCGTTGCTCAACCTTGCCTCTTCGTTGGTCACCGTGATCTTCTTCTTCTGTCCACTACTTCTGTCCTGTGCTGACACATTCAGTATGCCATTGGCATCTATGTCGAAGCACATATCAAACTTCATTGATCCTCTAGGAGCCGGAGCGATTCCTGAGAGGGTGAATTTGCCGAGGAGATTATTATCCTTGACCAACGCTCTCTCGCCTTCAAGTACTTCAAAGCCAACTTCAGTCTGATTGTCATAGGCAGTGTAATACACTGCCTCTTTCTTTGTTGGTATCGTAGTGTTCCTTGGAACCACCACAGACATGACTCCTCCTACAATATCTGTGCCGAGTGAAAGCGGAGTGACGTCTAGAAGAACCATGTCTTCAACCTCTTTGCTTCCCTGACCACTCAACTTGGCAGCTTGGACAGTGGCACCATACGCGACGGCCTCATCAGGGTTAATGCTTTTGCAAAGCTCCTTTCCATTAAAGAGCTCTTGCAACATTTGCTGAACCATTGGTATTCGTGTAGAACCCCCGACAAGAACCACTATGTCAATGGCAGTCTTGTCCATGCAAGCGTCCTCCAGGCACTTGGTCACGAGTCCCATGCACCTTTCGAAGAGATCCATATTGAGATCCTCAAACCGAGCCTGGGTGATTTTTGAACTGAAATCAATGCCATCGTAGAGGCCAGCGACCTCCACAGTTGTCGAGGCAGCAAAGGAGAGAGTCCTTTTTGCTCGCTCACAGGCAGATCGCAACCTCCTAATGCTCCTCGGGTTGTCACTAATGTCCTTTTCGTGCTTCCTCTTGATCTCCTGGAGGAAGTGGTTCAACAAACGGTTGTCAAAGTCCTCGCCACCTAGGTGAGTGTCTCCTGCGGTTGCCTTGACCTTGAATACACCTTGCTTGATGTTGACCACCGAGACATCGAATGTGCCGCCGCCGAGGTCAAAAACAAGGATATTCTTCTCTTCAAGTACATAAGTCAATTTCTCAAAGCCGTATGCCACTGCAGCAGCTGTGGGTTCATCCATAATGCGCATCACATTTAGCCCTGCGATCTCACCGGCATCCTTCGTGGCACGTCTTTGGGAGTCATTGAAGTAGGCAGGGACAGTGACCACCGCATTCTGGACACTGCATTCGAGAAAGTTCTCTGCAATCTCCTTTATTTTTTCTAGGATCATAGCGGATAATTGCTCTGGCAGGAATTGTTTCTCCTCCCCTTTGTACTCGACTACAATCTTTGGTTTATCACCAGCGCCTTGAATGACATTAAACGGCCATAGTTTCTTGTCGCTCTGAACAATTGGGTCGGAGAAGCGCCTTCCAATCAAACGCTTCATGTCTGTCTCGAAGAATGATATGTATTAGAAAATGCTGTTTCAATAATTACACAAATAGGAAGAACAAGTTCATATAATATGTTGATGATGAGATCAAACAGCAAGGGAAAAGTACTTACCGAATATGGTGTTGATGGGATTCATGTCAGCCTGGTTTGTGGCAGCTTCACCTATCAGACGCTCATCAGGCGTGAACGCAACACATGATGGGGTTGTACGGTTGCCTTGGTCGTTCGCAATGACCTCCACGCGTCCATGATGCCAGACTCCAACACATGAGTATGTCGTGCCGAGATCGATCCCGATTGCCGCCTGTGTCTCCTTGCTTGGTGCCATTGCTCAGATTCTTCAAGCTGATTGCGTCTGTCAAAACTTTTTTTCAAAGTCAAGAGGAGTTCATGAAATCTTAAATGAAAGAAGAAATAATTGATTCCCAGTTTTGATACTTGGTAAGAGGGACTATTAAATAAGAGAAACTCTCAGTCTGTTGGTTTGCCTGATTCTTGTGTCTTAACTTGTGCCATTCTTTCACCCCATTGTCTATTAATTTTGTATAATTAATGGATTCATTTATTGAAATAAATAATCTGGACCAAGTCTCTGCTGTATTCTCAAAGGCAATTACCATAATTTCCTGGGTGTTTTTCAAGTCAAGTCAATGGTTCATGAATTTCCCAACAATTTCACAGTAAATTAATCTCAAGATCTCTAATTAATGGAACCGCACCGAGAACAAAAATAAGTCCAGGTCCTTGTAACGACTGTTACTATTCCTTTTGGGCTGCTCATTTCTTGTTTTAATTTCCAATGTCTTTTAGTGATATGGAGAAGACTGAAAGACACCATCCATATATAATAATTTGCTAACAAAATGATGAGATTTCAAATGTCGCTTCGCTTATCCAACTTATTTTCTGAAATAGGTTTATAAGAGGGAACCGAATCTCCTGCTCACCTGAGGGCAGGAAATTCCTGCTAAGAGGAACCATCTTCGTCCATCCATTGATGATCTGAACGGTCATAATTGAACTATAAACGATTGTGTCTTCTCAACAGTCAAATACCCCATTTTCAATTTTGACTATAACATGGATGGATGAACGGCGCAGGAATGTCCTACCCACCAGTGAGCGGGAGATTTGGTTCCTTAGAGCATCTACATCCCTAGTACTGTTAGAGTTTCTATTCTGGTGTGACAATTTTTAATCCAATTTTAGATATGTGGAAGAGTTTTTTATTTAAAAACTATACAGTAAAGTTTCTTATTAAGAAACTATTTATAAACTCTATGCTAATCAAATGATTAACTCAAATTGTTTCTTCTTTTTTAAATTTATTGATGACATGACTTAATAGAAACTCTAAAATTAATTTCAGAGATGTAAGAGCTAGAAACTTTAAAGACTTTAATTTCTAAAAAGTAGTTAACATGCAGTTATTTAGAAACTCATTTGAGTTGCTAGGATGTAGATGCTCTTATAGAAGAGGACACCATTAGCGACAATGTCCATAATAATTTTTGTCAGGTTAATTATTTATTTAGTTGTGGAGAACACTAAAAGACAAAATCCATAATAATTTGCAAATGAAATAATAAGATTTCAAATGTCTCTTCGCTTATCCAATCTTTTTTTTTCCTTGACTAACTGAGAGAAATTAAGCCCCTTATGAATTAATAGGTTTGGAGGATGATCACAATGTCATAAGTTTTTGGTGTCATAAAAAGTCACAAACTCATTTTGTTATTTATATTTCAAATTTTAAAATACAAATTAATATATATCAACCCAAACGGATATCTATTCATTTTCATAAGAGATGCATATATGCACGTCAAATTTTATGATTCTTGGATTTCATTTTAAACTAAATTAAGATATTAAAATTTAAATGCCTTTTAGTAGCACGTCAATTGATATTTCACTATTCTTATTTCACCTACTGAGATTGCTAAAAAAATTATCTGCTAAATAGCTAGCTAGTTTATTTGATTTGATAAATTTGTTGGGGGTAATTGATCGATCACCAACTGAAATTAAAAAAGATAATCATTTACATACATATTTTCGGAAATACCAATAACTACGAGTGCTAAATTTATTTTTGAAAAATCAAATAAACGCTAGCTACTTGCATGCTGTTAAAAACCAAGTTGTTAGTTTGTTTAAGCTACTTAATAAATAACCAAGGATAAATTTTGAATTAACAATATAATTAATATGCATCCTATTAAATGACGAAGAGCGAATCTATTATGTTAGATTTGTTTTTTTTTTAATTTGAATAGCATACTGAAATATACGAAGATGATGTTAAAGACGGGTTTATGCTAAAATGATTCAAAAACCTACATGGTACATCAAATATATCTAAATTCACACTTTAATTACCTATAGCATAAGTTGATAATTTAATTTAAAATCCTAAAATAGGTTAAACTGTAAAATAATCAATTATGATCAATCATCAAATTAACATATCTCTTTATCATGTATCAGCAACTAAGTATGCTCTATTTGAAGCAAAACAATATTAATTAATGATAGAAAAGTTTAGTTTCCATCCATCATGCCAAAACAAAAGCAAAAGCAAAAAAAAATATGCTGTAAATAATTTTGCACAGCATAATATAATGTATGTGCTTATCTTTTCTAACAAATAATTTTCTGTCTCTTAGAGAAAATTAATTGCAAATTGACAACAAAGTTTATCTTGTCTAATACATTTAGATACGATCAATTGGAGCACAAATACTCTTTAGTTCCTCCATCCTTGATTTAGACTCAGCCACATCTGAAAATGCATTTTTATCGATCCAACTTAATGTCTCCTGTACTGCATCTTCAATCCTTATTTTCGTTGTGAATGGTAAAGTATCGGTGATGCTTTTATTTTTCATGGCATTCTTCATTCGGTAAGCATATCGCTCCAGTGAATTTTTAGCTTCGTACATTCTACGGCGCTCCTCATCCTGGGCCCTGTACCTTTCGGCATCCCGAATTATCTTCTCTATCTCCTCGTTGCTCAACCTTGCCTCTTCGTTGGTCACCGTGATCTTCTTCTTCTGTCCACTACTTCTGTCCTGTGCTGACACATTCAGTATGCCATTGGCATCTATGTCGAAGCACATATCAAACTTCATTGATCCTCTAGGAGCCGGAGCGATTCCTGAGAGGGTGAATTTGCCGAGGAGATTATTATCCTTGACCAACGCTCTCTCGCCTTCAAGTACTTCAAAGCCAACTTCAGTCTGATTGTCATAGGCAGTGTAATACACTGCCTCTTTCTTTGTTGGTATCGTAGTGTTCCTTGGAACCACCACAGACATGACTCCTCCTACAATATCTGTGCCGAGTGAAAGCGGAGTGACGTCTAGAAGCACCATGTCTTCAACCTCTTTGCTTCCCTGACCGCTCAACTTGGCAGCTTGGACGGTGGCGCCATACGCGACGGCCTCATCAGGGTTAATGCTTTTGCAAAGCTCCTTTCCATTAAAGAGCTCTTGCAACATTTGCTGAACCATTGGTATTCGTGTAGAACCCCCGACAAGAACCACTATGTCGATGGCAGTCTTGTCCATGCGAGCGTCCTCCAAGCACTTGGTCACGAGTCCCATGCACCTTTCGAAGAGATCCATATTGAGATCCTCAAACCGAGCCTGGGTGATTTTTGAACTGAAATCAATGCCATCGTAGAGGCCAGCGACCTCCACAGTTGTCGAGGCAGCAAAGGAGAGAGTCCTTTTTGCTCGCTCACAGGCAGATCGCAACCTCCTAATGCTCCTCGGGTTGTCACTAATGTCCTTTTCGTGCTTCCTCTTGATCTCCTGGAGGAAGTGGTTCAACAAACGGTTGTCAAAGTCCTCGCCACCTAGGTGAGTGTCTCCTGCAGTTGCCTTGACCTTGAATACACCTTGCTTGATGTTGACCACCGAGACATCGAATGTGCCGCCGCCGAGGTCAAAAACAAGGATATTCTTCTCTTCAAGTACATAAGTCAATTTCTCAAAGCCGTAAGCCACTGCAGCAGCTGTGGGTTCATCCATAATGCGCATCACATTTAGCCCTGCGATCTCACCGGCATCCTTCGTGGCACGTCTTTGGGAGTCATTGAAGTAGGCAGGGACAGTGACCACCGCATTCTGGACACTGCATTCGAGAAAGTTCTCTGCAATCTCCTTTATTTTTTCTGGATCATAGTTTGCTCTGGCAGGAATTGTTTCTCCTCCCCTTTGTACTCAACTACAATCTTTGGTTTATCACCAGCGCCTTGAATGACATTAAACGGCCATAGTTTCTTGTCGCTCTAGACAATTGGGTCGGAGAAGCGCCTTCCAATCAAACGCTTCATGTCTGTCTCGAAGAATGATATGTATTAGAAAATGCTGTTTCAATAATTACACAAATAGGAAGAACAAGTTCATATAATATGTTGATGATGAGATCAAACAGCAAGGAAAAAGTACTTACCGAATATGGTGTTGATGGGATTCATGTCGAATTCAGATCCAGTGCAGTAACCCAATTTTTGAGTTTTGATCCAAACCGTCCAATGTGCTCTAACACGAATCTTAAAGAACCTGGACCCCACAAATAATACTGGCCCCTGCATGCGCTACCACCGAATAGGCACCGTACACGTCTAAACTCAAAAATTGGGTTACTTTAGGGGATCCAGACTCATTCATGTCGGCCTGGTTTGTGGCAGCTTCACCTATCAGACGCTCGTCAGGCGTGAACGCAACACATGATGGGGTTGTACGGTTGCCTTGGTCGTTCGTAATGACCTCCACGCGCAAGGGCAGACCCAGGAATTTGATCAGGGGTAGGCACAATACTAATAATTTTTTTTTCTAAACCCAGGAATATTTTAATGGAGTATGGGCCTTGCTATTTAAATTTTTCTGGGTCCAGAGGTAGGCACAATAATGAATCATAAGTAGGTACTTGGATAAATTTATACTGGATCTAATTTTTTTTTAAAATTCAGGGGTAGGCACTTGTCTACGCCTAGGCCTTTATGGGTCCGCCCCTGTCCACGCGTCCATGATGCCAGACTCCAACACATGAGTATGTCGTGCCGAGATCGATCCCAATTACCTGTGCCTCCTTCCTTGATGCCATTAATTGCTAATTAATTAGATGCTTCAACCCTATTGCTTTCGTCTGTCAAAACTTTTTCAATAACTTGAGGAGTTGAAGAAATCTTAAATGAATGAAGTTTAAGCGTCACCTTGTTATTGTATGTGCTTGAAAAGAATTGTTATGGGAACGGGAAATTAATTTATGTTTGGGAAACTAAGCGGACGAATTGGCGTGTTTATCATTTCTTTTATGGGCTAAGGTCTGAGGACTTGAGAGTAGGTCCGATGTCGATGGGTTTAATCACCGTCTATTTGTTTTAAAATTCGTGCGAAATCTTTAAAATTCGTGCGTGTTTGTTTCAATTTCCGTGCGCACATATCTTAAATTTGATCGGAAGGTCATCATGTCGTTGAACCTAAAAGTAGGTCCGATGGGCATCGGACCTACTCCGTTCTCAGGTCTGAGACGGTCAACCTTCCCCTCTGGCCCATTATTCTTTTTGGAATAAAGGCCCGTAGGCACCTCTGGCCCATTCTTATTGTTATTATTCCAAACGAAACGCCTTCTACCATAACCGTAGCATCATTAAATTGAATAGAAAGAGAGCAGACAAATAAAATGCAAATAGCACAAAGCAATAGTGATTTATTTTGAGAAAAAAAAAAAGATAAAATCGAATTGCATTTTAAAATTGGATTTGAAAAAAGTTGGAAACAAAGAAGGTTCAGAGTTTAACAGTCCAACCAGAAATGAGTCGGGCAACGAAAGCAAAGCGTGGTCTAATTGGATCACATAATAGTTTGACAAAAATACATGTTTTGACAAAATAATGTTTGGACTTTCAAATTTTAATTTTTCTTATTTTCAAATATTTTTAATTTTAATGTGAAATACAAATATATTTTTTTCAAACACCAAAAAATTTGCAATTATATGTTAATGACCGTCCACAATGCACCTAACCTTCTCGAGATTAAAACAATTTAAAAATCTACACTGGATAGCAAAAATTGGACAATACAAAAGGCTAATTTTATGTGAAAAACATGCAAATATTTCGACCAAAGATGAAATTATGTGACATTGTAGAAATTGAAGAGGAGAAATTTAGTTTGAACAAAAACAATTAATTTTTCTTTTTACAAGTTGGTTCGTCCACTATTTTGTCATGAACCGAGTTTTCTATTTTGTCAAAATAAATTACGATTTTTATATTTTTCAAAAAAATAAAATTAATCATTCATTAATATTTTTCTTTTTACCTTTAACCGAATACAACATAACATGAATGATCTAAAATAAAAATCTATTTCAAATTTCACTATTCTGCCCATAATCTTGAATAATCTTCGCTTCACCCAACCAGACAACCATTTGAATAGTCTTTGACGTGAGCTCCGCAACATCCAGAACCCGTTTCAGTTTTCATCCAAACACTTGTGAAGTTGTCATCTCAACACAAGTGGTCAAGTAGTTCGCTTCGGAAAGACCCATTTAAGCTAAGGGTGTCAACGGGTAAGTCGGGTGGAACAGTGGAAGTATTTTCATACACGTACCAGTTATAAATTATTCTTACTCATATTTTATCCTTACCCATACTCTATCCTTACTCGTTATGGTTATTGGATAACGAAACAGGAAAGGATAAATAACAGTTAATGCTTATATAATGATTATTTTTATTATTTACTAAATAAAATGAATTCCGGCTAAATTATTTTTTATCAAAATTCAAAAATAAATATCTTTGTTCTTCAATTAAAATACAAGCATGCAAATAAAAGTAAAATTCAACATTTTGCTTGTAATAGAAGACGTACATTTTTTCATCCTATCAAATTTAACAAGTACATTACTAATTATTACTTAAAACATTATCATATGGAATTTTAACAAATACATTATTAATTAAGAGAGAGATTGTTTTGTGCTTAGAGAGACAATATCATTATTCTAAATCGTTCAGACTTTAGAGTAAGAGTTTAAGAGAGCTTAGATAAAAGAAGTCTTTTGTTCTTCTAAACAATTAAGTTTGATAGGCTATAAAGAAATAAATTTTATTGGAATTTGATAAAAATTATTTAAGTGCTTTAATGGTTAATTTTGTGTAATTGGGACTCTTGGAGAATTTATATCAGAAAATTTAATAAAATGTATTTTTTTAAAAGACCAAAAGTAGTTGGACTGTTGGAAAATTGATATTCATTGTTATTTAATATAAATAATATATATATATATATATATTGAGAGTGGCTAAGATCAAAGTGGTATGACCAAGGCCTTTGGTGCTACCAAGTCATTTTTGAATTTTCAAAGTCCAAACGGTCGATATAAACCGTTAGATGTGATCTCTATATTAAAATCTGCTTGGAGACCAAATTTTACATTTTTTGGAATTTGTTTACTATTTTTTAAGCCACCTTGAAAATTGCTGATCACATGGTCTAGAATTTGGTTGCACTGTTTTTACTGTTCACCCGGATCTGCCATTTTCAAAGTGGCTTAAAAAATAGTAAAAAAATTCCAAAAAAATGTAAAATTTGGTCTCCAAGCAGATTTTAATATAGATTGAACATCTAACGGTTTGAATCGACTATTTAAACTTTAAAATTGCAAAAACTAATTGGTAGCACCAAGGCCTTGGTCATACCACTTTGACCTTAGCCACTCTCTATATATATTTATATAATTATCCGATTGGAAAACGGATACGAAATAGATTTTATCCGTACCTTTACCCGTTTAGATAACGAAAAAAAAATCTTTATCCTCATACCCAATAAATTTACAAAAAAAAATTCTTATCCGTACTCATCTTATCGAATGCGGTACGGATTAGATAAACGGATAAAAGAGTGTCATTGACACCCCTACATTTAACGCACGTGACCGTTCGCACGTTATAGCTCTCTGTTCTTGTCACAGAAAATCCGAGTTTCACTCGAACAGGAGCGAACCTTCTAGAAATCGAACCCTCTCCACCAATCAGCACTTCCTGGAACACACGAGAGGAACGCGTAAAAAAGCCTCTCTTTCCTCGTACGATGCTCGACGCGTGGCGCATCAACAGATCGATCTGGCCGTCCGTTCGACTCGCTCCCTTTTTAAATACTGCTGGAGAACTCGCCTTCGGTTGTTATTTTGAATATTTTCTTGTCGCGTAGGTGCGTTCGATCTTCGATCTTCTCTCTCCGTTTTTTCGTTTACCGCTCGTTCAAATTCAGGTACAACTTTCTCCTTTCAATCCTTCAGTTTTGATATTTCCTTTTTTTTTCACATTGTGTGATTTAAGCTTTTTTCTATAATAATGCGATTGCATTGAATGTGAATCTCCGTAGTTGGGGAAATACTCGATTGACACCGGTGAAAAATTAATTTGGAAGTATGAAATCTAGGTTAGAAACTGAGAAAGGATACATATTCTGTGAGAAAGAGAAAGAGTAGGAAGGAAGTTGATAGATTATACATTTTACTGGTAATTGTTTTCCTGCCAAACATAGAATTTTTAAAGTCAGAAATTGGACTTTTATTAACCTCTGAAGTCATATTATACTATGTATTTGGCCAAGTCAAAGAAAGTCAAAGGTGGATGAATGTAGTCAAAATTTTCTCCTAGCTAACAGCTATGCTTACTAATCTAGAGTGGATCTTCTATGGCCATGTCTTCAAGACTTCAGCACTATTGATAATAGTTTTCTTTGTTGCCAATTTTTCTTATTTAAACTGAAGGTTATTGTTTGTAGTTTTCTGAAATTTCAAGATGAACAGTGTAACTTTCCCTCATTTATGCCAATCATACATCTCATTATCTGTTTATTAGATTAGCTGCGCATAATTGAATATAGAAAATAAGCTTTTGACTAAAATATGTATGCTCAAAAGAAAAATTGGTGGTAGGGGCTGGAGTGAATGGTTATCTGGGAGATGTTCAAATGTCGAGAGATCAAGTGCAAATGTGGACAGGTTTTGATGTCGAAATGATCATTTTAGACACATTAACAAAATCATTAACATTGTAATTTTTTTGGGTTTCAGGCTCAAGGAACCAAGTACAACATCAAATTCAGGAAACCACGACATGGAGGTAATGAAGTTGTAAAAACTATGTGTTCTGTTCTTAGCCTCTCTTTTGAAATTGCATTTGATTAATATATGTTACTTCTACTTGCAGGAGGGATACAAGGTTGTATTGAATGTGTACGATCTGAGCAATGGGCTGGCGAAACAGTTCTCAACTGCTTTTTTAGGGAAGCCAATTGAAGCCGTGTGGTAATCACTATGCTCTTTTATGATTTTAGATAATGCTTACTTTTGAAATATCTTTTCTTTTTTCAATAAAGTCATGAAGAAAATGTAGCAGAACCATTTATTGGAATAACTTGTGGAATGGGAATTAAGGGTCTCTGTGAGTTTCTTCCATACTTCCATCCTGTACCAAAAGAATAATGTAGATATGCATAGGGTTCCTGCAAATAAACATGAAATACTCGAATTTAATGCCCCTGAAATTTTTTTTTTGCAAATCCAAATGGGTATGATGAAAAAAAAAACTAGAAAATAATATAAATGAGAGCTAGCAAAAATCTTTTATTTTACAATCTCGGGCTCAGAAAAGGTATGTAATAATATAGAAGTAAAGAAAATGCAACTGTGCCACAAAAAAATAAGGGAAATGTTCGATTGTGGAACTTCGCAACTATTTTTCAAATGTAGCATCTAGTTTCAAATTTTTTGGTTTGAATAATGTTTGACAGAGCAAACTTGGAATACTCTTTCTTAGTAGATATATCCAGTGCAATAAATTTCTAATTTCATAAGGTTATAGACAAGATATATTTAAAACTAAAATTTCTGGTTAAAAAAGATATATTAAAGAAGAGAAGTAATTAGTTTTTTAAATATTTCATCAGGCACACTGGCATAGAAGTTTACGGTATTGAGTACTACTTCAGTGGAGGCATCCAACAATCTCCAGCTGGCACAACTCCGTTTGGAACTCCTCTTCGGGTGGTGAATCTCGGTGAAACTCATATTCCCAAGGATATTTTTGAGGAATATTTGAATGAGATTGCTCCAAGATACACTTCAGAAACATACAGCATTCTCAGAAATAATTGTAACAATTTTAGCAACGATGTCGCACAATTTTTGGTCGGAGTAACTATCCCAGAGTATATACTCAATCTACCTAACGAGGTTATGAGCAGTCCGATGGCTTCTTTAATATGTAAGTTCAAGTATTATTATATTTTGCCTTCTTTATTTTAAATTTTTTATATAGTTTTTACCGATGACCTCCCAAATTAGATCTGACCGATAGGGTTTATGTTTTTGCATTATAGTGGAGTTTGTGCCTCAAAAATTGTATTCATGACTCAGTATTTGGTTGGGTTATAACAGATACCGGAAGTGTTGCCTGTAATTTTGTTTCATTTAAGATAAATATATATCTACTTTCAAGAGAAATATACAATGGTATAATTTTTATAATTTTCCCTGAATTTTCCTATGTAGTGCCTATGATCCAACAGCTAGAGGCCACTCTTAAATCAGGCGGGGTACCTCAAGCGCCCGAATTCAGGCCCAGCATGCCAGTACAAGGCCCTAGCCAAAGCCCAGGTACAAATGCAGACCAAAACAGCAGTACAAATTCTAGTAGCACAGAAAAGGTGCAAACGGAAGAGGTGCAAACAAAACCACATGTTGTGGACCCGCTTGGTGATGTGAGAAACAAGGTTCAACAGGAGATAATGAAAGAGTTCACTGCAATCATGGCTTCTGGTACAATCCGTGCTAGCGAGGCGGCCGCATTGGCTGCGAGACGGGTTATGCAGAGGCATGGGAATTTAGATGTGCACACTTGACATGAAAAGCGTGGTGTTAAAGGCACCGCATACACGAGGTTTTAGCGCTGGCAATGAGAATAGTATTTAGTAAACTATGGTAGGCTGTTTTAATTGTGCCTTAGTCCTATTTGCGTATTCTTTGTATTTTTAATACTCAAATCTTTACAATTGAATTGTTGTGTACTTAAGTGTTGCGTTATTTTTGCAATATATATGTCATTGATTGTTGCATTTGTTTTGATACAATGAGTACCGACTTTTCATGTTGGACGGCCCCAATTATACCTTATGTATTCTTAAGTCAAAATTAGATCCTTTATCAACTATATATTTTGTTTCTGTCTGAAAAATATTTGCAATTTATGTTATCCGACTTTTTTCTTTTATTTTCTATGATTGCATGGTATTAAATTAGTGCTTATGCGAATTAAATCTTCTGTGTTAACATAATTTAAAACTAGTTTTATAAATTATTATGACAAAAAGAAAACACTGTGAAGAAGTATCTGAGTTTCCATACTCATATTTTTAATAATACCCTACTAATAGTATGACCTGGATGGAAATTTTTTGCACAACACAAAATCATAATTTTTCAAAAGAAAGATGAGAATCAAGTCCTCAAATTTCATTTATCTTGCAACAAGTCTTGTCGGTTTCATTATATTTACAGGTAACAGGAGTTAAGAAATAAAACAAGACGACAACAGTTGAAAAGTAAAAAGGAAAAACACTAATGAGAACAAACTATACTTTCCTGTACCAGGAACCTGATAACCCCATAAACTGGTACCAGTAGCGTATAAAATACAGTAATTGAATTATCTGGTACCAGTACCATGTATACCGCAGAAAATGGGATCCGACCCGGTTACAGATCGAAGTATATTTATTCCTCCATACTAAACTACAGTGTTTTTTGTCAGTTTTGAAACCAATTTTGTTCCTGTATTCCCTCTGTCACCTGCTGTGATGTTTTTTGCTTATCATAATTAAATGGCTATATATATCAAGATATTAGCATAGCCAGACAGGAGCAATGCAAACCCATTAATGAAATGGAAACGGACCGAGTAAAATAACTTCAAGTGAGAACAAATCCAATCTTCACTCTGAATTAACCTTGCTTTCATCCAACACATGGCTAGATAGCTCAATGACCTTAAACCATTCCACAAAGGCCAAACAAAGTACAAACAATACATATACAACATGAAAACACTTAAAAGACCAAAAAGAAAAAAAACCACGTGTCAATTAGTCACTATCTCCATCTTACCTGTTTAAAACCCTAGCTTCCAATCAATCCAAACAACCTTCTATTTGTCGCGCGTACTACTTTCTCCATCTGGAATCGGCTGTTACAGTAAAACAGAAAAAATAAATAGAATGAATTCAAATGTTATTGTCAAGTAAAAAAAGAGCAAATTTCATCTGCCAGAAAAAAATAATAATGAAAAGCTAATCACTGAATCCTATCCTCAATGGTACTCTCCATATAAACAAGAGGGAAGGGAAGACCAGTAAGAGTAGTATTGAATAAGATCGAAATAGAGAGTAGAGGTGCTATATATGTTGTATATATGTTCAATAGAACTCATTGAATATTTCTCAATTCGTGGAAGTAAATGTGATGCTTGCATGGTTTATAGATACACTTGAATTTAATTGTTCCATAAAATTGTACCGGCTGAGATGAAGACTTGTTGCTCTCGCTACTGTTGTTAGGGGTCCCCTCATTTGTTGGCTCATTATCAACTCCCGTCACAACTTCATACATTGTTGGCAAATCACTCATCATTTCAAATAGCACCTTCCTGTACTTGCATATATACAATTAGCTAGCTAATAAACAGTTTATCTAACATAGTGTAGTTTCGTTAAGTAAATGAAATACTGTGCCAAGAAAGAGTTCGTCATAACAATCCAAAGAAGGCTCGAGTACTAGAAAAATTCATCCATGGTTTATTACAGAGTTTGATATGGTATGGATTCAATAATCCTGTGAATATATATCATTGTGAGTTTTTATTAAATTTAAGAAGTTTCCCAAAATTCCCAGCCCCATAAATAGCACATGTCATTCTTCATTTTTTTTTTTTTGAAAAAAAGCACAACATAGAGAGGGAGAAGACAGTTTTGATTATTACCTGGACTCTTGGCGAAAGCCAGACAGGGACCCCAAGAGGAAAGTGTGAGCCAGTAGCCACGCATCACTGTGTGCTGCAATAAAAGAACGCCATTGTTTTTCCTCCATGCCACCACGTCTGCAAAAATTAATGCCTGTAAGTGGCTCAGGCATATCTGGTGGGGCCTCGTCGGGAGGCACTTTCACCTCCCAAGTTCCATCTCGGAGCCCATATAGACATAAATTATCCTTCTCTGAATATTATTAAAGCAATGTATTAGAGAGGAAAACTTATCTGCAAGGGAAAACTATGATATAGCCTATAGGTATATAGTACATAAATTATCCTTCTCTGAATATTATTAAAGCAATGTATTGGAGAGGAAAACTTATCTGCAAGGGAAAACTATGATATAGCCTATAGGTATGCAGTACATTAACAAACGGGCATTATGGGCCTTTTTTTAAACTATGTAATTACACCAGTTTCATATATCAAACGGGCCTATTGGGCCTTTTAAAAAAAAAAAACATTAACAGACAGTATATGTATTGTAATCTGTAACACGTATCCCGCCTTTATTTATCTATGATCAAAACCCAATTAAATAACCAACTTTTATCACATTTTTTACACCTAATAGCCACATGCATGCAAATCTTTGTAGATGTCACCAACTAATAAATTTAAATAATTAAAACACCACTCACCAGGATCATCACAAAGCCTGCAGAACCTTTTAAAATCTGCAAACACAAATTGATTTCAAAATTCTGGTTAGAAATAATAGGGGAAAATGAACAATAAAGAGATACACTAAATGTTTTAACAAGGTAGCCGCAGTTTAATCTTAACTTTAAACCCAACAAATAAAATACTAAACAAATGCCATACTCAAAATTTTCAGACTAAAAGCACATCGCATCTTAATTTCCCTACCAAATAGATTATCTGACACATTTGCAAAACCAGACAGTTTACCATTACATTTACATTTCAAAAATAAAATTGTTACTTCCGCATGAAAAGTTCAGGAAGGAAAAAGGAACTTATTGGTCGCCGCTTCTGTTGACCATTAAATAACACTGAAGTTATGGAGTTTAATTTTCGTGTTGATGCGCATGCATGTCTCTAATCACACAACTTCACTCCTCTTTCTTAGAGAGATCACCGCAAAGACAACAGAAGGTGTTCTTGAGTGCTATCCCCTAAATTCCAGCATTGTAAGAGAATTTACAAAAAACATGACGGTAAAGGGACAATATACCAGTGGTGAGAGCCTTTAAAATGCCATCTCGTCTCGCTTTGAAATCACTAAACACCTCCTCGAGTTCGATCGGTGAAATTCCTATCGGTGGTAGAAATTCGTGCTACAAACAGTTGCGTAGGAAATGGGAGAGATGAACTATGGTTCCGGTTATTCTTTAGGAAAAGAAATTATGGTTTGCCACCGTATTGAAAGGGAAAAGGAGGTACTGTTCCGAGGCGCACTTTTTTGATCTGGGGCTATTATCTTTTCAAATTTCTAAATGACAATTTCAGGTACTTAATTTTTAGTATAAACCACACCAGATCAACATAAGAAACATCCACAGATATTTACCATTAGTAAAAATCCGCAGATATATTTTGTCATTCTTCTTCTTCTTAAGAAAAAAATTAAACCACAAACAGATAGAGAAGGGCATTTTATTGACTAATTGAAGGTTTCTGGGTATAAATCAGAAGCAGGCCCCAAAGTAGAAATCGAGAACAAGTAGCTACGCATTAATGTGCAGATAAGATAGAACTTTTCAATCAAAATTATCTGTATTATAAAATCCGGGATTTTATCCTTTTAGGAGGTCTCTAGCCTGTATTGTGAAAATCAAGAATTTAGTGATAAAGTGACAAAGTGAATGTCTGGTTTAGCAATTAGCACCTACGAAACTAATATCAGAAGAAAATTATTCAAAATTTAACATAACTAGATGGGAAATTTGTTCTTGAAAAAGATCGAGAAATACCTTGTGCGACTCATATTCAATGAACGGCGTGGAGGCGGAGTCACAGGAGGAGAATAAGCTTTCTGCCGTAGCTGGCACCATCTCCACATCTTGATCGGGTATTTCATCTTCTTCTGACGGAGTTGGCGTGGAGGAGGAGGCAGGCGAGGAGGATAACATTTCTGACGGAGCTGGCGTGGAGGCGGAGGCACACGAGGAGGATAAAATTTCTGACGGAGCTGGCGCCATCTCCACATCTTGATCGGGTATTTCATCCTCTTCTGACGGAGCAGACGAGGAGGATAACATTTCTGACGGAGCTGGCGTCGAGGCGGAGGCACACGAGGAGGGAACGGAGACCACCATGCCATCGAAGGCACTTCGTAACTCCGAATCGAGATATGGTAATGCTTCTAGCATTCCATCTATTTTTCCAGAGAAGTTATCTCCGGGTTCTCCCGCCATCGGAGCTCTGTTTCACTCGTCTCAATCCGTCTGTTCTCTGTTGGTTGGAGAGCGGGAGATGGGAGCAATTTCTTACGACGTCACTGGGCTTTATTAGCGAACAAGTATCCTCTCCATTACTGTAAAAGATTCCCTTCACTTTACGGTTTGAGATTAACTCTCAGCCACTTTGATATTCGGACTAGCGCAGGGGCAGTATTATTTGACTTTGAGATTCGTGCCAATTTAAAAAGAACGATCCAGATACAATAATTGTAAAAGATTCCCTATTACGGTACCCGGGAGGATGTGAATTCTTTATTAGCAATAAATAGATCACATCTTGATCGGATCTTGAATGCTTCGTTTTCGGATCTTAATCGGATCTTCAATATTTCGTTATTCATGTTTGAGTGTTTTGATTGTTTTATTTTTATTATTTTTATTATTTATTTTGTTATTGATAATAAATATTTCTGTCAGAAGTTTTTGTTGGTAGAACTGTCTTACGTTTTGCATTCGGTTAATATATTGACAGAGTAGTTTTTGTTTCATGTAGCGCGTAGGCATGTTTGTCTTTATTGTCTGTGCGCTGTATGAAGAAAAAAACTGCTCTGTCAGTATTTTTATCCGTGTATTTTCGAATTTCGATGCTGTCAAATTTCATTAAATCAAAGTTGATTAGTTAAAATCTCCTCTCTTTAGATTATCTGCAGAGTGTTTTGTGTAGTCATTAGTGTTGAGTTCGTAAAACAGTTGATAAATTGTAAACCACACAAAAGTTATGCTTGCAAAATTTATACTTTATTGATTTCATAATTTATTTTAAAGTCCTTGTAAAGTTTACAAACTATTGAAGTTTTTTGGGAGGACTGTGTTGTCTTTCTTAATGCATAAATGCAAATGTTGTAATGGTTTAAATATATTTTTTCAAAAATATCGTTTAAGTCATTATGAACATAACAAGTCAAATATCAAATATATTTTAATATATTGTGGGCTTATTTCAGGAAATAAAAATTCCGTATAGTGTTTAGGTAAGAATAATAATATTGCATTATTGAGGAACATGCTTGTGCACATATAGTTGAATTGTTTTATATTGGCTCGATAATATAAAAGATATGAGTTCGGAATTAATTTTGTACGCTATAATTTCTTAAGTTTGATATTATATAACGTTCCCGCGTAAATTTTCTTTTATTCTTTGTATCATCCACGCACAACGGGGACCACTCAATATACATCGGGGTTCAAAATTTCATGGGCCAACCTGATTTTTTTTAATATTTCAGGGCCAAACTAAGATTTCAACTGATATATGTCAAAGTATCAAACATTAAGGGCTTGTTTGGCTGTCACTGTGCCCGTGGGAAAAAAAAAATTCTTTCAGAATGAATTTTTTTTCCACGCACACAGTGTTTCAGCCATTCAAATTGGACCCGAACCCAAGCCCATTTCTGTTCCCGCCTAGCAGCCAAACAAGCCCTAATATGGGAAGTATTTATTCCTAAACAATTTAGTCCTAATCGTTATAAATGGAATGCGAAGAGTTTTTTGGAGGAAGTTGAAAAGTTGCCGGGACTCTTTCTGAGATTCATGCTACATTGAAACAGACAATTCAAAATCGCAGTTCAACTAATACTGTCGAAATATCTAGATTTAGCTGGGGAAGTATTTATTCCTAAACAATTTAGTACTAATCTGTATACATGGAATGCGAAGAGTTTTTTGGTGGAAAGTCGAAACGTTGCTAGAAATCTTTCTGAGATTCGTGCTACATTGAAACAGACGATTCAAAATCAAAGTTATAGGAAAAGTTGTTTCAGAGAAGGCGAAAGGTTTTCTCAAAGAAGACGAAAGGTTGCTTAAAGAAACTATAAAAAAACAACGTTTTTGAGTTCAAACAAAGCAGTTATTTTCCACTTTCTAATGAATGGTAATCAAAATCACCTCCATGGAGTAAAAGAAGAAGTTATGCCAGAAGAAGCTTGTGGAAGAAGAAGCAATAGAAGACCATGAGTCAGAAATTCCATCAAGTTATGAGACGCCACCTCTACATTATAAAATTTTCCTACTACAAATAAAGATCAATTTCACACTATCCATAAACATTTCAGAAACATACAGCATTCTTAGAAACAACTGTAACAATTTTAGCAACGATGTGGCGCAATTCTTGGTCGGAGTTACTGTTGTATCATGAGCAGTCCCATGTCTCTTTTAATATGTAAGTTCAAGTATTATTATATTTTGCCTTTTTTATATTAAGATTTTTATTCAAATTTATATTGTTTTTAGCCATGACCTCTTAAATTAGATCCGATCGATTGAGGTGTGTTTTTGGATTACTGTGGAGTTTGTGCCCCAAATTTGTTGTCTCAGTATTTGGTTGGGTCATTACAGATTGCGGAAGTGTTGCCTGTAATTTTGTTTCATTTAAGATAAATATATATCGAATGGTAACAACCAGCATCCAACATGTCAATTTAGTAGTTGATTTTTGGTCAAATTTAAGGATGATTGCCATGACAATGGTATATTTTTTATAATTTCCCTTAATTTTCCTAGGTAGTGCCTATGATACAACAGCTAGATCATGAGGCCACTATTAAATCAGGCGGCGTACCACAGAGAAGGCGGCCCGAAGGGATGAGGCGCACACAAAACCACAGGTTGTGGACCCGCTTGGTGATCCGATATTTAGCGAGAACAAGGTTCAACAGGAGATAATGAAAGAGTTCACTGCAATCATGGCTTCTGGTACAATTCGTGCCAGCGAGGCGGTCACATTGGCCGTGAGGCGGGTCATGCAGAGACATGGGAATATAGATGTGCACACTTAGACATGAAAAGTATGTTTTTAAAGCATCACATACATTTGAGTATTAGCGCTGGCAATGACAATAGTATTTGAGTAAAAAATATGGTTGGTCGTTTCAATTGTGTCTAGTTTTATTTGCATATTCTTTGTCTTAGTAAGACTCAAATCTTCACAATTGTATTGTTGTGTTGCGTTATTTTGCAATATCAAACAAAAATCAACAAATCATTGCATTTGTTTTAATTTGGTGGAGATTTGAGCTCCAAAGAAATAATGACTATTTTACTGTGTGCTATTGATTTAATGCTTTAATGGAAGAATTGAGTTTGCCTATTTATACTTGAACGAGAATACCGACTTTTAATATCATAATACCCTACTAATGGCGAGTATGACTAACTTTCTAATAATAACCTGGATGGCAATTTTTTGCAGAGAACAAAATCATAATTAAACGGCCGGCTAGCAGATATCAGCATAACCGAACAGGAGCAATGCAAACTGAGTAAAATAACTACAAGTGAGAACAAATCTAATTTACATTTTCTTTAATGGAAGGGCATTTATGCTTATTTTTCAAAAAAAAAAAAAGAACAAATCTAATCTTCACTCTGAACCTTGCTTTCATCCAACACATGGCCAGAGAGAGCTCAATGACCTTAAACCATTCCACAAAGGCCAAACAAAGTACAAACAAACCATATACAACATGAAAACACTTAAAAAAAATAAAAATAAAATAAAAAATAAAAACCACATGTCAATTAGTCACTTTCTCCATCTTACCCGCTTAAAACCCTAGTTCCCAATCAATTCAAACAACCTTCTATTTGCCGCGGGCACTTTCTCCATTTAGAGACGGCTGTTACAGTAAAACAGAAAAAAATAAATAGAATGAATTAAATGCTCCTGTCAAGTAAAAAAGAGCAAATTTCATCTGCATAACCATAGGCAATCACTGAATCCTATCCTCACTGGTACTTTCCATATAAACAAGAGAGAAGGGAGGATTAGTAAGAGGAGTAGAACTAGGGTGCTCCTAAGCTCACCAAGCCCTTCGTGAGCGCGACTCTAAAACCTATCGAATTGACTTCAAACGACATTTCCAAACCGTTAGATGTTCAATCTATATTAAAATGTGCTTGGAGACCAAATTTTACATTTTTTGAAATTTTTTTACTATTTATTAAGATGGTTTGAAAATCGCTGTTTTCCAATGGTACAGAATTTTAATAAAAACAGCGATTTTCAAACCATCTTAATAAATAGTAAAAAAATTTCAAAAAATGTAAAATTTGGTCTCCAAGCACATTTTAATATAGATTGAACATCTAACGGTTTGGAAATGTCGTTTGAAGTCAATTTGATAGGTTTTAGAGTCGCGCTCACGGAAGGGCTTGGTGAGCATAGGAGCACCCTAGTTCTACTCTAGTAAGAGTGCTATTTAATGAGATCGAAATAGAGAGTACAGGTGCTATGTTGTGTATATATATATATATATGTTCAATAAAACTCATTGAATAATTCTGATTTCGTAAAAGTAAAATATGAATGCTTGCATGGTTTATAGATGCACTTGAATTTAATTGTTCCATAAAATTGTACCGGCTTAGATGCAGACTTGTTCCTCTTCCTACTGTTGTTAGGGGTTCCCTCATTTGTTGGCTCCTTTGCAGCTCCCCTCACAACTTCATGAATTGTTGGCAAATCATTCATCATTTCAAATAGCTCCATCCAGTACTTACATATATACAATTAGCTAGCTAATAAACAGTTTAACTAATGAAATACTGTGCCAAGAAAATGTTAGTCATAACAATTCAAAGAAGGCTCGAGTACTAGAAAAATTCATCCATGGTTTAACTTATTACAGAGTTTGATATGGATTCAATAATAACTGTCAAGCACAGTTAAGATCGCACAAGATCAACACTGTGTGAATATCATTGTGAGTTATTATTAAATTAAGAAAAATCCCAAAATTCCCAGCCCCATAAATATATAGCACCTGTCATTCTTCATTTTTTTTTTTTTTGAAATAAAGTACAACATAGAGAGGGAGAAGACAGTGTTTTGATTATCACCTGGACTCTTGGCTTAAGACAGAGTCGGCCCCCAAGTAGAAAGTGAGAGCCAGTAGCCACACATCACTGTGTTCTGCAATAAAAGAACGCCATTGTTTTTCCTCCATGCCACCACGTCTGCAAAAATTAATGCCTGTAACTGGCTCAGGCATGTCTGGTGGGGCCTGGTCGGGAGGCACATTCACCTTCCATGTCCCATCTTGGAGCCCAAATAGACATAAATTCTCCTTCTCTGAATATTATTAAAGCAATTAATATATAAGAGAGGAAAACTTATCTGCAAGGGAAAACTATCATATAATATAGTACTACAATAACAAACGGGCCTTTTGGGCCTTTTTTTCAAAAAAGAAAAAGAAAAAAAACATTAACAAACAGTATAGGATAGTTATCTGTAACAAGTCTCCCGCCTTTATTTATCTATGATCAGAACCCAATTAAATAACTAACTTCTATCACATTTTTTACACCTAATAGCCACATGCATGCAAATCTTTGTAGATGTCATCAAGTAATAAATTTAAATAATTAAAACACCACTCACCAGAATCGCCGCAAAGCCTACAGAACCTTTCAAAATCTGCAAACACAAATTGATTTCAAAATTCTGGTTTAGCAATAATGTGGGGAAATGAACAATAAGGGCATGTTCGGCAACTCCGCTGTTGCCGTGGGAAAAAAAAATTGACTCTTGAGTGAATTTTTTTTTCCCACAGTAACAGTAAAATTTAATTCAACTTTTTTTTGAACCCACACCCATACCCATTCTCTCAAGGCCACCGAACAGGCCCTAAAGGGATACACTAAATATTTTAACAAGGTACCCGCAGTTTAAACTTAACTTTAAACCCAACAAATAAAATACTAAACAAATGCCATACTCAAAAGTTTCAGACTAAAAGCACATCGCATCTTAATTTCCCTACCAAATAGATTATCTGACACATTTGCAAAACCAGACAGTTTACCATTTTACATTTCAAAAATAAATTTGTAACTTCCACATGAAAAATTCAGGAAGGAAAAGGAACTTATTGGTAGCTGCTTCTGTTGACCATTAAATAATACTGAAAATGTGTAGTTTAATTTCTGTGTTTGTGCGCATGCTTCTCACTCTCTAATCACACGACCTCACTCCTCTCTCTTAGAGAGACCACAAAGACAACAGAAGGTGTTCTTGAGTGCTGTTCCCCTATTCCAGCATTGTAAGTATAAACCACAGACTACTAATTATGAGGTTCCATGAAAAATTCACAAAAAAACACAACGGTAAAGGGAAAATATACCAGTTGTGAGCGCCTTCAAAATGCCAGCTCGTCTCGCTTTGAATTCACTAAACAACTCCTGGAGTTCGTCAGGTGAAATTGCTATCGGTGGTTGAACTTTGCACTACAAATAGTTTGCGTAGGAAATGGGAGGAGATGAACTATGGTTCAGCTTATTCTTTAGGAAAAGAAAATTATGGTTTGCCACGCATCGAAAGGGAAAAGGAGGTACTGTTTCGGGGCGTGCTCTTTTGATCTGGGGCTTTTATCTTTTCAAACTTTTAAATGACAATTTTGAGTACTTCAGAGTTGTATAACAATGTTTATTTGCATTTACCTTATAGTAAAAACCACACCAGATCAACATAAAAGATATCCACAGATACACTTTTGTCAATCTTCTTTTTAAGAAGAGAAATGCACCACAAACAGAGAGAGAAGGTCATTTTCTTGACTAATTGAAGGTTTCTGGGTATAAATCAGAAGCAGGTCCCAAAGTAGAAAGCGAGAACAAGCAGTTACGCATCAATGTGCAGCATGTGCTGATAAGATAGAATTTTCCATTCAAATTATCTGTACGTATTTTAAAATCAGCAATGTTTTCATCCAGGGTTTTAGGAGATCTCGAGCCTGTATTGTGAAAATCAAGAATTTGGTGATAAAGTGACAAAGTGAATGTCTGGTTTAGCAATTAGCACCTATGAAACTAATATCAGAAGAAATTATTCAAAATTAACATAATTAGATGGGAAATTTGTGAGAGCGGGGAGAAGAGGAGCTAGGAAAGGAGGGGGAGAAAGAAAGAAAGAGAGAGAGAGAGAAATACCTGGAGATCCGACTCATATTCAATGGGCGGCGTGGAGGCGGAGGCATACGAGGCGGCTTCCGACGGAGCTGGCACCATCTCCACATCTTGATCGGGTTTTTCAACGTCTACTTCCATGAAATCTTGATCGGCTAGGGCTTCCTCTTCGAGAAATGTATAGAGTTCGATGATGCCTTCCCAGGGGATCAAGGGGGGTTCTCCCGCCATCGGAGCTCTGTTTCACTCGTCTCAGTCCATCTGTTGGTTGGAGAGCGGGAGATGCGAGTAATTTCTTACGACGTGACGACGTCACTGGGCTTTATTAGCCACGGCCCACGGCGTATCACAATTGGATCGGATCTTGAATGCTTCATTATCGGATCTTGATCGGATCTTAATCGGACCTTAAATACTTGGTTGATCGGATCTTTAATTCTTCGTTATTCATGTTTTATTTTTATTATTTATATTATTTATTTTGTTATTGATAATAAATATTTCTGTCGCAAGTTTTTATTTGTAGAACTGTTACGTTTTGCATTCGGTAAATATATTGACAGAGTAGTTTTTGTTTCATGTAGCGCGTAAGTCGTGTTTGTTTTTATTGTATGTGCGCTGTATGGAGACAAATTGCTCTGTCAATATTTTTATCCTGTGTATTTTCGATGCAGTCAAATTTCGTTCAAATCGAAGTTGATAATACTCCCGTCTCTTTTCTCAAACAAAAAAAAAATAATACTACTCTCTCTTTTTAGATTATCTGCAGATTCTTTTGTGTAGTCATTCGTGTTGAAGTTCGTAAAACAGTTGATAAATTGTAAATTACACAAAAGTTATGCCTGCAAACTTTATACTTTAGTATTTAACATCATTATTTCATATGCTATTTTAAGTCCTTGTAAAGTTTATAAACTGTTGATTTTATGAATTTTGAGGAAATGAATTTATTGAGCAAAAAAACAGTTTATATTTTACAAGTCCCTATTCTCTATTTATACTATAGTACCAACGGTTCATTTTAATGTAACCGTTGGTACCCTACCTATTTACTGTTCCCAGTACCGTTTGGTACTTTACTGTTTAGTCCCTTTATTCTAGACTTAATTCTAGCCCTCTATCCTTGATCTATGATGATAATATAATCTGATATCAATATCTATATTTTTAACATAAATTATTGAAGTTTTTGAAAGGACTGTGTTGTCTTTCTTAATGCATGAATGCAAATGTTGTAATGGTTTAACTATAAAATATCATTTTAGTCATTATGAACATAACAAGTCAAATATCAAATATGTTTTAATATATTGTGCGCTTATTTCAGTAATTTTACTCTCTTTTCCCCGCGTGGTGTTTAGGTAAAAAAAAAATAATAATTACTTTATTGAGGAACATAATATAAAAGAGGGGGGATTTCATGTATATCCCTCAAAAGTTTCAATATTACGTATTTATCCCTCCAAAATCAATAATTACATATTTATCCTTGAAAATTGTACAAACTCGTATATTTGTCCAATCTAACTCTATAACATATCAAATATCTCCAAAAATAATTAAATAATATTTTTAAAACTTTAAAAATTATTTTACAATATTAATTAAGAATATGTTGACCATTATGCCCTTCATTTCTGTCTCTTTAGTCTGCCTGAGTTCTCTTCGTTTTTGACACTAAAATAAATACTTTATTTTCTTATATATTTTGTCATTTAAAAAAAAAACGTTTACAATTCATTCTTAAATTGATATATTTATTCTTCTGTAAACTCTTACCATAAAAAAATTACCAAAGCAGGCTTTGCAACAAAACACTTGTCCCCAAAATAAAATTGTGCTATGCAATTGAAACCAGAATATAGATTAATTCTTTTATATATATTGGGAACAAGTTGTTAAGAATTTTGTCAAAATTTTATGTATTACAAAAAATGTAATGAAAGAGCAGATCACTTACTACAAAAAATTATACTACTAAACTTTAATTATTACGATAAAACATTCTATTTTAAAATTATAGTTATTTTGTTTGACAAACTGAGAAATATACTATATATTTTAAAAATAGCATACATCATTGAATAACATATAATATATTCCATAAATATGGTTAAACTTACTACAAAAAATAGCATACATCACAAGATATATATATTTTTTATTCTAGTTCCTTGTTTAAAAGTAAAAGAAATTGTAAAAAAAATAGAGTGATTTTGGTTAAATAAAGAGGTTAACGGCAACTCTGAAAAAAAAAAAAAAAATTCGGTATCTAATATAAATAAAGAAATTATTTATACTTTTAAATAAACTAACAATAAGAGATAACTTGAGTTATTAATTCAACTATTGTTTACTTAAAATCTTATTACAATGCGAGTTATTAAACATTAATATAACACAAAAACTAAAAAAGAAATTAATAAAGAAACATGTGCTATAAAGGTTGGCAACCACTTGAAAGCTACCTCTCACCACCTTATAAAGGCTAGAGTTAGACACATCAGACAACATGTTAATTTCTGCATTCTTTGTAACAATCAGGGCCTGTTCGGTGCCCGGGTATGGACGTGGGATTAGAAAAACTTTAAACTAAACTGTGGGAAAAAAAAATTCACTCAAGAGTGAATTTTTTTTTTTTCCACGGCAACAGTGGGCACGTCCGAATAGGCCCTCAGTGTTTTCATATTCGGTTGTCATGCAGTATTCGGAAGGCCACACATACCGCACATACGGTATGCGTCCGAATATGCAAATTTTTATTCGGATTTATATATGCAGATTTTTTATTAAATATTTAATCCCACAATACTTAAATACAATAAGACAGCATGTAGAGAGATTATAAAAGACTTCTGAGTGAGATGCTTGAAGAGAACACCTACCTAGCGGGTCCGGAACTCATTTAATGGGTTATGGATTCAGGTCCGGAACTTTTTTAATGGTTTTGAATGTTTTTTAATTTT
The DNA here is from genome assembly GCA_025461045.1 of Carex parvula. Taxonomy (NCBI): domain Eukaryota; kingdom Viridiplantae; phylum Streptophyta; class Magnoliopsida; order Poales; family Cyperaceae; genus Carex; species Carex parvula. Next base: position 730,400 of record JAJGRW010001009.1, on the reverse strand, counting down.
TTTAAAGCATGGATTCAATATTCGGTCCGAATAGTTATTTTTTATTAGGGTGGACACTGAATAGGAATATACGGTCGTATATTTACCGAATATAACAGAATTTTAAAACAATGGTAATAATAAGAAAAATATGCACTAAAAATTTCAAACTGTAAAAAGTAAAATATCAGCTTTTGGCTTAGCAAATTTGTTAGAAAAGAGTCTAGCTAGTATGATATCAATGTCATATGATATCAACTCCAAAACTTATTAGATAGATTTCAAACGATAATAAAAAAATTAAATAATTAAATAATTTAGATCCTCATTTCTTTTGTCATTCTTTGTTTTTACGTGGTCTCGAGCATAAGAATTGTACGAACAACACAATATTTTTTTCCTTATTATTCATAAATGTTACAAAATTATTACTATTATGTTACAACGTATTAAAAATTGATATATTATTTGTATTATAAATAATATTTTTTCGAATCATTCAATATATGAAATTTAGAAACTCGTCTTATTATTCAATATATAAAAAATTGGAATCTCATGTGGCGTTGTAGAAGAACCAATGATGAACCGAACCAAGGAGGTTTGGATTAAATGTACCGAACCAATAATTATTATAAAAAATTGGTAGATGTTCACACGGTGAACCGAACCAAGGAGGTTTGGATTACGGACCTCACAAAAGTATTATTTAATAATGAGGAGGTATTCATTTTGATCACCCTTAGTGTGAAACGTGTTAACTTTTTTTTAGTTTATATTTTCAATTACCAGATGTAAATTGGTAGTATATTTTAAATCATTTTAATCATGTATGTAAAAAAAAAAATATGAATTGTAACCTTTTGAATTAATTCGGTTTATTTGGTTTTGAAAGACCAAGCCGATATATTTTGAATTAAATAGTTCGGTTTTCTGATTTAAATGGTTTGGTTCGGTTGAACTTTTGAATTAATTCGGTTTCATTATTTGATTCAATTTAATCTTTCTTATTCCGGTTCAACCAAACAAACCGAATAAAATTTAGGTTTGACTATTTTAATTCGGTCTTAACCGAACTGACCGTTTGAACACGCCAGTTATTTTAATAGGCATCGTTAAAATTTGATTTTGTTAATTTTGTTAGCTCATGATGCATATCGAAATAAAATTAAAATGATGTAATCTGTGTACGCATACAACATAATACACAGAAATACATAATCAGTGTTGTTATTTAAGAGTTTAGAAAAGATTTATTTTACATTTATAGAGAATTTATATATATATATAGAGAGAGAGAGTTGGGCTACGGTACTTCGCGAAGTAAAACAAGTGTTTTACTTCACGTCTATATCTTCAATTTGAAACTTCAAAATGTCGATCCGAACTGTTCAAGTTTATCTCCATATTAAATTATGCTTGGAGACCAAATTTTACATTTTTTGGAAATTGTTTACTATTTTTTTAGAATTTTTGAAAATCGCTGTTTTAAAAAAAATCCTGGACCATCAAAAACAACAATTTTCAAAAATTCTAAAGAAATAGTAAAAAAATTTCAAAAAATGTAAAATTTGCTCTCCAAGCACAGTTTAATATGGAGATCAATTTGAACGGTTCGGATCGACATTTTGAACTTTGAAATTGCAAAATATAATGTGAAGTAAAACACTCGTTTTACTTCGCAAAGCACCGTAGCCCAACTATATATATATATATGTCAATCATAACTTTGTGATTTAGATATTTTCGCATTCAAACTTTAAAATTAATTATTCATGATGTGAGAATTTATATATATATAGCTAGTGGACACATCACCTTAAAATAGCTAGTGGACACATCAGATACCTTATTAATTTCCACCTACTTTGCAACAACAGGAAAAAGATGCATCCAATTTTTCAAACAGCAAGAAATAACACATCAGCTTTTGGCTCAGCAAATTTGCTAGAAGCCTAGAACTAACAAAAATATGACAGGCTGACAAATTTTGCTTTCCTTTTCTTATGGACTATATCTGATTTATTTTCTAGTTTTTTGCTATGTTATTTTGCATTATAGATAATATTTTTTTAACTATCCCAGTAATGAATTCTATAACTCATTCTACAATGATAATATCATTCTAATTTCAATTTCTAGGTAGCAATTTTATTTGCAATTTCAGATATGTATGATAATTTTATAAATAGGAAGATTTTTATTTATTGAAATTGCTTTCAAAATGCCTTGTTAGCAAAAATAATATATTTGCTCATCCATCTCTGAAATTAATTTCAAAATGTATGAGATTTTTTTATTTTTTACCACTAAAACAATTAATATTAATTGCATGTATGCAGTATTTTTAAAATTAACTTTAAAAAATTTTTATTTACTTTTATTATATTTTCAGTCTAATTCTATAAAGATTGATGCTCTTATTATTCACAAATGCCGCCGTGCTGTATGAATAACCAGATAATTTTTTTTACAAACAAACACACAAAGCCGCACAATTATTATCTACATTGGATCCGAAGAAAAACAGTTTTTAAGATGGGAGAAGGGAGGAGAGAGAGAAAGAAGTCGACAAGTGAGATTTGATAACTAATTTGGCATTGAATCCGGACAACTATCTCGGCGTCTTTTGGTGGCAAATGCAATGTTATTTGTGTGAGAGGTCGCAAGTAGGAGTGTCAACAGTACGATTAAGGTCGGAAAGAAGCATTTTCGTACTCGTACCCATTCAAAATTGTCCTTATCCGTACCTTACTTTTACCTGCTACGAATTACTTACCATACTGATTGTCGGATAATAAAATGATAGTGGATAAATAATGGATAATGCTTATAATAATTCATTTATTATTTACTAAATAAACATTAAAATACATTTAGTTCCCGATCCCGAAAAGACCAAGAGTAGTTGGAGAATGGATATTCATTGCTCATTAATATATATAATTTATTTTTTTATAATTATCCGATCAGGTAACGGATACAGAGTAGACTTTATCCGTACCCTTATCCATTTAGATAATGAAAAAAATATGAATCCGTACTTGTACCTGATAAATTTACAAAAAAATTCTTATTTGTACCTGTCTTACCGAATACAATAAGTTCAAATTAACGAATAAAAATGTGCCATTGAAACTCAATCTATATATCTATATAATAAAATAATAATTTTTAGAGTAAAGATTCTCAGTAACCAAAGACCCCTCCATGGAGTGCATCTTCTTTTCTTTTCTGTGGCCCTCTCATTTGTTGTTCTTCGTGTGTGAGGAACCAACGATGTGTGGATTATCCGAAATTTTTGAAGTTAGCACAATTTAAAAAAAAAATAAATCAAAAAATCATCGTTTTTGAAAAATTTGAAATCTACCACGGCTGCAGAATGATTTTGCAGCCCCAAATGCTGGAGACCGCACAGGCGTTCTGCGGACCCAGCCAGTAGTCCGCAGAACCATTATGCGGCCCCATATATATATTTTTTGTTTTTTATCTAATTAAAAGAGGGCACCACGTGGGGATGCGTGCCCCGTATGAGATATCTCAAAATTTTTTGGTTTTTTAATAATTTTTTGTTTTAGGAATGCGTGTCTTCTTATGAGATATCTCAAAGTTTGCTTTGACCAAAAAAATAATATATGGGGCGGCAGAATGATTCTGCGGACTCCTGGTTGGGGCCGCAGAATGTCTGTGCGGTCCCCATCATTTAGGGCTGCATAACTATTCTGCGACTGTGTTAGATTTCAAATTTTCCAAAAAGATGGTTTTTATTTTTATTTTTTAAACAATGGTATTTTTAAATATTTCGGGTGGATTACGGACCTCACAAAATTATATTTTATAATGATAAGGGATTCAGTTTCATGGTCATTAGTGTGAAACGTGTTAACTTTTTCTATTTTATATTTAAATCGACACATGTAAATTGTTAATATATTTTAAATCATCTTAATCATATGTATGTAATATGTATGCATGCATGCATATATGCAGAGGCAGATCTAAGTGGAGTCAGAAGGCAACTGTTATCACTATTTTTTAACTTTGAAATTTTATAGAGATTTATAGGTCCGGATTAATTTTGTCTTTATCTGAAATCTTATTTTCTCTTTTCTGGAATTAATTTAGAGTTAAATTAGAATAAATTTTTTGAATTCGGATTGATAATTAGAATTAAAAGTCAGAACATTGAAATTTAATTATGAAAATTATAGTTAATGTGTTTGAAGCATTGGTAATTCATATTGAATTTTTTTTATCTAGTACCTCATTAGTTAATGTGTTTGAACTCTGTTTGCTATTTTTTTACCTCATTCCCTGACAAAAATTCTAAATCCACCCCTGCATGTATGTATTTTGACCTTATTTTAAGAGCCATGGCTAAAGTTTGATTTGTTGATTTTATTAGCTCTTGATGCATATCAAAATATTAATTTTTAGTGTGCGCATATAGCATAATACATACAAACTGTTCAATCAATTAGTTTGTTATTTAAATTTTTAAAAAATAGTTATTTAAGATTTAATTTTATTGACTAATAAGAAATATTTATTCAATCAAATATTTTTGGTATTCAATCCCTCTTTAATAATGGGCTTTTTCTACAAAAAGATTGTCTCGTAAGAAATATTTAATTATTATTAATAACAATTAGATAAATGTAAACGATGAATGAGCGTTTTCAACTCAATATTAAAGCTCCGAGATGAAAATTAAGGAAATTGGTCTCTTCTAAATTTTAATATGATTAATCTCGAAAAACTATTCTTCCATGTATTAAACGCTTATGTATTAGAAATATATATTTCATGTATTTTTGCCATAAAGAAGGGTTTAAATGCATAATGTATTTCATGCTCCATCATGCCTTACTTTTATTATCTCCATTTTTTAAGTCTAAACAGTCGATCTGAACGGTTCAACATGATCTTCATATTAAAATATACTTGGAAACCAAATTTTATATTATTTGAAAATTTTACTATTTTTTTAAATAGGTACAAAATCACTGGTTTTTTTTTTTTTTACACTATTTTGTGTGTTTAAATTGTTTTATGAATGTATTTTAATTTAATCCATGGATAATTTATCAGTAATTATATAAAGAATCATGAAAAATTATATACTCATTTTTAATTAGATAATAAACTGAAAAATAAAACTTAATACTCGAAATAATAAATAAATCCACGTGCTTTGAGTTTACATTAATTGAAATCGTAAGCCATAAAGTAAAGATGAAAAATATGATATTTTTTAATATTTAATTTATTCTCAAATATGACAGCTTTTTTTCCACAAGTCTTATCATTATTTATTGTTACCAACTTTCATCCAAAATCTGTGCAAATTTTTGCTTGGTTGATTAACACTTTTGCATCAGTTTGCGTCGAAAATGCGATAACCGACCACGTTGTTGACCATTGCTTAATTTGTCTGTTTACAAAAGAAAACTATGTCCTTATGCTATGCATGTTGCTTTGTGGTAGCCGTGGGGCAAATTTATACTGCATTATTTATTGATCATAGTAACAATATACGCGATAAATTTACGAATAATTCGTGTTTTATTCTTTTTTTTGACGTTTTCGAATTAAACTCCGAATAAAATGCAAAAAAACGTATACTTTTACCGCATGGTACCGAATATTACTGCATATTACCGTATACCGCATATTATCGCATACTGCATATTACAGCATACTTGTTTATATATATATTAATTCTTATTTTAAAATCCGCATATATAAGTTTGCATAAAAATCCGCATATACGGCCGCATACCGTATATGCGGTATGCGGTGACTTTCCGCGTACCGCATAAAAAACGCATTTTAAAATATTGGTTTATTGTATGGTAATAAACTAGTTAGGGCATGTTCGGCCTACAGGCGGGAATGGGAACAGGAACAAGAATGGGTTGGACTCCAATTTGAACTGACGTTTACTGTGCGCATGGGACAGAAAACACGAAGTTGAACTGAATTTTTTTTTCCCACGCGCACAGTAACAGAGCCGAACAGGCCCTAATAATGCAAGAAATCTTTGTAATTAATGCTCTTGAAATCTTTCCATATATTAACGCATTAGATCCTTTTGTAAAAGGGCAGCTATATTAACGCATTAAATAATTTTTTTTCTTTTCTTTAAAATCTCTTAATTATGGTAGAAAATAAAAACTTGTATCTAGTATGTACAAGAAAACTATTAAATGCTATTAAAAAATAATACAAGAATGTCTTATCTGATTGCCCTTTTTTATTTTTAAGGTTATTTTTTTATAAGAAAACGGAAAAAGAGTTTTCAACAAATTGAAATATTTTCGTTAATGTCAAAATAAGAAAATACTTTATTTCATATATCATACTTTATCTTTTTTTTTAAAATTCACTGAAGCACAAGACTTATATAAATAGGAAAATATCTCAGTATTACGAAAAACATAAATTATATAAAGTCACATTTTTCACATAAACAATTTTTTTACTGTTTGTAACAAATTTGATTCAATTTATTATTTCTGTCAAGTTACTTCTAATTTTTGTTTGGTTTTTCGTTTGCGCAGATTTGAAATTCATTCAACAAAACACATTAGGTTTGTCTATTCTAATTGATCTATATGCTCAAAACTAACAACTGAGGAATACCAAACAGGAATTGGAAAAATTAAATAAAAGCTTGAAATTAAGAAAGAATAAATTGAATAAATTTGATTGCAAATAGTAAAAATTGTATATGTGAAAAATGTAACTTTATTTATGAAAGTTAGATGTCAAAGTTTAGCCTCACATAATGAATTTTATTGATAACTTTGAGTGAGTCTATGGTACTAGCATGGATTGGTCCGTACTATGGATCAATATTTTCGTTTTCAAAATCCTAACGGTCGATCCAAACCGTTCAACATGATTTCCATATGAGAATACTTGTAGACTAAATTTTCTATTTTTTAGAATATTTTTACTATTTTTTTAGTTAGGTAGAAAATCACTGTTTTTGGGTGGTCCAGAATTTTCAGTTCAAGTGATTTTCTACCTATCTTAAAATATAGTAAAAAAGTTCAAAAAAATATAAAATTTAGTCTGCAAGTACATATTCATGTGGGTATCACGTTGAACGGTTCAGATCGACCATTATAATTTTCAAAATGAAAATATGGCTCAGTAGTACAGACTAATTCGTGCTATACATAGTAACATAGACTCACTCGATAACTTTAGCATAAATAGTTTATGTTTTCAAACTAATGTAACAATTTTCTCTTGAACTTTCACAGTCACCACCAACATATTCTTAAGATATATTTTTCATAAAAATTAGTAAGAAGGTTTTCACAAATTGAAATCTCTCCATTAATATAAAAAGATGATAATGCTTTATTTTACACCATATTCTTAAGATATATTTTTCATTTTTGTATTCTCTTTCAATAGCATAATAGTTTCCATTTACATATTCTTAAGAGATTTTAAAGAAGGGTAAACAGTAACAAGTTGTAACAAAGTAGAAAGTTTGCTTACTATTTTGTAGATCATTAAGGGACTTCTGTGCAAATTTTTCTGACCCATTTATTTTTTTTCTTTTTTTAAAACGGTCCTCACAGGTGCCATTGATAATTGGTCAACCAAGTTGACTCCTTGCATTTTATTATATATATATATATATGTCAGGATACCATGGTCCATTGCCCATTTGCCCTCGTTTTATTTTATGTTTGATGCAACATTCATGTATTATTATAAGCTCAAAATATATATTATTTACTCTTTAACAAAACAGTAATGTATATTATTTAATAAAAAATCAGCTTACGTCGGTCTATTGTATGAATGGGTCCCACATTCGCAGATTTTTATGCATATTCAGTGGGGTCCACATTACAGAATACGACGGCCAATTTAGATTGCAACGTTAAATCAAACGGGTCAGCTCTTATCCGGTCTGTACTGTTTGATCAACCGTTTGTTAGTGTCGAGATTCGCACACTCATTTAGATTCTCGGAACAATTTATAATTTTAATTTCGCACGCATCTCCATTCTTATATTAAGAACGTAGATGTCCTGATCCGTCAACGGATTTGATTAAAAGATAAAATTTCAGATTGAATATTAGCTCTCCGATCAAATATTTTGATTTTATGCATCTTTTTGATTTTTTTTTACGTGTAGAAGTCTAAATTTATTTAGACACATGCTCACCACACGTACTCTCCTCATACAAATTGTACTATCTTTCTGAGTGATCATGATTTATTTCTATTTTTTAAATACCATTTAAGGATTTTTTTAATTGATTGATTATGTCATTATTTCTTTTTATTATTGTTATATTATTTAAGAAATGTTATTTGTCCATTTTGCATGAGATTGTTTTATAAAAATATATCAAAAACATCAAAATAATATATGTTATTTAATATGTCATTTAAGGAGTGTTATTTGTCATTTAATATGTCATTTTGTATGAGATTGTTTTATGAAAATATGTCAAAAATATCAAAAAAAATATATATGTCATTTAATATGTTATTGAATATCTCATTTAAGAATTGTTTTTACATGTATATATTATTAAATATGTCACTTAGTGTAAATTTTTTAATAAAAATATGTTATTTTGTATGAAAAGAAGTTTCTTTCACAACATGTCTATGTTGCAACACACATGCATTATACTAGTATATTAATATGAATTGAACAATCCATATCAGATATCGAACCGAATTTATTGGATATCCCGAACAAAAGTGGTAAACAATTAAGAACACAGGTGCTTGAATTTACGTCGTGATTGACCCGACACAGAAATGTCTACACCTTGAAGTATATAGAGAACCGATCTCTAAGCTACCTAGGGGTCTACGAGCTATTTAAAATATATTAGCTGCATGCGGTTCTTGCTTTGTATCCGAGCCATCGCTATCAACTCGATCACTTTATTTTTTTTTAATTCTTTCTGGTTAACTATATCCAGCCTGGTCTTATTTTGTTCACAACTGTTTCTTAGACCCGTTCTATGCATTTAATGTGAACAATTGAACATTTTTGCGTGTTTGACCAGTGAAGTAACGGTAATTTAACCAGCGTTTCAAGATATCTTAGTTTAGGAAAGTATTCATAGCAAGGGTTCAAATGTTTTTATTTTTTATGTCTCTATTGTGTCTTTATTTTTTAAAACTTTAATAACTCAAAGTTTAAAAATTAAACGTCAAAATAAAACCATTAGATGCAATCTATATTATTTTCTCTATGTGCTCATAAAAGTTAATCAACGTCTAGAAATTATCCACATTTGTATACATTTTTACAAGCTCAAGATGACAACCAAAACAAAGTTCAAATACCATATATTTTTACACGTGCATAGATAAAATGATGTAGTTCATATCCAACGGTTTTATTTTGAATTTTAAATTTTAAATTTTGAGTTATTAAAGTTTTAAAGAATGGAGGTACAAAAAATGAAGGCATTTAAACCCTCCTCTTATAGCATATACAGATGGAATCCAGTTGAAGCATTTATATAGGCAGAGCAAGTTAAATTATCAAAAAATTTAACTTTGACATTTTGATTGTTAGTAATTTACTTACTACTATAATACATGAATACATTTTAATTTTTTATTTAATTTTTTTTATTAAACACTAATATTTAAATTGATTTACTTCGCTGTAACTTTACTTCAGTTGTGAAACACAAAGGATTGATTATAATTATTTTCATGTTTTCTAATCTGACACTCAGTAATATTATTTAAAGTTAATTTTAAAGAATTTTAATTATAAAAATTGAAAATAAACAACAAGAAATAGAGTAGTGTGGTAATTGTTAAAAAAGTTATTTATTATAATTAGTAACTATTTTTCAAAGTTGCAGGTGATATTTCTATCATTCTAATTTAGTGTGGTAAATTTTGAAATACTGTATTTATTGTCTTTTTTTTTCTTTTCGAAAAGTTTAGCAGAAGCTGCTGGTATAAATTAGTACCAATAGGTAACAGCTTGATAATTTAGGTAGTTTTTAGCATATTCAACAAAATAAACAATAAAAAAATTTATCTAATGCAGAGGAAAGTTTCAAATCAGCGGGTCTCAAATTGCTTCATCTCTAATTTATAAAATTTTCAAATCAGAGACAGAGAGAGATGCTAATTGGAGAGGAGTTGTTAGTTTCCGTTGCGGAGGGGTGTCTATTGGATTGTGCAGTAATCTACTTGTCTGTTTGATTAGATTTGCAAAACATATACTTGTTGAATTTTACAGTTTCTTGTCTTGAGATAATATGTAGGTTTATGATGATGTAAATTGCTACATACATCAAGGATTAATTATCAATTGCTATACTTATGATGAGTCATGAAAAATCAAACATTGGACTGAAAAACATTAATTAGAAATATGTAATATTAGTAAAGTAAACTTGAGATTGAGGTAATTTGCACAAACCATTACAACGGTTAATATAACGTTACAACGGAATAATTCATATGATGAAATCCAGCGTAATTAATTTATTTCGTTACAACGCTAAAAAAAACGTTGCAACGGAATAAATCAATTTCAGACCCCAAAACTTCCAGAGAGGTCCGTTGTAGCAACCGTTGTAACGCTTATAAGCATTAGGGTTTCCAGCACAGTCAAACCCGTTAACTGGGGTTAACCGTTATAACGTTAGTGCCGAACTCCGTAAACAACTCTTGTGTCAAGTGTCTCTTAACTCTTCTATTTATTTATGTAGACTTGCTTAGTTTAAAGTTTATTCTTATTTCCGTCAAGAATAATTCACGCACACGTTAGTTACAATCGTTAGTGGTGAATATTAATTTACTTAAGTATCAAAATTTAAAAGGCCCCATATTCACCTCTTCTAGGTGCCGTTAGGGACCAACAGTGCCGGGAGGAGTGATGATGTGGGGTGGGGGGACTCGAGGTGAGGTTGGGAGGGGAAGGGAAAGAGCGAAAAACTGGACCAGAGATGAACTGAATTAATTTTTTCGTTGATGAAATTTTTAATCTGGTTCGTTAATCAATCTAATTGATGTACTATTTAGATTTAGAGGCACAATGGAGATATGAAAAATGGAGGCAGTGTAGGGGTGGAACTAAAAACCCAAATAGGGGGCTGGAATTTAAAATGAACAATATGCGGTAGGTGAGATTTCAACTCAAGTCTTCACAACAACAAAATTTCAATATACATAATTAAAATTTTGAAATCAAAGGGGGTGGCATAGCCATTTCTGGCTAAGATTTAGATCCGCCTCCAAGGTAGTGGAACCCTCCTCTTTTTGTAGTGTGGTTTATATTTTACAAAAAATAAATGTACATCTCAACTGAGTGAACTAAGTTTACCATCTTAAATTCTTAATCAGTAATTATATGTATTTTATTGGTCTAAATTAAGTTATAACACGATGCTCCAAATTCTATACTTAGTAGTATATAGAACTCTTATAAATATAAACTATAAAGAGAAAAATAAAAAAAGAGGAGGTACTTAAAATAATTAACTTCTTTAATAATAAAAAAACAACTTATTTTTTAACTTGCTGATTATAACTTAAGTATATATATGTTTGTAAAATAGTTACATCTTCTATAATAAAAAAACAACTTATTTTTAACTTGCTAATGACAACTTAAAAATATACGCATATTTGTAAAATATTGAACTTCTTCTATAATAAAAAATAATTTATATTTAACTTACTGATTATAACTTAAAGAGCGATTCTATGTTACTATGCATATTACGGATTGGTCCATACTACAAATTAATATTTTCATTTTCAAATTCTAACGGTCAATCCGAACTGTTCAACATGATTTCGATATGAATATATAGTTGTAGGTTAAATTTTTAAGTTTTTAGATTTTTTTACTATATTTTTAGATAGGTAAAAAATCACTGTTTTTAGATAGTCCATAATTTTTAAATCAAGTGATTTTTTACCTATTTTAAAAAATATAAATTTCAATCCGCAAATACATATTCATATAAAATCATGTTGAACGGTTCGGATCAATTGTTAGAATTTTAAAAATAAAAATATTGATCCGTTGTACAGACTAATTCATACTATGCATGAGAGCATAGACTCACTCTAACTTAAATATATGTTTGCTGTTAATACTTAATTATGAGCAAAACTAGAGTGTGATGTACTCACCAAGAGGAGTTGGTGAGCACACATCCAAAAGATTATCGGATTGGCTTCCAACGACGAATCTAAACCGTTGAAATCCATCTACTTCGTGAGTGATGTATCTACATGCAAAAATTTTAAAGTTTTGAATTCATTTAGCACATGATCAAGCGGTAAAAAAAAATGAACATCTTATAAGTTATTTTTTAAATTGTTTTATGTATTCATTTTTCATCTTTTTTGACCGCTTGACCATGTACTAAATGAATTCGAAAATTTAAAATTTTTGTATGTACATGCATCACTCATGAAATAGATGAATTTCAACGGTTTGAATTTGTAGTTCGAAGTCAATCTGATAGTTTTTTGAAGGTGTGCTCACCAACCCCTGTTGGTGAGCACATCACACTCTAGTTTTGTTGGTGAGCACATCACACTCTAGTTTTGCACCTTAATTATTTATAAATATATTTTCGTCAAAGGATTACATCTTACCGGCGTACACCATAGTTTATGCTCCAGGTGCAGCTAGAAGAGAAAATACTGTGTCCTTTTCCGTTTCTTCTTTCTCTTTCTATCTCTCAGCTCCAAGGCGGTGAGACTAAGCACCTCATCACTCGCTCTTTCCTCTTCTCTTTGTTTCACCATTAAGCTCTCTCGCTCTTTCCTCTTCTCTTTGTTTCTCTTTGTTCCTTGGGAAACAATCTATTTTTCTCAAAGTCACCTCGTTTTCTAATTTGGGCATGTGAGGCCAATGACTCAACTCAATTTGTTCTGAAATTACACTCTCGCTTTGTCTGGTCGCTTATGAATTTTAGACAAGTATAAGATCTACAATGTGGGATCTGTTTCTTCCTCCTATGCGCTAAATTCAAAATCTCTGTCGTTGGTTGATTTTTTCCTCTTCTTTCCCTTGTTTAGTTCTTCACCAACCGAGCTGCTTGAATAATACTACCAAAACAAAACAATATCTTGACAAGCTTTCAATTTGAGGAAAGCATGGCGCAGAACAATTGGGAAGCGGATAAAATGTCAGTCATACTCAATTTGACTATTTCTCTATTGTTTATTAAGGCCTTCGGATTTTGTACTGAACAATTATGTCTTTTCAGTTCCTTGTATAATTGGTTTTATTGTTCTTCCATTTTCTTGTTTTTTTTTATTATTTCTTTTGTGGGATTGTAGGTTGGATGTTTATATCTACGACTATTTGTTGAAGAGAAATTTGCAAACAACAGCTAAGGCTTTCATGGCTGAAGGCAAGGTTGCGGCTGACCCAGTAGGTAAATGCATATTATATTTTTATGGGTTCTTTTTTTTTATTTTCATATAATTTCTAATTTTTTTAGCTTTTCTAAAAGTAGGAGGTTTTCCAAATTTGTTGTATTAACAACATATGCAAGTAAAGTGGTCCTCAATAATTTTTTTTTCTTAATTTTGTGGAAAGGTGTTGGGTTTTGTTCTTATTTTTTAGGTGACTATTATTGATTGCCTGATGAAAATTTCATCACAAAATTGGTTTGAAATTTTTGTGCATTTTCTATATTTAAGATGACAATGGACACTGCCACTCTGCCATATATTAAAAGAATTATCTTAGAGGTAATGATTTTTTAGAAGGAAAAGGAAAAAAAAAGAATGCATGACTGAAGATTTTTTTTGCCACTAGAGAATACCAAACTGTGTACCCTTTTTACATTGTATATACTGTTTTGGCCTAGTTGGTACATCTTTTCTGATATCTTCCTGACTTTCATGGTATTTGGTTCTTTTAGTGCAGTATTTAGCAGCTAAATTAGTAGAGGTAACACATTTAACACAGACGAATAGGGTATCGTGTGTATTCCATTTTTTTTAATCTAATCTTTGAACTTGTAACCGTTTATGAGAAAAAATGTTATTTTTTATATATCTCATCTCTTATATTTGTGCAAAGTTCCCTGCTTACTTTTTCTGGCAATTTACTAATTTTACATGAATATCTAGAGTATTACATGGTTCCACTGAGAGAATTATATCTTAGCAAGATATTTAAATAGTATAGTACATTTTGGAATCTAGATGCTAATGAAAATTGTGGTTAATGCAGCAATTGATGCCCCAGGAGGGTTTCTTTTTGAGTGGTGGTCAGTTTTTTGGGACATATTTATTGCTCGTACCAATGACAAGCATTCTGAGGTTGCCGCGGCTTATTTAGAGGTACTTTATACTTCTAAGCTTTCACTACTATGCTGTATAACCAGCTTATACTGGTCTAGTTACCTTTTTATGAGAAAAAAATATGCATCTTGAATTAAGAAAATTGTCAAAATACTGTCAGTAAATCTGACAAGAATGCTACAACTCAAGAAATTTGATAAGGTATAACTGGCGATAGGATCAAGGAAGATATGCTATTCCAAAATAAATATTGACTGAAATAATAATAGAGTGGGTATTGTTTGGTGCTCTTTAAAAATACCTAGTTACTTTACTGTTTGGTTTTATCCTGTTGGTTAGTATGGGAAACTAATGAAGGCATTAATACCAGTAAATAAAATAAAACTAAAGGCCCTGTAAATAATTTTATCTCACTATTACTTCACAGGCACAACAAATGAAGGCAAGAGAGCACCAGCAACAGCTACAGATGCAGCAGCTGCAGCTGATCCAACAGAGGGCCCAGTTGCAGAGAAGCAATTCGGGCCACCATTCCCTTAATGGGCCTATGAGCGCCATAAATTCTGACGGCATCTTGGGCCCCTCGACAGCCAGTGTTTTAGCTGCCAAAATGTATGAGGAGAGGATGAAGCACCCCAACCCGATGGATTCTGACGGGTCACTTGATAGTCGCATGGCTCTTTTTAAATCGGCTGCTAGCAGCCAGGCTGGGTAAGATAAACAGGGAACTAAAGGGTTGTTAATTGACACTTAATAATAATTTTGATCATCACGTCTTGTTAATATGATTTGTAAATGATTAAAGAGGGTTATTGTTATTGCAAATCAAACCTGACATTAAATGTTAATAAATTTGTTCAGTAAATGGTAAGCGTTTGTTCCATAAAATATTAATAACTTTGACCCCAAAGTTCCAGTGGTTTCTCCATCTTTTCTTATACAACATTAGGAATAAAGTGGATTGGTAGTATACGTGAACTAGTCTTTGGATTGACAAGATAGTGAGGGTGATTTGACTCAACCTTAGTTTTAGTTTGTGTTGTTTGCAGATAGCCCAAATATAGAGGGTGTTTTTGTTTATGGCAAAAGGTCTCGATTGAAATATTGAGACAATTTGCCTGTTTTTTTTTTTGTTAGCCGGTTTTTTTTTCTTTTTCTTTTAGTGGGGTGGCATATTGAGACCAAAATTAGAGTAGAACTAGGGTGTTCTTAAGCTCACTAAGTCCCTTTGTGAGCTTAATTGAAATCTATCGAATTGACTTCAAACGACACATCCAAACCGATGAAACCGATCTACTTCACAAGTGATGTGTTTGCATTTCAAATTTATAAATTTTCGAACTAATTTAGTATAAAGTCAAGTGGTCAAAAAAAGATGGTTAATAAGTTAATTTTAATGCGTTCATTTTTCATCATTTTTTGACTGATTGACTTTATATTAAATTAGCTCGAAAATTAATAAATTTGACATGTAAACACATCACTCGTGAAGTAGATCAGTTTCAACGTGGATGTGTCGTTTGAAGTCAATTCGATAGGGTTTTAAGTTAGGCTCACAAAGGGCTTGGTGAGCTTAAGGAACACCCTAGTTCTACTTCCAAAATTATATATTGAGCTACAAGAGGAGACTATAGTGCGACCTAGGTGGTTTAAACATGTTATCAAAAAAGAAAAAAAAGAAAAAAAAAACTAGGTGGTTTAAACATGGGTTTTGGAAGATTTAACCAATCTGAGGTGTGATTACATGTATCTAGCAAAATATGAACATACCAAGCACCCAACTAGGGAACAGTAACTGTAATTTCCTTCAAAAGGTTTCCAAACTCCCGTTTGTAATTTCCCCCCCTCTTTATACAAAATAATGAAGGAAATAGTTGAAGGGAAGATAAAAAATATGGTTATTTTGATAAAACTAATTGAGCTGTGTGTATGTTCGCATTATCTTGATTTGCAGGGGTAAATGTGATTTTTTCTGGGGTAATAATGTTGTTACCATTCCCAAAATAAGAATTCAAAAAATGAGTTAACATGTCTTACAAAAAGGCAATTTAGTGGAATTTTAATTGGCAGAAATCCTCCATTGAATTTTCCTTCTAAAGCTGGGAAATTTTGTTTGTAGTTGCTTTTTTTTTTTTTGGCTAATTCTATGTTTATAACTTAAAATCTGTGCAACAGGCAGCTGGTCCAAGGCAACCCAAATAACATGTCAACTACCTTACAACAACTCCAACAAAGGAATCAACAAAACATGGTACCTTCTTTCTTTCGTGTTTTTCTTGTTTTGCTCATATACTGTTTTTTCTTATTTGATAATTGCATGACATGGAAATGACTTGACCAGGATATGAAGAATGAAGCCAACAACTTGGGTGTGGCACAAAGGTCATTGCCTATGGACCCCACATCCATTTATGGTCAGAGCATTATTCAGTCAAAAGCTGGATTAGCCGGTGCTGGTATGTAAAAATGATATCTCAGTATTTCTCCTTGTTGCATTAATGTAGTTTCTGTTTTTCTTGAGTTTGGATTTCCTGGTAGATGAAATAATTTTTGTGCTTTTCACAATTGATTCTGCATTTTTCTCATTTCATTTATAACATTTCCTGCTGTATCTCTTTGATTTTGTTCCCATAACCAAAGGGTCACACTGAGCTGTTTCTTTTCATTATTCATCTTTCAATTAATTTTAACATTGTTTTGATCTCAACAGGACTCAACCAAGGTGTCAGTGGGCTTCCATTGAAGGGATGGCCGCTTACTGTGAGTGCCGTATTATATTTTCTCTTAATAAATAAAAGGGATACTTTCTCTTAATAAATAAAAGGGATGGCTGAACAATATACCAGTGTATTTTTTGTTGTAAAATTTGTTTAAAACAACTACTGGCATGAACCACTCTGTTTTGAAATACCACCCCTTGGGGTCCCCATTCAGTTATTTTAATTGATTCAATATTTTCTCCCATTAAATGTACTTGCAGACGAAATTTTACATTTTTTTAGATTTTTTTTTTTACTATTTTTTTAGATATGTAGAAAATCACTACTTTTGAATGGCCTAGAATTTTACCTATCTAAAACAATGGTAAAAAAAAATGTAAAATTTGATCTACATGTACATTTTCATATGGAGATCATGTTGAAGGTTCAGATCGACTGTTTGGACTATGACAACTGAGATATTGATCTCCATAGTACAGACCAACCGTGCTATGCATAGTACCATAGCCTCACTGCACTGATCAATCATTTTATATCATTCAACAGGGAATAGACAACCTTCGCCCAAATCTAAACCCGCAGATGCAAAAGCCTTTTCTATCAACTCAGTCTCAGTTCCAGCTGATGTCGCCACAGCAACAGCAGCAGCTAATTGCTCAGGCTCAGGCGGCTCAGGGAGGAGGCATGAGCAACTCCTCCAGTTTTGGAGACATGGATCCGAGGAGGTTTGCTGGGTTAGCCCGAGGCGGGTTGAATGGGAAGGATGGTCAACCCGCTGGATCTGAGACGCGTATTGGTTCGCCCAACACAGTGCGCCAGGACCAGACCGAGTATCTCATGAAGGTCAGTCTTTTCTTTTGTAATTTGTTTTTATTAATTTTAAGAGGGTTCAAATTGCCTCCATTTTTTGTGCATGCCTCCATTTTTTTTATTTTCTAATAACAAAAATTCAAAAAAATTTAGCCAAAATAAAACCGTTAGATGTGATCTATGTTATTTTTTTTCTATATGCATGTAAAAAATTATCACTTTTTTATTTTGTTTTAATGTGAATCAATAAGTTGAAAAATCAACGTTCAGAAATTATTCACATCAGTGTATCTTTTTGCAAGCCATTGATAACAATCAAAACAAAGTTGAATGTCATAATCTTTTACATGTGCATAGAGAAAATGACATAGGTCATATCTAATGGTTCTATTTTGATATTTAAATTTTAAAATTTGAGTTATTATTAAAGTTTTAAAAATGGAGGCATGATGGAGCCATTTGAACCCTCTAATTTTAATTTGTTTTGCTCTTTTGGTGCTATATTGTTTAATTGAAGCTAGAGCCAGTTCTTGCTTAGAGGTGCCTCAGTTGAACTACCAGAAAGGGTTTTTGGTTTTCTTTTTTTCAAAGATATCCAAGCATGATGTGGCCAAGAAAATGAAAGAATAATGAACAAAAATGAAATCAGACCACTTTACTTTTATGCAACTTGAAAGTTGGTCCTATGAATTTTTTAAATCATCCGTCATGATTGAGGCTGTCTAGATATCATTTTTGTTCAGGCTTGCTTAACATAGTGATAATAGTTTTTCTATACGTGTATAAAATAGTGATTTTGTGCATCTCCTGCAAGAGAATAGGAAAAAACGACTTGAAAGACTGAACAACGGAAAGCTCTCAAAAAACTTTTGAAGTAACAGTATCCTTTGCTAAGCATATAACTTGTTGTTTTCCTTGGTCTTTTTTAATCTAAAAACAGTTGAAGGTTGCACAGATGCAACAACAGTCTTCGTCCCAACAAAACCAGGAGCAGCTCCAGCAGCAACAACAGCAGCAACAACAGCAGCAACAACAGCAGCAATTGCAGCAGGTATCCTTTTGCATCCCTAATTTCCATGCACAACTCTGGTTGCATACTTGCATTAACTAAGTAGAGCCTCTGACAAAGCTCCAGTTCTGAAACCGAACCAAATACAAATCAAAGGCAAAAAATATTGTAGTTAACAATAACTACAATATCTTTTGGTAACTATGGATATGCTTACTGCTGAGGCTTGACTAGCTCATTATTCATAAAACATGTTAATTTTAATAAATGAGTGGGGCTCTGGTACTACGCATAGCGCGGATTGGTCTGTACTATGGATCAATATCTTCGTTTTCAAAGTTCAAGTAGTCGATCTGAACCATTCAACATGATCTCCATATAAAAATGTACTTGTAGATCAAATGTTATATTTTTTACAATTTTTTTAGAAAGGTAGAAAATCACTCGATCTAAAAAAAAGTAGTGATTTTCTACCTATCTAAAAAATAGTAAACACATTCTAAAAAAAATGTAAAAGTTAGTCTGCAAGTATATTTTCATATGATGATCACGTTGAACTGTTCAGATCGACTATTTGAACTTCGAAAGTAAAGATATTCATCCATAGTACGGACCAATCCGTCCTATGCATAGTACCATAGCCTCACTCTAATATTAATACATTGAAATGTTTGGTAGAGACCAGTTTACTACAAGCCGCTGACTGGGTCTGGTGGAGTAGAATCCAAGACTACAATTTATTTTGTATTTCTTGATTTATTTTTCTTTATTACAATCTGGTAGAATAACAGAAAGAGAAAGCACACATCCTCTGGACCTGCAAATAGTACGGGGACAGGAAACACAGTGGGTCCCCCAACCAACTCACCACCATCGACCCCATCTACACATACTACTGGAAACTTGCACCATGTGAATAGCATGTCGAAGAGTCTTGTGATGTATGGTGGCGCTGACGGCACTGGACTTGCTTCCTCTTCAAACCAGATTGTAAGAAAACAAACAAATCAACTCCTCTCTCTCTCTCTCTCTCTCTCTCTCTCAATCAATTCTAATATATGCAAATGGCAGGATGATTTGGAGCACTTTGGCGACGTAGGATCGTTGGATGATAATGTAGAGTCTTTTTTATCGAATGATGATGGGGACCCGAGGGACATCTTTGCGGCCCTAAAAACTGATCATAATCCAACTACTAAGGGTACATACTTGACCCTTTGTTTCTTTGTACAACACATCTTTTGTAGGGCATTCAACAGATACCAGTATTTCTTTTTTCTTCTTCTTTTCTCTCAGGTTTTACATTTAATGAAGTACGAGCCTTTCCTACAAGCAATAAGCTTGTGTGCTGTCACTTCTCCTCTGATGGGAAGTACTTGGCCAGTGCTGGCCATGAGAAAAAGGTATTACGCATTCCTCTTAGCTTTAAAATTCTTGTACCTGGATTATGCATGGTATCTTTATCTTCTCTATGAGATATAAGTTTAAGGCTACATGATAGTAACCAACATTGTTATAGACAGCTTCCACATATATTTAAACCTATAATGGTTATTGTACTTTTGTTAGTAGAATAATCGAGCAAATATTAAGCTAATCTGTTCTTAATGGTTATGTAGGCAATAATTTGGAACATGGACACATTGCAAACACAGAGCACACCAGAAGACCATGGTGTTATAATCACAGATGTGCGTTTCAGGCCCAACTCCACTCAGTTAGCCACCTCTTCCTTTGATCGTACCGTCAAGCTCTGGAATGCTGCTGAGGTATTCCCAGTGACATTTTTTTCTCTTAATTTAGAATTTTGGGTACAATGTTGGAGATTTGATACCATACTATTCTCATCGGGCCCGTTCGGCAACATGTGAATAGTGAAAGAATAGAGGAAAGGTGGAATTTGGAATAGACTTGTATTTCATACTATTCCGGCCCTGTTCGGTTGATGGTGGAAGAGTATTGGTAAATGAGCCAATTCCATCTCTTGGAAAATGCCAATTCCTCTATTCCACCATCCCTGAATAGAGAATTGGCTCATAGAGGGACCAAAGTGTAACAAGCAGGGGTTTGACTGCAAAAGTTCAAACCCAATTCCACTTTCCCATTTTCACAACTCCACACAATTCTTTTCTTGTTCGGCAGGAATAGAACCTCTATTTCACTCTATTCCCCTTTTCCACACTTGCCGAACAGGCCAATCAGTAAGAACAGTTCTCAGATCTTATACAATCTCTAAGCACTTCTCCTAGATGATGGAAAAGGCTGATCTCTCTACAAGTTATCCCTACGGTATAAATTTTTATGAAGTATTATGTTGCATTTGATTTCTAATTTGGGAACTAACTGATTTCCATTTGTAGCCTGGATTCTGTTTGCACACGTACAATGGGCATACATCTCATGTGACATCACTCGACTTCCATCCAAAGAAAACTGATCTCTTGTGCTCATGTGACGGCAATGGTGAGATTCGCTATTGGAGCGTTAGTCAACTCTCATGTACTCGTGTCTCCAAGGTTAGTAGAACAATAATTTTCTTTTCTACCTAGGATGCCAAACTGTCAAGGAATGATTATTTAATATATCATTTGGTTTTCTTAATAAAATGCCAGGGTGGTACGGCTCAGGTCAGGTTCCAACCTAGCATAGGGCAACTTCTGGCTGCTGCAGCAGAAAATATTGTATCGGTATTTGATGTTGAGTCAGACAGGAATATGCACACTTTACAGGTAACTTGTATATTTTATTTAAAATAATCATTTTGTTAACCAACCAGTTGGTTTAAAAGGCTTAAGGTGATAGTGGACAAAAAAATTCATTATTTAAAATTTACATAAATTCATCATATCTACTTGTTCCCTATTTAGTCATGACATTTTCTTTTCACGTGACATTCAAATTTAATCACATTCCATCACACAATATCATTAGGTGCTGAGAATTCAGACAATATGAAATATCATGCAGTTATTTATTTTCTTATAATTGCAGGGCCATACTACAGAAGTGCACTCAGTTTGTTGGGATAACAGTGGAGAATTCCTGGCCTCGGTCAGCCAGGACTGTGTGAAGGTGTGGTCAATAAAGAGTGGAGAGTGCGTTCACGAGTTGAGCTCCAACGGAAACAAGTTTCACTCTTGCGTGTTTCATCCCACCTATGCTAACCTCTTGGTCATTGGAGGCTATCAGGTCATCTCTCCCTCTCTCTCTCTTTGAAAATCTTGGCAGATGCTGCCAAGGTATTTTATTAAACAAAAATTAAGAGTTACATCATAACATCAACCATCAACCATCAACATCTAGTTGTCCCCAGTGCTCGTGAAAGATAAAAAATGCTTACATCCACACCTCTCTCTTCGACCTAAGTTCAAACAAGTCACTTTTTGCGATTTCAAAGTTCAAACAATCGATTTGAAGCGCTCAAACATGTTCTCCATATTAAAATGTGCTTGGATTACAATTTTTACAATTTTCGGAAATTTTTACTATTTTTTTTATAGTTTTTGAAAATCATGGTTTAACTTGTTCTTCATATTAAAATGTTTGGGTTAGAGTAATATGCAACGAGTTATTCAACTATCTTGGAGTCAATTTCATCTCGATTCCATCTCCTATTTTCAAATGGGTGGGCAAGCTAAAATCTTTCATGAAATTTCTAAAAAGAGTGTTCAAATGTACAAATGACAAGAATGCAGAAAGTAGATTGACGAAATAGAAGAATAAAAATATGAAATGGATCGAAAAAATATCTCAAGCTAGTGAAGTTCAAGATGAAGAACGAACCAACATTATGAACAAATAATATCCATTAAATAAATTTAGCAAAAAGACATTTGTTGAGAATAATTTCATCTCAAAAATATTTATGGAATAATAAATCAATATACTTAGTTCTGTTAAACCTTGGCCTTAATATTGGTTTTTTTGGGTTCTTCCTTAATATTGTTAACAAAAACTCTATGTAGTAAAACTTTCTTGGATGTTTAAAAATCAAGTACTAAATTCAGTGACCAAAATGGAAATCACATAACGTAAAATTATTTTCAATTTTTTCAGACATTTGAACTATGGAACATGGTAAAGAACCAGACAATGACGGTGCATGCGGCTCATGAAGGTCTGATCGCGGCACTGGCTCAGTCACCGACCACAGGCATGGTCGCGTCAGCGAGCCACGATAACTCAGTCAAGTTATGGAAGTAACAAGTTCTCTCGTCAGGAAAAGGGTAGGATAACTTAGTTGTTTAATTAAAAAAATATGATAGTCTAGCTTTTATGGAGAGTCAGGAACTTGCTAATAAAAAGAGAAACTATTTGATTGTTCTGTAATAGGGGATACTTTTAGGGTTTATATAATGCCTTAATGATTGGCATTTTCTTTTCTTTTTGCTATATTCGTCTGAATCTGTCTCATATTATAGTTACATATTTTAGTTATTATTATGAATTGTAACATATTTACTGCTTCATATATGAGGACTTGTCAGTTTAGTGTGATTGGTATATATCATTGAATTTAAAGAAGAAAGAAAGCGCGAGTCCTGTAATAAGCATTATATAATTACAGGTTTTCAATTTTATTGATACAATATGTTCGTCCTGTTTAAGTTATAAGTAATGAGCATTATATAAGGATCATTTCAGATTATTTGTAGAAAATTGGGTATCTTATAAAGAAAAATAAAATATGAATCTCATTCCTGAGCTGTAATCAAGATCTTGGACCTTTGTATGGGTGTGATTGTCAAGAGCTGATTTCAAATTGGGAATAGCTTAAAAGGAAGAATAAACCAAGTCAAACGTTTGAAGGAAAGAGGATAGGGCAGAACGGGCAGCACAAACGGTCAGGCATTTAAGCAAATAGAGACACTACAGACCGGGCCCCAGCTTGTCGGAATTAGTCTACACTCTACACCCTGACCAAAAGAAATAGAGGGAGAGGATCAACAGAGAATGACAAGTGGGACCTGACCCATTCATTACAGAAGGCATTAGCAATAGCAAAGGAAAAGCCAAGGGACTGAATGACTGATAAATGGGGCCGCAAGCATCAGAAATGGACAACAACTAGCAACATTAACTGGAGACGATGGAAAAGAGAGAATTAAGATGGTCGTTAATCAGCAGCAGCAGCGGATCAATGATCTGGCAGCTGACGTGTCGCCATCTCCTCAGTTCTTAATTTCTAGTTACTTGATCAAATTAGTTCATTCATATATATATATATATATATATATATATTAGGGAAATCATTATACATAACGAGTTTAGCGATTTGAAATGATTTTCATTACCATTCCGCTAATCATTCAATTTTTCATCTTTCTACTATCGTCAGATCGTCACGATCAAGATGGTGATAGTGATTCTTTTGAAAGGTAATTTGTTCGTGCGTATCTTTTCAATTTAGAAATACATAATATAGACAACAAGGGTTAAAAGTTTTGACACAGCTATTTTGAATCCATGCAGCATACAAATAATATATGTTATTATCTTAATTTTATTGTTTATACACTGCATGAAATTAAAATAACGTTGTTAATATCTTCACCAAAACAACAGCCAAAACACATCCTCGTAGAAAATGGAATTGGAATGCGCGGTTCGCATATTTTTGTGGCGTTCAGAGTGTTGTTTTCATGATATTAAAATAACTATGCAGTGTCGTTACAAACGGTATGTGCTTTGCGAACAAATGAAGCGCCGGTATGACCAGTGTTGTAAAAAATGTCCGTTTAGGCCAATTAATCGTTCGATTAGTCGTTGGCGGTGATCAAACCGTCACAGATTTTTTTCGAATAATCAGCCGATTATTTCCGTTTATGCCCGATTATTCTCGATTATTTCCGAATAATTACTTGGCGGTACCCTGTCCGTCCGATGAGCGCATACCGTTATTTACAACACTGGTATGACTGTCCAATCAAATTTGTACAGACAAATGTTTATATTGATATATATAAATGTTTATAATTCAAATAAAGATATAATTATTTATGTGCTTGAGTATGAATGTACCTGCCTTTTTTTATCTAAGGTCAAAACAAAAAAAATGTATAAATTACAATCATTAGACATATGAGAATATAATAGATAGCTACTTATCATTTTTTTTATCCTTATAATAGGTTTTGAAAATCCATCGTCCAAGTAGGGGCCGACATTTTTATTAATATCCAAAGTTTAATACAAATTATTAATTATACCCAGAACTCAACTCAATATCGAAATATACCCAAGCCGGCCATTTTTTGGCCGGCTATGTTCCCTCCCTAAGCCGGCCATTTTATAGCCGGCTATGTACCTTTTTTTTTTTTTTTTTAGAGAGACACTATGAAGATCAAAATATTGAAATCTAACTTTGAAAATTTGAAATTTTTGTTTAAATTATTTGTTATATTACTTCTATGAGGAGGGATCAAATTACAACAATTATTTTTTTTATTTTCAAAGTCCAAATCGTCAATCCAAACCGTTCAACATGACTTCCACAATAAACTGTGCTTGCAGATCAAATTTTACATTTTTTTTGAATTTGTTTACTATTTATTAAGTATTTTACAAAAAATAGTCATATTCAGACTATTGAATTCAATAGCCTCATTTTTTTTGAATTTTTTTACTATTTATTAAGATGGGTACAAAATTCAATAGTCTGAATATGACTATTTTCAATTAGTTAACACCTTTTATTAAGATGGGTAACAAAAAATAGTTCATTATGTAACTAATTTACGGAACTGGAGGTAAATCAGCTAACACCTTTTTGCAACTTATTGTGGTGCCTCTGGCTTGCCAGAAATGCTGAGATATTCCAAGGAAAGAAAATCGTGCCAAGCTCTATCATCCACCAAGCAAAGCTGATGGAAGTCTCTGACACCACATCCAAAGAACGGGCGCAAGATGAGGACTTGACAAGGCACCAGCACCATATTCCACCAGGTATGTCAGTAATCCTGATTGATGCCTCATGGGACAGGGAATTACATGCGGGATGGGGAGCCGTGTTATACAATGGGCGGGGACGAATGCAATGCACAACTTCGGGACATTTCACAGCAACTGACCCATTCCATGCAGAGACCTTGGCCCTTTTGTTCACTTTGCAAGGATGTCATCAGCAATTTAATGAAATTGGAGAGCCCGGGCTCCAGATTTTCTCCGATTGCAAAACATTGGTTAATCTGGTAAATGGCGAGGCACAGCTAGACCCACCATCTTGGCAAGCAGCTGGAGATCTAGCACACTGTATGAGATTGCTCCAATTCATGCAAGGAAGGGTTAGGGTGAAGTATTGTTGCCGGCAAGGGCTGGCAGTGCCACACAACTTGGCAAATGAGGCGCGGAGAAGGGCTCCAGAAACTCATGAAAGACAATTCACCACACATATCACCCTAGGAGAGCAGATCCTCAATCCACTGTTCTTTGTTACAGGGACTAATTGAAGACCTGCCTAGGAGGAGCACATGGAACAGAGACTCACGGGTTCATGTGTCCCAGGAGCTGTTACTTATTATTGATTCTTAGGAAGCTATGATTGTGATTTTAAAAAATTCAGCAGCTCTGTTTGATGCTTTTTTATTTTCGTAGATTGATGTAATATGAACTGCTTCGTATGTTTCAATATATGCCTAAGGGCCTTTCATCAAAAAAAAAAGAAATGGAAATCTTAATCGGAAACTTCAACTCAAGTTTTGAGGCTCTTCCCTTTGTTTTTTGGCGATTCTGAATTTTGGAATCCGGCGTAGCAAGCACAGACGCATGCGCATTTTCGCAAGCTTTCCGAAAAGTGGTAATTTGCTGAAATCGGACACTCGGGCGCCGTTTTATGACCGTTTGAAGTTTCATCGTCTTTTTCTCCTTTTCAGTGAAGATATCGTCCCTATTCATATCGTATTTTAGCGTAATTTACCGTATTTTAACGTAATTTAATGTAATTTAACGTAATTTAATGTAATTTAACGTAATTTAACATAATTTAGTGTTATTCAACATAATTTCAATTAATCTATCGTATTTTAGTATAAATATGCTAATTATACATCAAAGAAGTAATATAACAAATAATTTAAACAAAAATTTCAAATTTTCAGAGTTAGATTTCAATATTTTGATCTTCATAGTGTCTCTCTAAAAAAAATAAAAATAAAATAAAAAGGTACATAGCCGGCAATGGCCGGCTTGGGTATATTTCGATATTGAGTTGAGTTCTGGGTATAATTAATAATTTGTATTAAACTTTGGATATTAATAAAAATGTCGGAAGTAGGGGCAGCCAAAAACCTAGAAGTAAGATATATATTAAAATCCGTCACCTTTTTATTGTAATTATTTTATTGGTATTTTTTAATTGCATTTGCTGTCAATAAAGAGCTGTCGTTTTGACCTCAATTGCCATTGACGTTGCCAATCCCTTTTAAGTTCAATTTTCAAGCATCTTTTTTTTTTTTTCCTTTTTTTCTTTTTATTGACTCTACAGATAATTTCAAGATACTAATTAATTACCTAGGAATTTAGTATTAATTATTAACGACTATAAAAGAATGACCAATAAAATCAAGTTCATTGAAGAGCTTTTATTTAAATAATTGCTTATTATGTCATTTTTATATCACCTAATCGCTTCTTATTAATTAAAAAACATAATAAATCTGCATTACAATGCGTGTGTAGAAAAAAGTATTGCCCTATCATATCCATGTCACAATTCCGGAACCGAATCTCTTGCTCCCCTGTGAGCAAGAAATTCTTGCTCCTAAAGTCACTGACACGTGGGTCTGAAGTGGATTTTGAGACAAAACTATATGCAATATTTAAATATCAAAACCCACCTCAGACCCACATGTCAGTTATTTTAGGAGTAAGAATTTCCTGTTCACATTCACATAGGAGCAGGTGATCTGGTTCCCACAATTCCATCATCACTACTCTAAAAGTCATTTATTTGAAGAAGAATCATTAATGCAAAAGTCAAATTGACCTAACTCAATTCTAACGGACATTAATGGAAATTATCTAAATTTTGTTTCCTACTACAAATTAATTGCATCAAAATTTGAATATTTTTTATTTTTTATTTATAGCATTCTCAAGAAAGTTTGAATATTTGTTGAACCACAACAGATTTAAGAAAACTTAATACTAATTAAATTTGAAAAACAAAGAACTATAATTGAGAATCAATATTTAGTCTAGTGACAAAACAATACTTTCTGTATGAGAAGTTGCAGGTTCAAAACTCAAATGAGAGAATCTCTTGTATATATTAAATAGTTCGGTTTCTTGACCTCCTACCTTTACTTAAAAAAAAAAAAAAAACAAGCATCATTTGATTTAATGGCAAAGAATAATGTATCCTCTGTGTAAGAAATCGCATGTTCAAAACTTACACTGAATTTTTGCATGAATATTGAAATTTGAAAATTAAACCTCCTTTTTTTTTTCTAAAAAAACTACATTTGGGAAGCAACTTAAATTTTTGAATGCCACAAAGAACGCCCTAAAAACATATGATTGGAACCATAAACCTCAGGAAACCAAAATGACAACGCACATAAATAGATATTTTTTTCACCTTTTTTTTTATCATTGCTATTTTAAAAAAAATGCTCGGTTTAAAGGATTTTAGAATAAAGTTCTTTTATCGCATGAGGTTCCATAAATGTGATCACAAGCAGAGTTGACAAGATTAACTAACTAATAGTTCATTTAAAAAAAATATTTTTATTGTCATTGGATCAGAAACTGATTTTTCGGACATAAATTTTTTTAATAACTTTGTGATCGGGTGTGTAAATATCTACTGAAATGTATAGTTTATTTAAAAAAAAAAAATTTGTTCGGTGCCATTCATTGCCAAAAACAAAAGCCTCATAAAACCATGTACCATATAACACGCCGCTGATCTCTGCTGGTAATGCTTCAGACGTGTTAGTATTTCTTCTTCTCTTTGTTCAATGATAGTGTTACTTTTTTCTTGTTTTCTCATTAAATAATATCTTAATAATATAAACAATTTATATATGCTTTGATACAACTAATGATGAGATATATATTTATATTATGAGGAGGGATTAGTTACCACAATTTTGAGTTACAATAAGTTATTATAACTATTTTCTACATTTTGAAATTCCAAATCATCGATCCAAACCGTTCAACATGATCTCCACAATAAAATGTGCTTCCAAATTAAATTTTACATTTTTTTGAATTTTTTTTACTATTTATTAAAATAGGTATAAAATTCAATGGTCTGAATTTGATTAGTTTTTGTAAAATACTTAATAAATAGTAAACAAATTCAAAAAAAATATAAAATTTGATCTGGAAGCACATTTTATTGTGGAGATTATGTTGAACGGTTTGAATTGACGATTTGAAATTTTAAAATGTAGAAAATAATTATGATAACTTTGTTGTAACTCAAAATTTATTTTGTGATAGCTAGACCCCTCCTCTTATATTATAGAGTAGAACTAGGGTGCTCTCGAGTTCACCAAGCCCTTGGTGAACTCAAGTCCAAAACTCATGGGATTGGCTTCAAACGACGAATCCGACCGTTGAAATCCGTCTACCTTACGAGTGATGCGTCTACATGCAAAAATTTTAAATTTTGAAATTAATTTTACATAGAGTCAAGTGGTCAAAATTAGAAGGTTAATAAATTAATTTTAATGCATTCATTTTTTGACATTTTTTTACCACTTGACTCTGTGCAAAATTAATTTCAAAATTTAAATTTTTTGCATGTAGACGCATCACTCGTAAGGTAGACGGGTTTCAACGGTCGGATTCGTCGTTTGAAACCGATCCGATGAGTTTTGGACTTGAGTTCACCAAGGACTTGGTGAACTCGAGAGCACCCTAGTTCTACTCTATATTATATATACTTTCTATAAACCTTTCTTCTCCATTCCCTTTCATTCTTTCTTCCAACCTCCTCCAATCCAAGGTGCCTCGTAAACCCATAAAGAGACCTCTCTCTTTCACTTTCTCTGTTTCTCAAAATCAATCAATCATTCAATCTATCTACCTAAAGCAATAATAGACATGTCAGAGATTGCAAGTAAAGCTTGGGCTGGGTATGTAAGATCTCTTAATAGCCATCCTCTTCCTACTAAGGTATACAATTTACATTTTTCACCATCTTTTTGTGTCATTTTTCTTGTTAAATTATCTCATATTTTAATTTTCTCTTCTGGGTCTGTATCTGTTTCTGTTTCTGAGTTGTAATATCATTTTTATGGGGATTTATAGGCAGTTACAGCAGGAGTACTAACCGGTCTCAGCGATGCGATTGCACAAAAGTTATCAGGAAACAAGCACATTCAAATCAAAAGGCTACTCTCCATGTTTGTAAGTAATTAAGGTTTTAATTTGCAACATTTTTGACACCCACCATCAATTCACAGCAGTTGACTTTATCTTTGGTGCACATCATGTCATTTTGTTACATTTGGGGTTGACTTTCTTTTTGGCTTAGATCTCTCCATGAGTGTGTTATGTTTCTAACTCAGGGTTTCCAATTATTATATATATTCTTTTGAGATTTGTTTTTATTTTTTAGATGTATTGATTTAGCTTTGTCTTTTCAAACTTTAATTACCTAATGATGGCATCTGGTCTGTATAGCAAACCAATGCTTTGTATTGAGCTAACTACATATCATTTTTTTTTTCTGATATAGTCTATACAAATACAATTGCAAGATTCAGAAATAATGTCTTGTTATCTTGTTAGTAAGATATAAGTAATCCAATTAGACTTGGAGGCATGAACAAATTAGGAAAAAAAAATGCAGCATTATCCCCTAAAAATTAGGAAATTTCTGAATTTCTTTCAAATTGTAACTCCATAATCCTCTGATAAACCAGTATCTTTCAATGCCAATTTGCTTTCATGTTAAATTAACTGCGATGAAATTGAAAGGAAATTGTTCTTTTACGGTTTTACCCCTGTTGACTTGTTGAAAGGATTCCTCTCATTGTTTCTCTGACAATAATTTTTTTTCATTCCTCATATATAGATGACATTCTTTTATCTTTATCATGAGGAATTAATGACAAGTAACTCATTATTATTAAATTAATGTACAATTATTGATATATAACCATCAGAACATGCATTGTACTGGTAAAAAATAATAAAAGATTATGGTTTATTTAATGTAGAACGTGCACTGTACTGGGCTAAAAATAAATTTAGAAATCAAATTCAGAGGTCAAATAATTGAATGAATGTCTAAGTTGTTCTTTTTTTTTTTTTTTTTTTTCATGAGTCCACTGCAAAACATAAACAAAATATATTACACAAACCACAAAAATCAAATGGAAGTTATCTTCCCATTTTCTATTTTTCTTCAAAAGAACCAAACCTCAATTATTTTCTTTGTTTCTCTCTAAATAAATCAGGAAGATACACAATTAATTCTTTTTGAGATTTGATTTGGGGTGCAAAAATTTCTTCTCATATTGATTTGTGGACCAAGAGTTCTAAAATTTGTTACTAAACATTTTCTAATTAAGATTTAGCTGTACATTCCAATCCAAGATTACTTTTTTTTTTTTTTTTTTTTTTTAGTTTTAAAGCATGATTTCATGTTGCATGCACTACACTCCTGGCTTTATTTTTATATTAATTAGTTGTGAGCCTGTAACCGTGTCCACTATTTGATTTATTCTTTGAACAAAAAACATTACAAAACAATAGTGATAGCCCTAATATATTGTTTTCATTACTAGTACTAATTATATTACACTACTTTATAATAGAATTAAAGATCTTTATCATGTTTTTTTTTGTATATAAGTACAACAATAACAAGGAAAATAATAGGAAAATTGATCTTTATCATGCATGTTTGTCATAAACACAATTATCTATAAAGATATTGGTGATGATATAAGAACTATTAATCAAAGGAAAATTGACGGCTTTTTATTAAACTTCTTTTCTGTTTAAGGGCCTGTTTGGCAGACACATGGGCAGGAAAATGGGCACACAGGAACAAAAAAATTTTGAACTGATTTTTTACTGTTCACGTGGGAAAAAAAAATTCAGTCTGAGTAAATTTCTTTTTCCCACGTGAACAGTAAAAATGGGAGTGCAGCCGAACAGGCCCTAATGGTTTTCCTTAATTTGTATCATATCACTCATGAGCTTTTCTAAAGACAACATGTAAAAATAATTATGAATGAATGCAAATTAATCTCATAAAGCTAGATAAACCAGATATGATATATGCTTAATTAATGATTCTGTTGTGATATTTGTAGCTCACTGGTCTTCTCTACATGGGACCATTTGACCATTTTTTGTACAAGCTTCTTGATAAACTGTTCCATGGAACCAAAAAGGAAACCATTGCCAAGAAGGTGCCTTCAACATCCATTTCTTTTCTTTCAAGACAAAAGTACCAATTGTATTCTTTTGTTTGAAGTATAACAGTTCAATTCGGTTTCGAATTTCTAATAAAATTATATTTCTAATTTCCAGTAAGTACCATTTTCTTTGTATCATTTCTTTTGTTGTTGAATTTTTAAGGTGTTTGTGCAAGAGTTCATTATATCACCCATAAATACTGCACTCTTCTTGACATTTTATGGCAAAGTTGTTGAAGGTATGT
This sequence comes from Carex parvula, assembly GCA_025461045.1. Lineage (NCBI taxonomy): Eukaryota > Viridiplantae > Streptophyta > Magnoliopsida > Poales > Cyperaceae > Carex > Carex parvula. The sequence continues at coordinate 697,947 of JAJGRW010001009.1, read as the reverse complement.
GCTCCAATCAATTTCTCTCTAAATCATCTACTAGTGCTATTTTGTTTTGTCTCAAGTATATAATATGAGTATATTGGGTACTTTTACAATTTCAAATAAATTAACTTGCATAGAAGTTATGTCTAGATTAATTCAATTATTATTTTTGTGTATATTTGAACAATGCATGCATTGCCGAACTATCCTGAAGAAAATTCTTTATGTAAGAATTTTTTTTCTTTCAAGTTCAATTTTGGATCACATGGTTATTGGTTAAGGGATTTTAATTACCTTTGAGATTAAAGACAAAAAAAACAATCACCAAAAAACCACTTGATATAAGGAAGTTTCAATTAATAGTTTAACTGGGGGCCCAAAGGAGATAAAAGTTACCGGTGTATTCAGCAAGATAAAATTGTTAAAAAAAACCAGAAAAATACATGATAAATGTTGGTTTTTGCAGTTAAAAAGCATTTACCAGTAACAATTGCTATTGACTGTTCATTAATTATTGCAGGAAAGCCATTGAGTGCAGTGAAAGACAAGGTCAAAAGGGATCTTCCATCCATTCAATTCGCATCTTGGAGGGTAACCACAATTAATTTCTCAATTTTATTTAGCTATCATTCAAAATTGATTTAACCTTGTATGAGTAAGGCATAGGTGCTATAGATAGCATAGGCCTTCCGTTCTACGGCCTAAAAAATCTATTGTATAAACTTCAAACTTCGATCGAAGTAGCTCAGTAAATTGGTTATATAATGAACTTGTAGAATACCATTTTTAACTATTTTTGGATTTTTTTACTATTTTTTTTATGAATTATGAAAGATGGTAAAAAATGACCTAAAATATTGACAATTCTTTTATTTTTAAGTCATTTTTGTCATCTTTTATAAATCATAAAAAAATAGTAAAAAAATTTCAAAAATAGTAAAAATTGGTATTTTACAAGTTCATTATATAACTAATTTACTGAGCTATTTAAATTGAAGTTTAAAGTTTATACGATAGATTTTTTAGGCCGTAGCACGAAATGCCTTATACTATCCATAGCACCTAAGCCTTACTCTATAACCTTCTCTTCAATATTTTAGTTTTTGAGAATTAAGTTAATTAAAAGACTTATAACCTTGTTGTAACTTCTATTAACTATTGTGCAATTTACCCATTCAAAAATATAGTTTATAATCAAGAACCAAGATAGCATTTCACTATTCAATATCTTTTTGCCCAAAGTACATTTTTGATATTGTTTGAAAAATAGCTTTTCAAAAAGGTTAGTCGTGCATTTCTGATCAAATTTAAGTTGTAACTTGAAACGCAATCTAGAAAAAAAGATGTAAATATATTTGATACATGTATAAATATACGCATCTTTACCAACTCCAAAATTTTCTTTCAGTTTTGGCCATTTGTTGCATGGTTCAACTACCAATTTGTGCCGATGCAGCTCCGTGTTCTCTTCATGAACACCATTGGTGTTGGATGGTAATGCATTTGCTCATATTTCCTTTTGCATCTTTATATTTATCCAAATTGAGAAGTTGGGTTTATCTTTCTAATTTTTTCTCATTTGTCCAAATTAGCCCTGTTAAGCCTCATCTAAACCCCAACTGAGCTCACTAAAATTGTTCTGACTTTGCATCATCTAAGGCTTACATTTGGCTTCAACTAATACAAAAATGGAATTATAATCAGCAAGTACCAGTACATGCCAGTAATGGACTTGACTGGTACTGTACCAAACACAGATATAGCATAAAAAATTAAGTTGGAGATATCATATTTAACTCCAATTTTGTTTTTGTTTTGAAATTTTAGGGGAGTATTTTTGAGCATGAAAGCACGCTCAATCGCACCTAAGACAGTTTGAAACAACAAATCGATACATTCGTTTTAATTGTAATCATTATGCAATAGAGAGTAAAGAGATTCATCTTTTTGTTTAATATTCTTTTTGCTTGTGCTTTTCATAGTTCATCAATAGAAGAATTGTATTGTTTTGAATAAGCAAGTGATCCTTTTTTTTATATTTTTTTAGAAAAGAAAAATAACTTGTTTTTTTTCGTGTCGACGCAATTTGTGTAACCATTTTTATTGTTAGAAAGGTATAAATATTTTTATTTGGAAGCACTCTTAAATTGCACAAAAAAAAGATGGAATTAGCTATTTCCCCATCAAAATAACTTGCACAAAAAAGATGGAATCATGAGTTAAACATTTTTATTTAGATATTTCTCCATTCAAATAATAAACCTAATTATTTCCCCCATCAAATTTCATTTTTATTGATATATCCCTTTTAGTTAAAACAACTTTATTTGAATTGAAACATGGGACTAAATTTTGTTACATTCATACTAAGTTACATACCTGACTATTTTAGAAAATAAAAGAATTTAGCAACAACAAATAAGGAGTTGAATTAACTTTCCAATTGGTTTTTTCATTTCAGTAATCACAAAAAATTGCCTAAAAAAAAGAGAATATATGTTGATTTGGAGGAAAATTTGTTGAAGAAAGAAAGCCAAGTAAAAGATATTCTCTCATTCAGAAAAACAGGAAAGAAATTGATGTAGTAACTAATGTTGTTAAAACAAATCTTGAACAAGATTTGCTCATAATTCTCATTGAGTTATGTATAACAACACATAGAAAAAAAAAGATTCATGGAGAAAATATTGTGCAAAATGGCTTGGCTCAAATGGATCAATACACTTCTCCTCGTTTTGACTCTTTTCGCCATTTTCGTCTCAGCTGTTCATGGAGGTAATTTTTATTTTGAAGAGTACATACAAACCCTTTGTTTGCACCAAATTGGCAGCAAATTTCTCAATAACTTGGTTCCAAACCTGTCCAAATTTACACTAAACTTCTCCTTGTCATATTTTACGTACAACGGACGGCAGTGAATGAATGCAGACTGCGAGCAGCTACCGAATTGCACCACAGATTACTGCGAAAGGTACTGCATCCAAAAAAACCGGTTTCAAGGTGGTTTTTGTTCGTATAGCGGAGGCACGTATCTCAACTGTTGTTGCAACTGATGAATTCCTTAAAACAATATCAAGCTTGGATGTTTAGCATTTTCAGCTTCTGCTCAAATAAGAGCCGAAGACATAGAGCTAGAAGTTGCCATAACTTTTTTTTTTCTAAGTATGAGAGCTTGATCTATGTAATGTTTGGCAATTGCATTAAAACCATTGGATCATGTTTTGAATTGAAATATTCATGTTTGATTTGGGAAGAGATCATGAAAGTTTTGAAGTTCATGGTAAGATAATCTACTTTCATTAAAACCATTGATCATGTTTAAATGCAAAACAGAGGAATTATCTGAAAAAAAAAGCAAGAACTAAGGAGAGGTTTCGGTTTACAATTATACGCAAAATAATCCTAAATTAGTATAATTTTTAAGAATTTATGAATTATTCTTGAATTATTCATAAAACTTGTTTTCTTTAAGAAACTTTAAAAGTGATTATAAACAACAAAATATTTTCTAATTATACTTATATTGTTCACTAGGCTGCTTTTAATTTGTATATGTTGTATATATAGTAGATAGTTTTATGTGTTTGTTAGTTTGATCCCTCTTAGAAATGATGTCAATTGGAAAATGTTTGTTTTAAAAGATTTTTTTTTAATAATTGCCGTAAATTTCAACAATTAAAATAAATTTTGCCATGTCAGATTAGAAATTGGAAAGAAAGTTCGTTGTGGATGCTCTTAGTCTTTTGTCCACAAATTTTTAAGATAGTTATTGTTTGGTATATGTTACTGAGTGAGGCTATGTTACCTTGTAATGCGCAGATCGACCCGTGTTATGAATTCATTTCTTTGTATTTAAAGTTTAATTAGTTGAATTGAACCTCTCACCATGATATACATATGAAAATGTACTTCGTGACAAAATTTTATATTTTTTAGAATTTGTTTACTATTTTTTTAAATAAGTAGAAAAAATCATCTTATTCAAAGATTATGGACCATTCAACAATAGTGATTTTCTATCTATTTGAAATATTTTTTAAAATATTTAAAAAAATGTAAAATTTGATCTTCAAATACAATTTTATATGAACATTATGTTAAACAGTTCAAATTAACTATTTCAAATTTAAAAATAAAAATAAAAATTCATAGTACGGTGCGATAATATGCACATTGCAAGATACCATAGCTTCACTCTATATTACTGAACCTTTAACATACCGACATTTTTATTAATATCCAAAGTTTAATACAAATTATTAATTCTGCCCAGGACTCGACTCAATATCGAAAAATACCCAAGCCGGCCAGAAAATGGTCGGCTTAGGTACCAGAGTAAACCGGCCATTTTCTGGCCGGCTTACCCCATTTTTTATTTTTTATTTTTTTAGAGAGAGACACTATGAAGATCAAAATATTAAAATCTAACTCTGAAAATTTAAAATTTTTGTTTAAATTATTTGTTATATTACTTCTTTGAGGAGTGATCAAGTTACAACAATCATTTTTTTTATTTTCAAAGTCCAAATCATCGATCCAAACCGTTCAACATGATCTCCACAATAAACTGTGCTTCCAGATCAAATTTTACATTTTTTTGAATTTGTTTACTATTTATTAAGTATTTTACAAAAAATAGTCATATTCAGACCATTGAATTTTGTACCCATCTTAATAAATAGTAAAAAAATTCAAAAAAATGTAAAATTTGATCTGCAAGCACATTTTATTTAGATAATCATGTTGAACGGTTTGGATCGACGATTTGGACTTTGAAAATGAAAAAAATGGTTGTTGTAACTTTGTTGTAACTCAAATTTGTTGTAACTTGATCCCTCCTCTACTTCTTTTGATGTATAATTAGCATATTTATACTAAAATACGCTAAAATACTTGAAATTATATTGAATTACACTATATTACAATAAATTATGTTCAATTATACTAAATTACGTAAAATTACAATAACTTCGCTAATTATGTTGAAATACGGTAAATTACGCTAAACTACACAAAAATACGCTATAGTAGACTGATTTTGCTCATCTTTCATGAATCATAAAAAATAGTAAAAAAATTCAGAAAATAGTAAAAATTGGTATTCTACAAGTTCATTATGTAACTAATTTACTGAGCTATTTGGATTGAATAATAGAAATAAAAATCTTAATCGAAAACTTCAACTCAAGTTTTGAGGCTCTTCCCTTCGTTTTTTGTCAATTTTGAATTTCAAAATCCAGCATCATAGGCACAGACGCATGCGTATTTTCGCAAGCTTTCTGAAAAGTGGTCATTTGCTGAAATTGGACACTCGAGCGCCGTTTTATGACCGTTTGAAGTTTCATCGTCGTTTTTCCCCTTTTCAGTGAAGATATCGTCCCTATTCATTTGTAATTTAGCGTAATTTACCGTATTTTAGCGTAATTTAATGTAATTTAACGTAATTTAACATAATTTAGTGTTATTCAACATAATTTCAATTAATCTATCGTATTTTAGTATAAATATGCTAATTATACATCAAAAGAAGTAATATAACAAGAGGAGGGATCCACTTACAACAAATTTGAGTTACAACAAAGTTACAACATTCATTTTTTTCATTTTCAAAGTCCAAATCGTCGATCCAACCGTTCAACATGATCATCTAAATAAAATGTACTTGCAGATCAAATTTTATATTTTTTTGAATTTTTTCACTATTTATTAAGATGGGTACAAAATTCAATGGTCTAAGTATGGCTATTTTTTGTAAAATACTTAATAAATAGTAAACAAATTCAAAAAAATATAAAATTTGATCTGCAAGTACATTTTATTTAGATGATCATGTTGAACGGTTGGATCGACGATTTGGACTTTGAAAATGAAAAAAATGAATGTTGTAACTTTGTTGTAACTCAAATTTGTTGTAAGTGGATCCCTCCTCATATAACAAATAATTTAAACAAAAATTTCAAATTTTCAGAGTTAGATTTCGAGCCGAGTTTGGACTTAACTCTAATTGAGCTCAGCTCAATTTGGCTCATTCAAGAGCCCAACTCAAAGTCCATGAGCCGGCCCGACTCGTTTAGCAGGCCTAAGTGTCTCTCTCTAATCTATAAATAAAAAAAAAAATAATAATGGAGTAAGCCGGCCAGAAAATGGCCGGTTTACTCTGGTACCTAAGCCGACAATTTTCTAGCCGGCTTGGGTATTTTTCGATATTGAGTCGAGTTCTGGGTAGAATTAATAATTTGTATTAAACTTTGGATATTAATAAAAATGTCGGTTTAACATACTCTTAGCAGCTTGTTCTTTAGACACTTTTATATATATTAATATGAGTGAGGCCCTTCATAGAGGAGCGAGAGGGGTGCCGCAATATGGGTACTGTAAACTGGTACGGAGCGGTGATCTCGACTGTTGCTGCCTCGGTCAATCAGAAAATATGAAAACCTGGAAATGTTTGACAGTATACCAAGATGGAACTAGAATGTTTCAAATCTAATATCTTGTTTGTTTGTCAGAAAATAAATTTGGTACGTGCGCAAAATTTGTTGTTTGAGAAAGAAGATTTTGAGATTTTTATTGTAATTTTCTTTTGGTTCATCTAAAGATCTTAATTATTATCCTACATTAATTTGGTTTTAGTGCATTTTTGAATGAACAAATGAATTAGAATTCACAAATTATTCCTAAATTACTCTCTAATTCTTAAGAATTTTACGAATTTATTTCGGAATAATTTACAAATTATTCTCGGATTATTCATAAAATTTAACAACATGTTACATCTTGTAATGTACTAAAATATATATTAAATAATGACGTAGTAAGGAAATTATCTTGCAACAATCTCGGCGAGAAACATGCATCTGAGATCGGTTCGTTAAATTTTTTCTTTCGGTATAAATATTAACAGGGTGCTATTTCAAGCACAAAAAACTTAATGTTGAGTGCTGAGAGAATTTTTTACTCTTTAATGTCCATTTTACTCTTATTTGTAAAAAAACCTTTAATACTCTCTTATTTTTTAATTCCATATGTTGTCTATTTTATTAGTTTCTATATCTACTTGACAACCATTAGTTGTAAATAGAAAATCAAAATTTCAAATAACCTAAATTATTATTTAATTAACGATGCTCAAGTTTTTGTCTCAATAAGAAGCATTATCCAACACTGTAAATATCTACATGAGACTCAAATGCATTTTAGAACTATTTAGTCTGCATAATTATTCGGTTACTACATGAAATTATTAATTATTTGGGGCTACTGTAGATAAAAATATAAAATATCATTCTTCCTGCAATCTAGAAGGATTTAATAGAGAAAGGTTTGTAGCTATTTTTAATTTTTTTTTCCCATTTAAAATTTAGATTTTCTCCAATTTTGACAGGACAAAAATATTAACCATCAGATATGCATTTAGAAAAGTTGGAACCGAATATTGACAATAAATTTAATTAAATCCATCCGATCAAATCAATATTAACCATCCAAATAAAATTAATATATGGAAAAGCATATCTCTTCAGTTAAATCTATAATTTTGCTGCATCAGATGTAACCATTTAAATAATAATAATAATAAATAGAAAAATATGTACATCAAGAAGATACATTTCTTTCTCATTCTGGCAAAATATATATAGAAAGCAAATCAGAAAAAATTAAAAAAAGATTCCCCGTTAGAATCTTATTTATAAAAATGCTTTAAATAAATAAAATATCTGAGAAGAAATTTATAAAGATTCTAGGTGAAAATATTGCGCAAGAATGTCTAATTTCAAGTTGCTCAACTCACTGTTTCTTTCTTTTATTCTCTTTATCCTTGTTTCATCTGTGCAAGGAAAAGGTTATTTTTTTAGCACAATTAAACTTGCTTTACCATACTAGTGAAAGAATAAAGGAAAATTTAAATTTAGAATAGATTTATATTTTGTACTATCCCGGTTGTGTTGGTTGATGGCGAAATAATGAAATAGTGTAAGTATATTAGTAAACGAGACAATTTCATCTCTTGGAAAAAAAACCAATTTCTCTATTCCCCTGTTCTCATGGAATTATACAGGAATAGAGGAAATTCTACTCAATTATTTTCTTGTTCGGATCTATTCCTTTTTGTCCACGCTCGAACGGACCCCTAATTTCACAATTGTTCAAAAAGTATAGTGATTCAAAATGATCATCTTGTTTAAATTAATTTGATAAAATATTGTAAAAATTGTCAAGGTGATATTCTTTGTAAATGCAGAGTACTGTCAAGACATGATAGATTGCACGAGGAGCAACTGCAACGACTTTTGCTTTGTGAGAGGAGAGATCGAAAGAGGGGTGGCGCAATATGGGTATTGTAAACTGTTAAATAGCGGTGCTCTCGATTGCTGCTGCCCTGCTCAATCAGAAAATATTACACCTGGAAATGTCTGACAGTACCAAGATGGAACTAGAAATGTTTCAATCTAATATCTTGTTTGTTTGTCAGAAAATAAATTTGGTACGTGCGTATGATTTGTTGTTTGAGAAAAGAGATTTATAGATTTTTATTTTAATTTCCTTTTGGTTCATCCAAGATCTTATTATGATCCTACATTTGGTACTATACTGACATACAATTTTGTGAATACAGCAAGGGGGATAGTTGTACTTGTACCAACAGTCAATACCAGTATATCTCTTCAGAATCAACAAAAGGCTACCTCATGTCCCAATATATATATATTCATTCATTTCAAACAACCATGCCCAGGCAATTAACAGATGTCAATATACTAAGAAAAGAGACCTCTGTGTACATACCTAAGTATGTACCAGTACATTCTCTTCTACAAATGGATACAGTATATTGACAGATTATGGGTGCCCCCTCTTTTTGTTTTATTGCTCATTAAGAGTATATGTTAGAACTGACAAGCATGTTTTTTTTTTTTTAATAAAAAAGGATGGATATAATTAATCCTTACACAGGAAATCTCAAATTACATACATAACCATCTAATATTTAGTATTCCAAAACATAGTATCAGATTTAACTATTATCATATATCGCAAATGAAGTCGCAAATTTGTGATTTTAGAAAGGTAAATATGGTATTATGAATTTTAGAAGGAGAAATACATAATTTCAATTTTTGGAAGGGTTTATAACTGAAATCCCCCCTTTCCCAAAACAGATATGCATTATAGAGCAAGAACAAATTTGAATGTTGGATCTTAATAAAAACAGGGAGACCAGTGAAGATATATACTTGACACTAATATATGTAGTCATGTTATGATCACATGGCTACTGATACTGTTAGCTTATTATTTATGTATATATACATCTGTGACGCCAAACATTCCCTTCAGTTCGCTCAAATCTGATAGGTGCAATTTCTCAGTGATCTGGCGTACTAAATATATATGGATATCAAATATCTAAGCATTAAAACTGTATCTAAGTGACAAGCCTTGTTGTAGGTCATGTTTGTTTTCTCTGATGCTATGCATGGTGTGGCCTACCATTATGTTTACATCATAATTGACAATTTTATGATGTAAACAGCTACACCTATAATGCTAAGTACATTGTACATTTGTTGTCACAAAAAAGATGACAGCTAGCGGGGTTGTCATGCATTAGTGTCCGGATCATCTAAGGTAATACACTATTTAAGTTTTAATCTGGACCATCCGATCAGAATTCATGCCAATTCGGTTCACGGAGTCTCTTTAAGATTCGTTCTACTATATGATGGATGGACTGGATTCAAACTAAAAAAAATGAGGTACCTTAGGTCATATGAATTCGTGTTATTATATTAAGGAGTTGGCTACGGTGCTACGCGTAGCATAGAGGGCCTCCGTGCTACGGCTCAATATTTGAGTTTTCAAAATCCTAACGGTCGATCCAAACCGTTCAACATGATCTCCATATAAATACGTACTTGCAAACCAAATTTTACATTTTTTAGAATTTTTTTAGTATTTGTTTAGATAGGTAGAAAATCACTTAATCTGAATGGTACAAAATTTTCAGATCAAGTGATGTTCTACCTATCTAAAAAAAATAGTAAAAAAATTCTAAAAAATGTAAAATTTGGTTTGCAAGTACATATTCATATGAAGATCATGTTGAATGGTTCGGATCGACCGTTGAAATTTTGAAAACTCAAATATTGAGCAGTAGCACGGAGGCCCTCTATGCTACGCATAGCATATTAGCCAGATTCATTATATTAATATAACATATGTGAGATTTTATTAGATGGCTTGTGTGCACAAAGCATATCAATTGCCATTATAAAAATAACATAAATGCACGACATGACTAATGACGTAATGATACTTAATTTTTTAGAGTTTGAATTAGTTTATAGAAAAAATGTAAAAAATAAGAAACTTTGTAAAATAAAATAAACTAAAGAAATAGTGTTGGAAAATTAGGTGTCACTTGTTGTGACGTAACGTGATCGGATCAGTTTGCGTGATGTGTAATAACGTACATTTTTTATTAAAAGAAGACATATTACGCAACACGCAAGTTATGTCACTACGACTGGAATAACATCAATATTCTAATAGTCAGACTCGCAATTTTCTATGGGAAAGAACTTTTAGAAGGGTAATTTGCAGAAACGCAAAACAATTTCTGCTACCGGGATCTCCTTCTAAGTAGCATGTACAATTTAAGAAATAAGAATCGTTTGATTTACAAAGTACTATGCATATGTGAGTTGTTAGTGAAGAAAAAAAACATGATGAGTAATAAGTTGTAACTAGATCGTGTCATGTTACGTCACGTCACATGATTAATATATTTTTTTTATAAAACATGACCTGATGTGATTAATATAATAAAGAACAATTATGTCATCAGAATGGTCATGTTACGTGAGATCACAGTGTCACGATCACGTTTAACTATTTTTTCAAATTTATAAAAAAATATAAAAATTACAAAATACATTTAAATAAAAAATAATGTTGGAAAAATTAATCACGTGATGTGACTAGACCGTAGACATATTGTATCATGTGATTTTCGATCGAAGAGAAACACGTCACACAACACATCACTTGACACACAAATCACGTTCCATAATCGACACATATAATATAACGTGTTGTGTCGAAATCAATATCGACTGACTTATTTCTTTCAAATAAAAGTGGTACATCAAAACTTAATGATGCAAATTTGGCAAGCATCGATGCAAACTCGACAAATTTGGATGCCAGCGGATAAGGACGGACTTAAGAGAAAAAAAAATAAAGTCAGTTGACCTCTATTTTTAATTCTTTTTGTATTTATATATAATTTTATATATAATTTAGAATAAATATCATGATATTGTAAAATTAATTCAGATTATTTTTAATTTTTAAAAAAATTAACTTTACTATATTTAATTTAAGTTCTACAATTTGAAAGTCTGACTCCGCCACAGACAACGGACCCAACCATCTACTTAAACTAAAGGCTGGTGAAGATCCATCTCTATAACCTTTGGTGCTGCCGTAAAAAAAAAATCATTTTCTGATTTTCTAGTTGTTACACATTAGCCACACAAATTATGGCACAGAAATTCCGTCATTGAGAAAATAGACGGTCGGCCATATATGGCGTGCCACGTCATCTTAACAAAATCATTTTTCAATTGAGTTTAATTAACCAGATCTCAAAGAAGAAGTCCATATTTTGTGTTTTACGGTCATGTCTGTTATGAAATAATAATAGTAGATATTTCACCTTTCTCCACCTCATCCACTTTCTATTAGATTTAATTTTGTATTAACTATCTTGTTAATTGTATGGTTTTTCATTTGCTTTCTCTAGCTCTATATATAGAGGTTTTGTAAGTGATTGATGTTAATACATATATGGAGATAATATAGAATAAGATTTAGCATCTCTCAAGTTTTGTTTTGTTTTGTTTAATAATACGTTATCAGCACTGAGTTCGCTCTAGTCAAGTTGCGACGGGATTTCGTAGGAAGCACACCTAGAAGGTACTCTTTAGATTACATTTCATAAACATTACTGTTAGTAATAATATTTATTTCTTGGATGAAATTTTCTTATTTTATATTGAATGGAAGTAGTATTTTCATTCTCCGAAGAGAATGATAAAGCAAGTACATGATAATGGCCAGAAGCTTTTGTACATACTATAGCTAGAAGTTTTTTCTAAGAGAACCTGAAGTTCTTAATCATAATTTTTTTTATACAAGAGAACCTGAAGTTCTTAGCCAAAGTAATAAAAAAAAAGGACAAGTTGCGATTTTTGTTCTTAACCAAATTTCATCTCTGTTTGTAAAAAAAAAAAGAGAAAATCTTCTCTGCTGATCAAGCGTATTTTTTTGTAACTATGTACTTATTCCTTTATTTTTTTGTAACTATGTAACCAAATTTATTGCGTATTTTTTTTATTTACTTATTCCTTTATTTGTAACTATGTACGGTTGCATACTATAACTTTCTTTTCTCTGCTGATCAAGCGTTTCTTATATTGTACTTTCTGAACCAGAAGTTCTTACAAAAAAAAAAAAGGACCAGAAGTTCTTATATGAACCAGAAAGTTATTGATATTTATGATAACCGGAAGTTATCAAATTAATAAAATGTCTCCAATATTTAATTCTCTTAATAACCTGAAGTTATTAAGATTCTTTTTCTTCAATCGTTTTTTTTTATATATCTAACACAAATGCATATTTAATTAAATTTGTTAATAATAGTAGCATTTTTTTATTTTATTTTGTAGTCCTTATGGCAAACCTTACAAAACTTGAGTTCACTGCCCTTGATATATCGGTCAAGAATTATCTCCCGTGGACTCTCGATGCTGAGATCCACCTTACCGCAAATAATCTTGGAGAAACAATAAAAGCTGAAAATAATACCTCCCAGCAGGAGAAAGCCAAAGCAATGATATTTCTCCGTCATCATCTCCATGAGGATTTAAAAACTAAATACTTAACGGTGAAAGATCCGTTAGAACTGTGGACAAATTTAAAAGAAAGATATGACCATCAAAAACAAGTACTCCTCCCAAAAGCTCGTTATGAATGGATTCATTTAAGGTTACAAGATTTTAAATCTGTGAGTGAGTATAATTCCGCAATGTTTCGCATAACTTCTGAATTAAAATTATGTGAAGAAAAGATTACTGATGAAGACATGCTAGAGAAAACATTCTCTACATTTCATGCTTCGAATTTGCTCTTGCAGCAGCAATATCGAGAGCGTGGTGTTAAAAAATATTCAGAATTGATATCATGTCTTCTTGTTGCGGAACAAAATAACAAGCTTCTGATGAGAAATCATCAGTCATGACCCACTGGTTCTAGTCCATTCCCTGAAGCGAATGCGACATCATTCCTTGGAGAGAAAATAACATCATTTAAAGAAGGTCGTGGAAGAGGACGTGGTCGCAGCCCCCGAGGAGGTCGTGGACGTGGTCGCAATAATGTTTGGCGACGTGATGGTCATAATCCTAAATCAAATGAAAATAATGCGGGGAGATATGAAAAGGGAAAGAACTCAACATCTTCTAAGAAATCTGAAAATAGTTGCTATAGATGTGGTATGGCAAATCATTGGTCACGCACATGTCGTACTCCTAAACATTTAGTCGAACTCTACCAAGCATCTATCAAGAAAAAGGGACAAGCAGTAGAAACAAATTTGGTTGAAAATGACCCCAATGATTTGCTTATGGATACACACCTAGATGTTTCTGATTTCTTTGAAAATGTTGATGAAGAAATTAATATTATGAAATAGTTTTTTTTTTCTTCTTTTGCTTTAGTCTTTATAATAAGTTTAAGTTTTATTTATATGTTGTAAGTCGATGTTTCTCATCTTTATAATAAGTTTAGTTTTTATTTGTATATTGTAAGTCGATGTTTCTCATGAAATAAAATTAGTTTCCTTTTATTATATCTTATTCATTTTCTTTTTATGTTAAAAGGAAAAAGAATATGATTGGAGACTCCAAAAGAGCTATGGTAAATATTAGAGATGAATGTCTAGTAGATAGTGGAACAACAAACACAATACTGAAAAGCAAGAAATATTTTTCTCTATTGTCTTCTGCAAAAACACATGTTAATACAATTTCTGGTATTAGTAATTTAATTGAGGGCTCCGGAAGAGCTTGTATCTTGTTACCTGAAGGAACAAAATTAATTATAAATGATGCATTATACTCTAGTAAATTCAGAAGAAATTTACTAAGTTTTAAAGATATTCGACGTAATGGTTATCATCTTGAAACAATGACTGAAAATAATATTGAGTATCTCCAAATTACATCTATTGAATATGGCCAGAAGATCATATTGGAAAAGCTGGAAGCTTTATCCTCTGAATTATATTGTATGAACATTAATCCAATAGAATCAAATATGGTAAGTAACCAGAAGTTACTTGACACAAAGATGTTCACTCTGTGGCATGACAGATTAGGTCATCCAGGTAACATTATGATGAGGAGAATAATTGAAAGTGCAAATGGGCATCCCCTAAATGACCTGAAAATAATATTATCAAAAGATTTATCATGTGCAGCATGTTCTCTTGGAAAACTGATAATTAGGCCATCTAAAAATAAAATTGAAAATGAATCTCCTTCATTTTTGGAAAGAATTCAAGGAGATATTTGTGGGCCTATTTCTCCTCCATGTGGACCATTTAGATATTTTATGGTTTTAATTGATGCATCAACTCGATAGTCACATGTTTGCCTATTAGCCACAAGAAATGTTGCATTTGCTAGGCTATTAGCACAAATAATCCAATTGAGAGCAAATTTTTCAGATTATCAAATTAAGAGTATCTGGCTTGATAATGCAGGAGAGTTTACATCCCAATCATTTAATGATTATTGTATGTCAATTGAGATTAAGGTAGAACATCCAGTGGCTCATGTACATACACAAAATGGTTTAGCTGAATCATTAATTAAAAGATTGCAACTGATTGCTAGACCATTACTTATGAAATGTAATCTACCATCTTCTGCATGGGGACATGTCATTTTACATGCTGCTGCACTTATTAGATTAAGACCAACTGCATATCATAAATTTTCTCCATTACAATTGGTCTCTGGAAGAGAACCAAACTTGTCCCATCTTAAAATTTTTGGTGTGCTGTGTATGTTCCAATTTCTCTACCACAACGTACAAAAATGGGACCACAAAGAAAATTGGGAATTTATATTGGTTTTAACTCTCCATCAATTATTAAATATTTAGAACCATTAACTGGAGACGTTTTTACAGCACGTTTTGCTGATTGCCAATTTAATGAGACAATATTTCCAATCTTAGGAAGAGAAAAAGAAAAGCTGGTAAAATAAGAAGTAACTTGGAATGCATCCTCAATATCTTATCTTGATCCCCGAAGTGGTCAATGTGAATCAGAAGTTCAAAAGATTATACATTTGCAAAGAATAGCAAATGAGTTACCAGATGCATTTACAGATACAAAAAGAGTGACTAAATCACATTTACCAGCTTTAAATGCAACTGCTCGAATTGATGTAATCCCAGCAGAGGTTACTATACAGAGAAAACGTGGAAGACCAATTGGTTCCAAAGATAAAAATCCACGACAAAAGAAAGAGCAGAATAAAGCAGTTGGTGCAACTCCAG
The DNA here is from genome assembly GCA_025461045.1 of Carex parvula. Classification (NCBI taxonomy): domain Eukaryota; kingdom Viridiplantae; phylum Streptophyta; class Magnoliopsida; order Poales; family Cyperaceae; genus Carex; species Carex parvula. Next base: position 682,338 of record JAJGRW010001009.1, on the reverse strand, counting down.
AAGAGATTAATAAAATCCCAGAAGAGATTAATAAAATCCCGGAAGAGATTGATAAAATCCCAGAAGAGATTGATAAAACCCCAGAAGATGTTGATGAAGTTCCAGAAGAAACTCAGGTACCTAGTGATTATGAGATCTCAATAAACTATGTACAGAATGGTACAATATGGAACCGAAATGAAACATGTACTGATGAAAATTTTGCATATGCTATAGCAATTGATGTGCTAAATGAGGAAGATTATGTGCCAAAAAATCCTGAAGAGTGTATGCACATAAATGATTGGCCAAAATGGAAAGATGCCCTGAAGGCTGAATTAGATTCGCTTGAAAAGCGTAATGTTTTTGGACCTGTAGTCTTAACCCCAAAAGATGTTAACCCTGTAGGTTACAAGTGGGTATTTGCAATAAAAAGGAATGAGAAAAATAAAATTGTGAGATATAAAGCAAGGCTTGTGGCACAAGGTTTTACACAAATACCAGGAGTTGATTATGAAGAAACATATTCACCTGTAGTGGATGCAATAACTCTTAGATTTTTAATCAGTCTCACAATCACTGAAAACCTTCAAATACGCCTCATGGATGTAGTCACAGCTTATTTGTATGGATCACTTGATAATGATATCTATATGAAAGTCCCTGAAGGATTAAAAATGCCTGAAGCATTGAAATTAAAACCTCGAGAAATGTATTCTATAAAGTTAAAAAGATCTTTATATGTACTAAAACAGTCAGGTCAAATGTGGTATAATCGACTCAGTGAATATCTCGTAAAAGAAGGATATAAATCTAATGTAATTAGTCCATGTGTTTTTATTAAAAGATCGATCTCAGATTTTACAATTATTGCAGTATATGTTTATGATTTAAATATCATTAGGTCTCCTGAAGAGATCGAAAAGACTGCAAAATTATTAAAGAAAGAATTTGAAATGAAAGATCTTGAAATAACAAAATTATGTCTCGGCCTGCAGATCGAGCATTTGTATAATGGTATTTTTGTCCATCAATCAAACTATATCCAGAAGATGTTGAAACGTTTTAATATGGACAAAGCTCATCCTCTAAGGACACCAATGGTTGTCCGATCACTTGATATAAAAAAGGATCCTTACCGTCCCCGAGAAAAGAATGAAAAAGTTCTTGGTCCAGAAGTACCATACTTAAGTGCAATTGGGGCTTTGATGTATCTTGCTAATAATACGAGACCTGATATTGCTTTTTCTATAAATGTACTAGCAAGATATAGTTCTGATCCAACACACCGACATTGGAACGGAATTAAACATGTATTTCGTTACCTTTGTGGGACACGTGATATGAGACTATTTTATCAAAAAGATACAAAGTCCAAATTAGTTGGGTATGCAGATGCAGGATATTTATCAGACCCGCAAAAAGCTCGATCACAATCCGGATATGTGTTTACATATGGCGGTACTGCAATTTCATGGCGATCGACAAAACAGACACTCACGGCAACATCATCAAATCATGCCGAATTAATTGCTCTATACGATGCTGGTCGAAAATGTGTCTGGTTAAGATCAATGATCCAACACATCCAGGAGGAATGCGGGCTGGAGTCAATCAAAAGGAAGTCCGACAGTACTATATGAAGATAATGCAGCATGTATTGCTCAAATCAAAGAAGGATATATTAAAGGTGACAGAACCAAGCACATCTCGCCAAAATTCTTCTCAACTCATGATCTACAAAAGGATGGCTTGATAAATGTTTGTCAAATCAGATCAAGCGACAATTTGGCAGACCTATTCACAAAATCATTGCCAAGAAAAGTTTTTGAGCAACTTTCACAAAAGATCGGCATCCGTCGCTTAAAAGATATACGTTAAAATGAGGGGGAGTATTATACACGCTGCACTCTTTTTCCCTTCACTAAGTTTTGTCCCACTGAGTTTTTCTTAGTAAGGTTTTTAATGAGGCAGCATAACTAATCCGGAAGTATTAGTTAATTCAAATTGGTCCTGAAGTACCAAATTAATATTTGTCCTGCAGTACGATATTAATAGTGTATAATATAAGGTAAAATATCTAAGGGGGAGTGTTATGAAATAATAATAGTAGACATTTCACCTTCTCCACCTCATCCACTTTCTATTAGATTTAATTTTGTATTAACTATCTTGTTAATTGTATGGCTTTTCATTTGCTTTCTCTAGCTCTATATATAGAGGTTTTGTAAGTGATTGATGTTAATACATATATGGAGATAATATAGAATAAGATTTAGCATCTCCCAAGTTTGTTTTGTTTTGTTTTATAATAATGTCAATAATATTTGATGTATTATTATTTATTGGAATTAAACACTAAAATATATAATTTTTTATTTATAATCAATAAAATTATTAGTTATTTTCTATCGATAATTTTTTTAAGTTAGCGGTAATTAGCAGCCAATAATATATTTATCACGTAGAAGCTACCGAAATGGCAAAAAAATTCAAATAAATAAAATAATAAAAGAGAAACTGAAAGAATGTCAACCTATTTAAAATTAGCAACTAATTAGCTGTCATTTAATATTGAGTAGGGTTAAAATTAGGGGTGTAAACGGAGCGGATTTGGAGCGGATAATGCTAATACCAAATCCATATCCGTCTTTCAATGAGCAGATACGGATACGGATACAGATAATAAACGGATATCAAAACTCAAAATCATATCCGCCTTAACCGAATACGGATACGGAGCGGATAATCTCCGAATACGGATAAGGAACGGATAATTGTCGAATATTGAGTCATATGTATTTTAAGATACAAATACCAATTAATAAAATTCAAATATGAAATCCTTTCAGCATATAACACGTTCGATTTACAAAATATAAAAGATATAAGATCCGGATCTCTACTAAAAATTAGTCCCACGAGTGAAAAGATATAAAAGTGAGACATCATATATAGAAATTGCTTTGGATACGTATAGGATATATGCGGATATCCGCTCCATTTAGAGGTATAGAAATTTATTTGTTTCCATATCAGTGTATTTTGACTATGTTCAATATATATCCGTATCCGTATCCGTTAAGTATCCGCTCCGTTTAAAACAGATACGGATAATAGCCGGATACGAGCGGATTCGGACCGAATAATCCGGATCCGTTTACACCCCTAGGTAAAATGCTTCGCTGTTTTTATTTCTTACTCATATCTCACATTTGTATTTCTATTTTCAAAGTACAAATACTCAATCTGAATTGCTTAACATGATCTCCATATTAAAATGTACTTGGAAATTAAATTTTATGATATTTCAAAAATTATTTGCTATGATGAGGCCATTTGAAGATCGTGTTGAATGGTTCAAATCGGCTGTTTGAATTTTTAAAACACAAAATAATGGGCATAATCACAAGGTACGAAAGATTCTCTTTTGTTTTTCTCTGCAGTCAGAATAAATGGCCTCCTCCAGTTTAATTCTAGATAATCACCTTCTTAACTTTTCAATCTGAGACAACTAACCCCTTAAATGTTAATTTCATTCATAGTCAAATCTGGAAAAGGACTAATCAAACTATCCTTTAATGTTTATAGCGTAGTTATTTACAAATTTATATTTATCTAATCTACAAATAGCATAAATTATTTTTTAAAATTATATTTTTTAAGTAAAGATGCTGTCAATTCTTCCAACTTATATCTATCGGAGGTCTTCCAATCGAGTTTCGAACATATGTCATTTTATATGGAGCCGAAATTTTTATTTATACCATGTTCCAAAAAAAAAAAAAAACTAAAAATTCATGTTTTATGGAGAATTTCAAAAATACCAGAACCGCCAAATCAATCTGCGGTCTCATTCTTGGAGGGCCGCAGATTGTCTTGGCGGCTCCCCAAAAACCTAAATAACAACTATAATATTAAATATATTTAGATTTTTGAGGGGCCTCCAAGCCAATCGGCTGTCCTCCAAGAATGGAGCCGCAGATTGGTTTGGAGACCCTAGTATTTTTGAAATTCCTCACAATTTGAGGTGTTTTAGTTTATATTTTTTTAAAGGGTATAAATAAAAATTTCGGCATATGGAGGAGACTATTATCTTTACTAGATCAAAAAATGATTATTAAAATACTATCAATAAAGCATAACATATTTGAAAAAAATATTTGATTTTTATTTTTTTATAATAACTTTGTACTATTTAATTTATTATCATAGAAAAAAGTCTATTTCATGAAGACGAAATTAATATATTTCGTTTTATAAATAATAATAAAAATACTGTTAAATAAGTATGTATTCTCAATTTGAAATCAATATTACAAAATATAGTGGTAAAATTCATATAGATGTTCAAATAAGAATAAAGAGTTAGTTATTTATAAAATTTATTGGGGGCATTATAGTCATTTTCATATTCACTCTGTTTTATATAATAATATAAAGTATAAGATAAATACTTAGTGAAGTAACACAAATTAAAAAGTTTAAATTAGGCTGTAACAATCAATCATTAACAACTGAATTTGACAATTTTGGTTCGAATTGAAATTGGGGTCAGATCAAATTTAATCTGATGTTCAATTCAAAATCAGTCAGAACCGTTCGATCTGCAAGATTTGTACACACTTGATTGACACGAATCTCAAAGTTGTTAGTATAAACCTTGGTGTGGATTAATTTGGTCTGATGCTCGGTCCAAATTCGATCAGAACCGTAAACTGTTCAATCCACATCAATATTCGTATATACTTGATTGGTATGAATTTTAAAATTATCCGTGCGAATCTTCATAAGTATCAAATGACTCCGACATAAAATCAGACTGAATTTGATCAGATGTTCATCAAATTGCAATCCAATAAAAAAAATTCATTACAGTTTGTACGACAACTGAGGGTAAGAAGTTGCATGCACCGAAACTTCTAGGAATGAACTCTGCTACTATTCCAATAGAAAAGCAGAGTCCTGCTTTTATGATTCCAACCATTCAAAATTTTTCATTTGCGTATCTCGATAAAGAAACTTTTTTCATGCACGAATCTCAATAAATTTGATGGTTGGGATCGGAAAAGCAAGACCCTGCTTTTCCATTGGAATAACAACAGAGTCGTATCCAAACTTCTAAGCCGATATTGAGAAATGTATTTATTACTAGACCCCATATGATCTTTTGTATTTATTACCAGACCCCATATTTAGTAATTAATACAAGAAAAATTAATGAAAACAAGGATCCGGTATGATTTATATTCAAAGCATCCTATTGGCTGGATGTTTATAATTTTAAGCCAATCAAAACAATCCCATGTCCCACCTGTCAACCAAAAACCCAGCCTGATTTAATGCTGATTAAGTTCGGATTGTGTTTGAATCATTTATCAATAATTTCAACCTTGAGCATTAATTGGGTTACATACTTACATGTAATGGCAGCAGAAAACAAAATATTCTTGGGTTTCGGGTTTAAGATTAATCAAATCCGATCCGATCTAGTTTCGGATTTAAGATTAATCAATTTTTTTCAAACTAATTTAATATAAAGTCAAGTTGTAAAAAAATAATAAAAAAAAACACATTAAAATTAACTTATAAACCATCTTTTTTTGACCGCTTGACTTTATAATAAATTAATTCAAAAATTTATAAATTTGACATGTAAACGCATCACTTGTGAAGTAGATCAATTTCAACAGTTTAAATGCATCGTTTGAAGCCAATTCAATAGATTTTTGAATTAAGTTCACAAAGGGGCTTGGCAGAGCTTAAGAACACCCTAGTTCTACTATGGACTTTCATTATGTTCTATTTTGTTTTTTTATACATAACATTGGATGTATGCCAATTTGTTGTATGAATCTTTAATGTAAATTTCAGCTGATATGTCGATAATTTTATATGTAAATTTTGATGTATAATTTCTCTTCAATGGAAATATTTCAGAAAAATTGAAGCTGGAGTCTTCATTTCTAAGAAAGAGATTTTGTGTATTTATCTCTCAACTAATTTTTAAGATAAAGATGAAAAATAAACCTCTTATTATTAAATATACATAAAGAATATCTCATTCGAATTTATAATCTACAATCTCTCACACAAAGAGCGAGCATTTTGTTAGCTAGTAGATCAATTGTTGATCTTTATATCAATTTAAAATTTAAATTTAAACTCTTTCACTGTTCTATTTTGCTGAGTTGGATAACTCAGCAATAGCGCTTCCTAGCGAAGCGATTCTAAGGAGAAAAAAAAAAAACCTAACGCAGCAACCGTCTTATATATTCACGACACATCATTCTCTCTTCTTTCTCGACTCTACGGAGAATGAGAGAGGGGAGAGATTGGAGTCAAGAGAGTAGTATCGTCAGAACTCGAAGAATTGAGTTTCAACCCCCATCTCGATTGGAGTATGATGGTGAGCAGATCCGGTTGTTGGAGAGCGACGGCGGTCGAAAATGAGCGGATCTGGTAGTAGAGAAAGATGGAGATTAAAATAATAGAGTAATTAAAAGTGTATACAAGTAAGACTAAACTATTAGACTAGTTTAAACGATTTTGTGAAAGTAAAAGAGTTTATATGAGAATCAGTATTATTTGACTCATTTTAAATACGTTTTTTTTAATAAAATAGTTAGTAGGCATTTTAAACTACTAACTTTAAAAAAAAAAGTACTATTTTTTACTTGAGACTTGCACTCCATTTTAAGTGCTCAAGCTCTAAATTAAAACAAAAACAAGTTCAAGAAACAAACCATAATGTAAATAGTTGCCAATGATCAGAATCGATTTTTTTTTTTTTAGCAAAGTTGGGTCAAGTTACTCAACTGTTTCAATATTTACAAGTGATTCTATATCTAAATTTTGAACATGTGATTTTTTAGACAGAGAACATTATTTTTGTCACTATCTACAAAGGATCTCCCATCCATATTTTGAATCGAGTTAGTGTCACACCCCAGGACAACTTGCCACGTATTGCTACGTAAGGCATATGCACATCACATACATTATCAA